>JAWWUD010000111.1:0-421060 GCA_033964015.1 Scolanthus callimorphus | reverse complement strand
AACACGCATATCATTACTATACGATAGACTTGAAGGGGGTTGGTGCAAGAACGACCTAAGTGACGATTTGGACTGTTTTTCGATTTTTCGATTTTTGACAAACAAACTGCGGAAAAACATTGTTTAAAATAGCCTAAAACTAGCCTCTCTGCATTTTCCCCAAAAAAATCGCCACTAGATTGCTGTTAAAACGGTGTTTTCCCTTTTTCAAGCGCAAAAAGCATTATGGGTAAAACTGTAAAAAAAAATGACAGCACTTTGTCCCTAGCCCCAGTTTTAGATATTTTTTTATAAGTGCCTTGTCACTCGCACCTGTCAACTGAATATTTGCGGCCGAATGCATTCTTTTGGATTCAAAACTAACCCCAAATTGTCTTGACAGTGCAGAAATTCTGCTACAGAACAACAGAGAAGCTTCATAATACTCAAAAAAGACTCATCACACGGCCTGCCAAATTCTTTGTGGACTCGATTTTGCTCGTAAAATGTGCTCTCACTCGTGAGTTTTCTTCCACAAGTTTGTCTCTACCGACTTTTGTTTGCTTTATGATGCAAGCAAAGCGGCTCCTGTAGTAGAAAATGACTTGAAAAAAAGCGCTTATAAAGCGAATTCATGCGCCGCTCTCTGTTCGACAAGCGAACCAAGAATCCAACTGTCTTCACTGAAAAGGGTGAGCCCTTAGTCTTTACAAGCAGCGGGTTTTTTTTTTGGGGGGGGGGGGGGGGGCAGGAGGCCTTCTTCTTTTTTTTTTCAAAGTGGAAGAACAAAATAAACATTGCAAAATAAGCGAAAATTACAGAAATAAATTCGGGCTACAAAGGGTTAACAATGCGCCAGGCAGGATGAAAAGCTCTTTGTATTCAAAACAATAGACAAATCTATGCGATTTTATAGCAAAAACCCCTAGGCTACCGCCAGTTTTAGGGTTAGGTAGCCTTCGGGTTAGATTTAAGTTCGGGTTAGATTGAGTTTAGGGTTTAGGGTTTAAGGCTAAGGCCGGTTTACATCGTTCTCGGCGCGATTTTAGGAAAAAACTTAGACTATTTGAACATGATTTGCGCAGTCTGAATAGTCACTAGGTCCACTGGTTAGAGGCCGTTTACAGCGTTCTCGCGGCGTTTTTTTGGGGGGGAAAATGCAGAGAGGCTAGTTTTAGGGCTATTTTAACAATGTTTCCGCAGTTTGTTTGTCAAAAAGAAAAAAAATCGAAAAAACAGTCCAAATCGTCACTTAGGTCGTTCTTGCCACCAACCCCCCCATATCTATCGTATAGTAATGATATGCAATGTTTTCCTTCCGGTGCCCCAACACGCATATCATACTATACGATAGACTTGAGGGGGTTGGTGCAAGAACGACCTAAGTGACGATTTGGACTGTTTTCGATTTTTCGATTTTTGACAAACAAACTGCGGAAACATTGTTAAAATAGCCTAAACTAGCCTCTCTGCATTTTCCCCAAAAAAATCGCCACTAGATTGCTGTAAAACGGTGTTTTCCCTTTTTCAAGCGCAAAGCATTATGGGTAAAACTGTAAAAAAATGACAGCACTTTGTCCCTAGCCCCAGTTTTAGATATTTTTTTATAAGTGCCTTGTCACTCGCACCTGTCAACTGAATATTGCGCCGAATGCATTCTTTTGGATTCAAAAACTAACCCAAATTGTCTTGACAGTGCAGAAATTCTGCTACAGAACAACAGAGAAGCTTCATAATACTCAAAGACTCATCACACGGCCTGCCAAATTCTTTGTGACTCGATTTTGCTCGTAAAATGTGCTCCTCACTCGTGAGTTCTTCCACAAGTTTGTCTCTACCGACTTTTGTTTGCTTTATGATGCAAGCAAAGCGGCTCCTGTAGTAGAAAATGACTTGAAAAAAGCGCTTATAAAGCGAATTCATGGCTCGCTCTCTGTTCGACAAGCGAAACCAAGAATCCAACTGTCTTCACTGAAAAGGGTGAGCCCTTAGTCTTTACAAGCAGCGGGTTTTTTTTTGGGGGGGGGGGGGGGGGCAGGAGGCCTTCTTCTTTCTTTTTTTCAAGTGGAAGAACAAAATAACATTGCAAAATAAGCGAAATTACAGAAATAAATTCGGGCTACAAAGGGTTAACAATGCGCCAGGCAGGATGAAAAGCTCTTTTGTATTCAAAACAATAGACAAATCTATGCGATTTTATAGCAAAAACCCTAGGCTTACCGCCAGTTTTAGGGTTAGGTTAGCCGGGTTAGATTTAAGTTCGGGTTAGATTGAGTTTAGGGTTTAGGGTTTAAGGCTAAGGCCGGTTACATCGTTCTCGGCGCGATTTTTAGGAAAAACTTAGGACTATTTGAACATGATTTGCGCAGTCTGAATAGTCACTTAGGTCCACTGGTTAGAGGCCGTTTTACAGCGTTCTCGCGGCGTTTTTTTGGGGGGAAAATGCAGAGAGGCTAGTTTTAGGCTATTTTAACAATGTTTCCGCAGTTTGTTTGTCAAAAGAAAAAAAAAATCGAAAAAACAGTCCAAATCGTCACTTAGGTCGTTCTTGCACCAACCCCCCCATATCTATCGTATAGTAATGATATGCAATGTTTTCCTTCCGGTGCCCCAACACGCATATCATTACTATACGATAGACTTGAGGGGGTTGGTGCAAGAACGACCTAAGTGACGATTTGGACTGTTTTTCGATTTTCGATTTTTGACAAACAAACTGCGGAAACATTGTTAAAATAGCCTAAAACTAGCCTCTCTGCATTTTCCCCAAAAAAAATCGCCACTAGATTGCTGTAAAACGGTGTTTTCCCTTTTTCAAGCGCAAAGCATTATGGGTAAAACTGTAAAAAAATGACAGCACTTTGTCCCTAGCCCCAGTTTTAGATATTTTTTTATAAGTGCCTTGTCACTCGCACCTGTCAACTGAATATTGCGCCGAATGCATTCTTTTGGATTCAAAACTAACCCAAATTGTCTTGACAGTGCAGAAATTCTGCTACAGAACAACAGAGAAGCTTCATAATACTCAAAGACTCATCACACGGCCTGCCAAATTCTTTGTGACTCGATTTTGCTCGTAAAATGTGCTCCTCACTCGTGAGTTCTTCCACAAGTTTGTCTCTACCGACTTTTGTTTGCTTTATGATGCAAGCAAAGCGGCTCCTGTAGTAGAAAATGACTTGAAAAAAGCGCTTATAAAGCGAATTCATGGCTCGCTCTCTGTTCGACAAGCGAAACCAAGAATCCAACTGTCTTCACTGAAAAGGGTGAGCCCTTAGTCTTACAAGCAGCGGGTTTTTTTTTTGGGGGGGGGGGGGGGGGGGGCAGGAGGCCTTCTTCTTTCTTTTTTCAAGTGGAAGAACAAAATAACATTGCAAAATAAGCGAAATTACAGAAATAAATTCGGGCTACAAAGGGTTAACAATGCGCCAGGCAGGATGAAAAGCTCTTTTGTATTCAAAACAATAGACAAATCTATGCGATTTTATAGCAAAAACCCCTAGGCTTACCGCCAGTTTTAGGGTTAGGTTAGCCTTCGGGTTAGATTTAAGTTCGGGTTAGATTGAGTTTAGGGTTTAGGGTTTAAGGCTAAGGCCGGTTTACATCGTTCTCGGCGCGATTTTTAGGAAAAACTTAGACTATTTGAACATGATTTGCGCAGTCTGAATAGTCACTTAGGTCCACTGGTTAGAGGCCGTTTTACAGCGTTCTCGCGGCGTTTTTTTTGGGGGGAAAATGCAGAGAGGCTAGTTTTAGGCTATTTTAACAATGTTTCCGCAGTTTGTTTGTCAAAAAGAAAAAAAATCGAAAAACAGTCCAAATCGTCACTTAGGTCGTTCTTGCACCAACCCCCCCATATATATCGTATAGTAATGATATGCAATGTTTTCCTTCCGGTGCCCCAACACGCATATCATTACTATACGATAGACTTGAGGGGGTTGGTGCAAGAACGACCTAAGTGGACGATTTGGACTGTTTTTCGATTTTTCGATTTTTGACAAACAAACTGCGGAAAACATTGTTAAAATAGCCTAAAACTAGCCTCTCTGCATTTTCCCCAAAAAAATCGCCACTAGATTGCTGTAAAACGGTGTTTTTTCCCTTTTTCAAGCGCAAAGCATTATGGGTAAAACTGTAAAAAAATGACAGCACTTTGTCCCTAGCCCCAGTTTTAGATATTTTTTTATAAGTGCCTTGTCACTCGCACCTGTCAACTGAATATTGCGCCGAATGCATTCTTTTGGATTCAAAAACTAACCCAAATTGTCTTGACAGTGCAGAAATTCTGCTACAGAACAACAGAGAAGCTTCATAATACTCAAAGACTCATCACACGGCCTGCCAAATTCTTTGTGACTCGATTTTGCTCGTAAAATGTGCTCCTCACTCGTGAGTTCTTCCACAAGTTTGTCTCTACCGACTTTTGTTTGCTTTATGATGCAAGCAAAGCGGCTCCTGTAGTAGAAATGACTTGAAAAAAGCGCTTATAAAGCGAATTCATGGCTCGCTCTCTGTTCGACAAGCGAAACCAAGAATCCAACTGTCTTCACTGAAAAGGGTGAGCCCTTAGTCTTTACAAGCAGCGGGGTTTTTTTTGGGGGGGGGGGGGGGGGGGCAGGAGGCCTTCTTCTTTCTTTTTTTCAAGTGGAAGAACAAAATAACATTGCAAAATAAGCGAAATTACAGAAATAAATTCGGGCTACAAAGGGTTAACAATGCGCCAGGCAGGATGAAAAGCTCTTTTGTATTCAAAACAATAGACAAATCTATGCGATTTTATAGCAAAAACCCCTAGGCTTACCGCCAGTTTTAGGGTTAGGTTAGCCTTCGGGTTAGATTTAAGTTCGGGTTAGATTGAGTTTAGGGTTTAGGGTTTAAGGCTAAGGCCGGTTTACATCGTTCTCGGCGCGATTTTTAGGAAAAACTTAGACTATTTGAACATGATTTGCGCAGTCTGAATAGTCACTTAGGTCCACTGGTTAGAGGCCGTTTTACAGCGTTCTCGCGGCGTTTTTTTGGGGGGAAAATGCAGAGAGGCTAGTTTTAGGCTATTTTAACAATGTTTCCGCAGTTTGTTTGTCAAAAAGAAAAAAATCGAAAAACAGTCCAAATCGTCACTTAGGTCGTTCTTGCACCAACCCCCCCATATCTATCGTATAGTAATGATATGCAATGTTTTCCTTCCGGTGCCCCAACACGCATATCATTACTATACGATAGACTTGAGGGGGTTGGTGCAAGAACGACCTAAGTGACGATTTGGACTGTTTTTCGATTTTTCGATTTTTGACAAACAAACTGCGGAAACATTGTTAAAATAGCCTAAAACTAGCCTCTCTGCATTTTCCCAAAAAAATCGCCACTAGATTGCTGTAAAACGGTGTTTTTCCTTTTTTCAAGCGCAAAGCATTATGGGTAAAACTGTAAAAAAATGACAGCACTTTGTCCCTAGCCCCAGTTTTAGATATTTTTTTATAAGTGCCTTGTCACTCGCACCTGTCAACTGAATATTGCGCCGAATGCATTCTTTTGGATTCAAAACTAACCCAAATTGTCTTGACAGTGCAGAAATTCTGCTACAGAACAACAGAGAAGCTTCATAATACTCAAAGACTCATCACACGGCCTGCCAAATTCTTTGTGACTCGATTTTGCTCGTAAAATGTGCTCCTCACTCGTGAGTTCTTCCACAAGTTTGTCTCTACCGACTTTTGTTTGCTTTATGATGCAAGCAAAGCGGCTCCTGTAGTAGAAAATGACTTGAAAAAAGCGCTTATAAAGCGAATTCATGGCTCGCTCTCTGTTCGACAAGCGAAACCAAGAATCCAACTGTCTTCACTGAAAAGGGTGAGCCCTTAGTCTTTACAAGCAGCGGGTTTTTTTTTTTGGGGGGGGGGGGGGGGGGGGCAGGAGGCCTTCTTCTTTCTTTTTTTCAAGTGGAAGAACAAAATAACATTGCAAAATAAGCGAAATTACAGAAATAAATTCGGGCTACAAAGGGTTAACAATGCGCCAGGCAGGATGAAAAGCTCTTTTGTATCAAAACAATAGACAAATCTATGCGATTTTATAGCAAAACCCCTAGGCTTACCGCCAGTTTTAGGGTTAGGTTAGCCTTCGGGTTAGATTTAAGTTCGGGTTAGATTGAGTTTAGGGTTTAGGGTTTAAGGCTAAGGCCGGTTTACATCGTTCTCGGCGCGATTTTTAGGAAAAAACTTAGACTATTTGAACATGATTTGCGCAGTCTGAATAGTCACTTAGGTCCACTGGTTAGAGGCCGTTTTACAGCGTTCTCGCGGCGTTTTTTTGGGGGGAAAAGCAGAGAGGCTAGTTTTAGGCTATTTTAACAATGTTTCCGCAGTTTGTTTGTCAAAAAGAAAAAAATCGAAAAAACAGTCCAAATCGTCACTTAGGTCGTTCTTGCACCAACCCCCCCATATCTATCGTATAGTAATGATATGCAATGTTTTCCTTCCGGTGCCCCAACACGCATATCATTACTATACGATAGACTTGAGGGGGTTGGTGCAAGAACGACCTAAGTGACGATTTGGACTGTTTTTCGATTTTTCGATTTTGACAAACAAACTGCGGAAACATTGTTAAAATAGCCTAAAACTAGCCTCTCTGCATTTTCCCAAAAAAATCGCCACTAGATTGCTGTAAAACGGTGTTTTCCCTTTTCAAGCGCAAAGCATTATGGGTAAAACTGTAAAAAAATGACAGCACTTTGTCCCTAGCCCCAGTTTTAGATATTTTTTTATAAGTGCCTTGTCACTCGCACCTGTCAACTGAATATTGCGCCGAATGCATTCTTTTGGATTCAAAACTAACCAAATTGTCTTGACAGTGCAGAAATTCTGCTACAGAACAACAGAGAAGCTTCATAATACTCAAAGACTCATCACACGGCCTGCCAATTCTTTGTGACTCGATTTTGCTCGTAAAATGTGCTCCTCACTCGTGAGTTCTTCCACAAGTTTGTCTCTACCGACTTTTGTTTGCTTTATGATGCAAGCAAAGCGGCTCCTGTAGTAGAAAATGACTTGAAAAAAGCGCTTATAAAGCGAATTCATGGCTCGCTCTCTGTTCGACAAGCGAAACCAAGAATCCAACTGTCTTCACTGAAAAGGGTGAGCCCTTAGTCTTTACAAGCAGCGGGTTTTTTTTTTGGGGGGGGGGGGGGGGGGCAGGAGGCCTCTTCTTTCTTTTTTTCAAGTGGAAGAACAAAATAACATTGCAAAATAAGCGAAATTACAGAAATAAATTCGGGCTACAAAGGGTTAACAATGCGCCAGGCAGGATGAAAAGCTCTTTTGTATTCAAAACAATAGACAAATCTATGCGATTTTATAGCAAAAACCCCTAGGCTTACCGCCAGTTTTAGGGTTAGGTTAGCCTTCGGGTTAGATTTAAGTTCGGGTTAGATTGAGTTTAGGGTTTAGGGTTTAAGGCTAAGGCCGGTTTACATCGTTCTCGGCGCGATTTTTAGGAAAAACTTAGACTATTTGAACATGATTTGCGCAGTCTGAATAGTCACTTAGGTCCACTGGTTAGAGGCCGTTTTACAGCGTTCTCGCGGCGTTTTTTTGGGGGGAAAATGCAGAGAGGCTAGTTTTAGGCTATTTTAACAATGTTTCCGCAGTTTGTTTGTCAAAAAGAAAAAAATCGAAAAAACAGTCCAAATCGTCACTTAGGTCGTTCTTGCACCAACCCCCCCATATCTATCGTATAGTAATGATATGCAATGTTTTCCTTCCGGTGCCCCAACACGCATATCATTACTATACGATAGACTTGAGGGGGTTGGTGCAAGAACGACCTAAGTGACGATTTGGACTGTTTTTCGATTTTTCGATTTTTGACAAACAAACTGCGGAAACATTGTTAAAATAGCCTAAAACTAGCCTCTCTGCATTTTCCCCAAAAAAATCGCCACTAGATTGCTGTAAAACGGTGTTTTCCCTTTTTCAAGCGCAAAGCATTATGGGTAAAACTGTAAAAAAATGACAGCACTTTGTCCCTAGCCCCAGTTTTAGATATTTTTTTATAAGTGCCTTGTCACTCGCACCTGTCAACTGAATATTGCGCCGAATGCATTCTTTTGGATTCAAAACTAACCCAAATTGTCTTGACAGTGCAGAAATTCTGCTACAGAACAACAGAGAAGCTTCATAATACTCAAAGACTCATCACACGGCCTGCCAAATTCTTTGTGACTCGATTTTGCTCGTAAAATGTGCTCCTCACTCGTGAGTTCTTCCACAAGTTTGTCTCTACCGACTTTTGTTTGCTTTATGATGCAAGCAAAGCGGCTCCTGTAGTAGAAAATGACTTGAAAAAAGCGCTTATAAAGCGAATTCATGGCTCGCTCTCTGTTCGACAAGCGAAACCAAGAATCCAACTGTCTTCACTGAAAAGGGTGAGCCTTAGTCTTTACAAGCAGCGGGTTTTTTTTTTTGGGGGGGGGGGGGGCAGGAGGCCTTCTTCTTTCTTTTTTTCAAGTGGAAGAACAAAATAACATTGCAAAATAAGCGAAATTACAGAAATAAATTCGGGCTACAAAGGGTTAACAATGCGCCAGGCAGGATGAAAAGCTCTTTTGTATTCAAAACAATAGACAAATCTATGCGATTTTATAGCAAAAACCCCTAGGCTTACCGCCAGTTTTAGGGTTAGGTTAGCCTTCGGGTTAGATTTAAGTTCGGGTTAGATTGAGTTTAGGGTTTAGGGTTTAAGGCTAAGGCCGGTTTACATCGTTCTCGGCGCGATTTTTAGGAAAAACTTAGACTATTTGAACATGATTTGCGCAGTCTGAATAGTCACTTAGGTCCACTGGTTAGAGGCCGTTTTACAGCGTTCTCGCGGCGTTTTTTGGGGGGAAAATGCAGAGAGGCTAGTTTTAGGCTATTTTAACAATGTTTCCGCAGTTTGTTTGTCAAAAAGAAAAAAATCGAAAAACAGTCCAAATCGTCACTTAGGTCGTTCTTGCACCAACCCCCCCAGGTACTGTATCTAAGATAATCTATGCACAGAGAAAAACTCAGACTACCGGTAGTTGCAATGTAAGCACTGATGCACAGCATGTGCTTTCATAAAGTTCCATCCACATTTCTTTATGCACTACAACAAAAGATTTCTCCATTGAAAAAAACAATTAAGGGAATTGCACTACATGTAGAAAACTGGCCGACAAGTTTCCTTGCCCTTCAACTGTAGAGAACATACAGGTATATGGAAACAGACTGGAGTCAATAAGAGTCAATAATAAATAAATTGGTGAACTACGACCTTATTATTGTGAATTAAAAAACAAACTTGCTGTGAACCCAACTCTTGCACACCAGATATACCTGTCACTGCTTTCTGTTGAAATATTGCAGTCACATCTGTCACCTAAAAGAGCAGAGTATAATTTCATTTAGCATTCTATTTACAGGTACATTTTACTTTAGCGTTAGAGCACAACTTTCTATGACTTTATCGGCACAATAGAGCGGCAAGTGTTATGTTGGGAGAGACACGAGAACATTGTAAAAACACCAAGCTGTAGGTGAGAGATTTTAACATGTTCTGAGTCTCTCTCCCATCATTACAACTGCTCTATTTGCTGATAAAGTCATAGAAAGTTGGGATCTAATTCTTTTATGATGGAGAATTGCAGGAAATTTCACCATTTCCAGGTGGTCTCCAGATTTTTGAAGTCCTGGGGTTGACGCCCCTGAAAAGTCGCATGTAAATTTGCCAAGTTTCATAGCGAAAGTTTATAGAATGGCAAAGAAACAGCCCTGAGATATCAAAATTCAACGGTGCTTCACTTGGGCAAGGCAAAAGTTTGGCCACCAGGAGCAAACCTACTATGCAACATTAAATTTCACAAATTCATAAGCCTGTATCTCGACCGATTTACAACATTTCTTCTTGAAACTTTGGAAATTTACTCATTTCAGGTGGTCTTTTCAGTGACATGGGTAGATTCTAGTGACCTTGTTGATTTCAAAAGATGAGGAAACAGTGAAAATGGTCTACACTGTGTTTTACTATTCCTGACTTCATATTTCCTCAGATTTAGTTCAAAACCTGGAAAAAAGAATCAAATTACCCTTTAAAACCTTTCACTGAATCCACAAAAATGGACTCTTCATGTTGCCTTTTGTTTGTGAGATTCCCGCCATTTATTCAAATCGCATATTGTTATGGAAATCTCGTGCAGCGTTGGCTTTGTTTCGTCATATTTATCAAGACGAGTACGTTCGTACGAGGTTTTAAACGACTAAAGTGGCACTAACTATACAGCAAAACACATAAAAATGTATTAGCAAGACATGTATATCATAACAAACATGAAAACAAGCGTAATCACTCAAAAATCAGGCCGTAATTCTACCTGAACAGTCGCCAAACGATGCATTCCCTTTGTTTCGTATCACACTGAAACTCGCCAGTTTGTAAATGGCGTTTTGAGGAGTATTTAATGCTTACCATTAACAATCTCTCTGCTCATTCGCATCTTTAGACCTTTATCCACGGCATGTATCCTTGAACAGTGATAAATATCCCTCTACCAGCAAGAAAAAGGAGGACAAATCGGCGACGAAACACTCTCCTGTACCACCAAACATCCTCTGTTCTGTTGTGATCACGTGATTGAAATGAACCACAGGATACCCAAATTGCATAAATGAATAGGCAAATTCCTTAATATATGTGGCTTTTGACACACTGTTCTTTGAAATATTATGCAAGGAGAATGTCATACCTCAGCCTGGGCGATTTTGGTGGACAAGTTGACAGAAAATGCAAACAGTCATCAAACAAAATTGTTAAAATTCTCGGCTCGCAACGCAGCTCCGCATCTCTCCTTGTCAGATATATAAGTGTGTGGCTAGTGGGCGCCAGTTCCACGCCTCAATTATTTTACTACATGACTGAAGACGTAGAAATTTCCCATTGATCTAAAAACTATAACGAAACGCCCGTTTGTATCTAAAGCCTTGCGTAAAGGAACATCAAGATGCGTAAACGAGTGTTTATGTGCGTAAAGGGCCATAAATGGCTTTTGGGAATGGAGTCTAAAAATGGGCTCTATTTAGGATCCTGAAAAGGTTGTTAAGAGGAAAAGAGAATCGTATTTTGACTCATGGTAGTTTGGCCTTCGAAGTTAAAATTTTTGGGCGCAGATTCGTAAATACACATCGACTAAGAAAAAACGCGCGGAAAAGCGCGGTGCCGTCTGCACGTCAGCAAATCATAACTAGCAAGCGTAACTGAATTTTGCATTTTCAAAAGGGCTTCAAATGGCACACCAAAATAAGTGTTATATTTACACCAATATTAGTGTTTTTCTACACCAAAAGGTGTTTTTCGCTCGAATTGTGGTTGCGTGTAAGTTTACACCGATCAGGCGTCGAACTTACACCATTTTCAGGTTATTTTACACCGATATAGTGTAACCGCGACTTTACACTAAATCGGTGTAATTTTACACCATTAAAGGTGTTGCTTTAACTCCCCGAAATTTACAGTGTAAGCTTGGAAAACAGACTCAAATTTCAGTTCAGAAAATTCGTCGGGTCTCGGGAAGACTAGAAATTAAGCGGGTAGGGATGCGTGAGGTTCGGATGTCAAAACAGCAAATTGTCGATCTAGCAGGACAACACATGATGTCGTCTCGCCCATCTTTCCATCAATGGGTTTCATGGGTGCAGCACAATCCCTGTTTTAGGAATTTTCTATATATCATCCTGTACACATTTCCGTTTTCTTCTTCCTTTGACCTGCCTCAAATTTTTAATTGCGAATCCCCCACTGACCAAAGCATCTAGGAACGAGGCTAGAAATACCGTTGATGTCTCAGATCTACCAGGCTCGATTTCCAGCCGTTGTTTTGTGTCGATCTGCGGTCTTTCCGTCAACAGGGACGGTCCGCGGACTCAAAAAAGGGCTGGAAATCGGGTAGATCCCTCATATATGGTACAATATGGTGCCCTGTGTATAAATATCTCCCATGTCTTATAAAACGAGGATATACAGAAGGACACTATAGTGTACCATATATGAAGGATCAAGGGGAAATGGAGCAACCGGGATACAGTGTGCGCTTTCTTTAAACATCTGGCAAAACGTCTGCAGTGCGCGAATACATGATATCCCCTTTACCTATGGATAGGAACACTAATCAAATTATATCTTGAAGGAGTGCAAGTCGCGTGAGTACTCTGAGTCGAGGCACGGATCTGCGCATCGAAGAGTTGAAACACCAGAACAAACAGCTCCTGGAGGAACTGTTCAGTCTGAAGAAAGCGCTGGAGGCGGAGAACGAGCGAGCGGCAGAAACACAACAAACTGTAAGTCATACAGTTATACAGTTATAAGGTAGCGCGCGTGTTAATTATTAAAAACGCGCGCTCTGATTGGTCCAAATCTATGTGCTATTTCACCAATAAAGTAATGGTTCTTCTCCGCTATATCGTAAAAGCATTAAAACACAACTTTCTATGACTTTATCTGCGAAATAGAGCACTTGTGATGTTTTGAGAGACACTCGAAACGTTTAAAATCACTCACCTGCGGCTCTTGATTTTACAACGTTTTCGTGTCTCTCAACATCACGCGTGCTCTATTTCGCCGATAAAGTCATAGACAGTTGTGCTCAATTTTGCCAGAAAGCGGCAAAAAATCTTAACTCGAAATAAAAAAAGTTGTTGCTTTGAATTTAGTTTCATTTGAAAGGTCTTCATGGTAGTGGTAGAAATCATATTTTTGGCCAAACGTTGCTCGTAGTTGTAAAATAACCTGCCTTAAATAGACCGGGTTTATTTATCCGGACGAGTGATTTTATCAAAAATGTTTTCTTTTTATTGCACAGATGGGTGTCCTCGAGTCCGAGAACAAGCGCTTACAACAGAAAGTTAAAAACTTGGAGACGCAACTCGAACTTGCGAGAAAGAGCGCGGAACTCGCATCGGAAACCACAGGGCCCTCGGTGGACGAAATACGGCGTAAGACAACTGTTGATATGAGGAACTCACGGGTTTTGAGGCCCTCGCGAATTAGTACCATCGGCAGTGTCGCAGGGTCGCATTCACGGCTTTCCAGAGAACCCTCTAAAGAATCCCTTCACTCAAAAGGGTCCAAAGGGTCCGGAAGTGGCGATTCGGGAAAAGATTCTAAGGAATCGGGAAAAAGAGCTTGAAGAATTCCTCGAAGAGTTCGGAGGTAACCGGAAGTAAGGAGAAAGGGAGGACTAAAACCGGAAGTGAAAAGGTCTCTAGCGCGCTTTGCGTGGTATGTAGATTGAAGGTTTAGCAGGGTTACTTTCACCGTCTAGCCTGCTTGCAGGCGGTACTGGGTGTTTTTATCGCGGAAAACCCGGTCCGTTCGATGATCGGGCGCCATCTTGGAATTTAGAGGCGCGCGGTAGATTTTTGCGCTCGCCCCCGGGACCGCGCGCCTCAAAATTCCAAGATGGCGCCTGATCATCGAACGGACCGGGTTTCCCAGTACCGCCTGCAAGCAGGCTATTCACCGTCCACCGTCGAAGTAAACTCCAGTTTCCGTTAGAAAATGTGCCATCAACATTATTAGCGACAATCATATTTTGCAATTACTTGACGTACAAACCTGTTCCTTCCCTGTTCTACATCAGAAAAATGCTATTGAAAAAAGCCTTTATTTTTGAAGTATTTCCGTTAGGTCAAATCCAAATGAAAATTACAAATATAATGATTATATTCAATAATATATTGAACAACTCAATTGATTTTATCTCTATTGTAAGAATGTCCTATGTTGGGAGGACCTCCCCAACGTGCTATAATTTAGAGAGAAATTATTATCGGTGATACTATAAAACTCTCGGAGCGAAGTGTTATTCATGTTATGCTGCGGGTTCACACTGTTTCAGGAAATATGCGACCTCCATTGTTTGTTGTTCGGTGGGCCTTTAACTTTAAACTCAGACCGCCATGCATTCCTGATGCCAAAAAATTAACTGCTCATGAGAGAGCGCTCTTTCAGCGAGGTTTGTACTGCAGGTGGGCCATTCTTTAGCCGCACCCCCCTTCCCTTTTGATCATAAAACTATCACAGGTCTGCTCTGATGTTCTTAGCAGTAGCAGTATATATTAGCGATGATCAATTATTTCAGCGAGGTTTGTACTGCAGTTGGGCCATTCTTTAGCCGCACCCCCCTTCCCTTTTGATCATAAGACTATCACAGGTCGGCTCTGATGTTCTTGGCAGTAGCAGTATATATTAGCGATGATCAGCTATTTATTTAATTAGTGACATACCCCATACGTGCTATATTTTTACGATTGTAATTTTTATAGCTATGTATATACGTTATTATACGCCGGCGTGCTAGTAACGTGACCGGGCTTATTTAAATGCTGAAAAGCGAATTATCTTACCAAAGGCTATTTTTCTAATAAAATATCTATATTATCATCATTAAAACGTTGTCAAGAATTAGTTTAACTGGGGCTAAACGCAAACGCCGAACTTCTTCTGTCAAACATTTCCTTTTTCAAAGGATGCCACTTCATAAGCCTTTATAACAGAAAGGCTTTCGTTTGCCGTGGGACTGAGAGATAGAGCACATTTCGTATATTGACTGTGAAATGTGCCGCGGTCAGCTCGCCGCGGTACTGTCGTGGTCGCGGCACGGAACATGGCCAGCTGTAGATACGGAATGAAATCGCGTAGTCGCGGTACGGTCGCGGCGCGGAACAACTTTTTCGCGGCAATTTTCACAGTCATACGAAATCTGCTCTAGCTCATACGCCGTCACTAATGCAAGTGAGCTGCTCATATTAGGCTTGCGCATGAACAAGACTTTAGACCAATGTTGAGCGAACAGAATATTATTGCGTTTCCGACGAAGGAGGAAACGCCACCTATTCGGGAAGTTTTCGGCTGGATGCTATGCCACTTTACCCTCGACACTGAGACTTTGAGGAATGGCCTCGTTTTCATGCTAGAGAAGTGACGTAATATTTTAGTGCTCGACGACCGTTTGCGCATGTCAGAGATCGCGTGCTCAGAAACATGCCTCGTTTTCGTGCAGAGACATGCTCTTTCACGGGAAGGCTGTTTTTATACCTCGAGGTGAAATGTTGACGAGTCACTGAGCGCATGGTATAAAGAGACGAGGTTCTTCACTGTGTTCTTGTGCGTGGATTTTTTGACTCAACAAAAGATACGTATTTATCCATTTAATTTGTAACAAAATGTATGGGGCCATTGATCACAACATCAAATCACTCTGCAGTACACTTTTGGCTAAGAAAACAACGTTGTATTTCTCTCTGAGCGTGAAATCCATCCAACTTTTTACGAAGCGAATCGATCTTCGCCACACGGGTGCGTGTCTTCGACCGAATGTCAGAAGAACACAGAGAGCAGAAATTCCAGTTTCTTCGCTGGGTGGCCTGATTTTGGTCTCAACGACAACACAAATCCCAGTTGCTTCGCTGGGTGGCCTGTTTTGGGTCTGAAAGTCAACTATAGCTTTTCACATGTGTGTTCAAAATTTATTCATGGAACCCTGTATGAGATAAATTCTGTTGTATGTGGCAGAGCTTCTGACATTGTGATCACTGTTTCCAGAAAAGACAAAAGTTAAGCTTCTGATGAACTTGACACTTTGCGAGTTGGCAATACGATGCATAATATTAGAAAAACAGTAAGGAGTCCTACTAGAAAAAGCAAACTAAAGAGAATTGACAGAGAGCCATCAAAAGTCTGTCTCAAAAGATTGTGCAAAAAGCTGCATTCGAAGCATTGAAGAATTTCCTTCCGAAAGTTTGTGTATGCACTTGTTCCTAAAACCTCATTTTGCATAGACTTGCAGATGACATGACACTTGAAAAAATTGAATAGTAGTTATTACTCTAGATTTGCTTTTTTCTTGAATTAAGTCAAAAAGACAATCTGTTTGCTATTTTAATGAAGGACATTTGAAATTGTTCTCACAACTGACCACAACTTGAGAGGTGGAATGCTTTCAGTGACAAATGTGGACACACATTGGGATATTGTGACAAACAAATTAGCATCACAATTGTTAACAGTTCAGGGAAACGCACTTTTTAATCGTAGATTATTTCTAGCATGCTAGTAGTCTTTAACTATGGTTAGCAGGAGACACCTGTGTCGGAAAATCAGTGAGATAAACATGGGCGGCGGACTCGTATTTACACGTAAAGAGGAAAAGGAACAGAAGCGTGTCCTTTTTGTTTCTGTTATTTGCAAGAGAACTAGCTCGTTCAAACCTACTACGGGCGCTTTTTCACATTGTTCCCAGTGTTTTTTTCCATGTTTTTTGTGCACGAACAAAAAAATGGAGTCATTCCACCATTGAATGTGAGATGGAAGAAAACAAAATTGTTTCATTTTTTGCCTCTTCGGCACCCCCACTTTTTAGGATGCTCCGCCGCCCCTGAATTAAAGCGCAGTTTTTATAAATACGCACAAAACCCTTATAGACCCATACGGACTGTAATCTACTTCGTGTAAGTGGTGGATTACTCCGATTTCGTTTTCCTTATTTTTGTCCGTAACTCATTGCGTACGGACTCTTTTCGCCAAAGAGCAGACCGATTTTATGGTCCTACACCGTGGTTCTAGCTCAGCCCCGGGAACACAAGGCGCAATTCATTTTCACAGTCGAAGCTTGGAAAAGGCCAAGTCCACTGGGGTCAAAGACGCTGGCTGGTTGTCCTTGACCCTCGGGTAGTCCCTCTCGCAACCGCTCTCAGTAAGGCTATTCGAACGACTACAGGAGACGCTACATGCACTTGGGAAGGGTTGAGCCTTAGTTATTAAGAAGCCACTTTCCTAAAATTAAGAATGCCGTGCATTTTGCGCTTTTAAAATATTCAACGTGAATTTTGTTTGCTGGGATGTTGTTTGCCAGAGTTTGGCTCTTTCCCTTGCATGGACTGTTCTGCGCCGCAAGTGTGTGTTAGATAGTTTCTCTTATGCAGTGCTTCTTCAGAATTTCGTAGTTTAAGTTTCATGCACAAACAAATTGCACACAAAATCAATATATCCATCCCCCATCCATCCATCCCGTCATCGTCATATCATTCGAGTTAGAAAACGCATTGATTTTCCGTTCCTTGTATTTGACTTAATTTTTCTGGGCCTCCATCCTAAATTTTAATAAACAAAATTCTGATATGAAATAAACATCCTCGACAGGGGCAGATTCCCATGCATTCCCCCCTTTCCTCACATACTACCGTCGGTTGCAGCTACCCGTCTACACTCACGTCAAAAACATGTTCTGTCGGCACGCGAAACTTCAAAGTTTTGACAGTGAAACTTGGATGTTTTGACGGCCAAACTTGAACGTTTTTGTCACAATATTCAAGTCCGCACTTTCGTTTCAATAACAAACATTGCAAAAAGCTAATATTCTGGTAACTTCACAGTGTTTCTGGTCAAAAAGAAATAAATCAACTGAACTTTTTACCTTTTTCCACTCACGAGCGTCACCAAAGCTTCACGCTTGGGCGGGCAAACTTTCAAGTTCAACTGTCAAAACTTCGAAGTTTCACGTGCCGACAGAACATGTTTTGTCGAGCGTGTAGACGGGCAGATGCAACCGACGGTACAGTAAATACCCGCATATAAGAACAGCCCATTTGTCAGGGTCAGCCTGAATATAACTTCCTCACCTTCCACATATTTACTGTAAGGTTCTTATAAAACGGGTATCTAAAATGGCAAATTTCAGCCTGATGTTCTTAATCCATTTGTTCTTATATGCGGGTGTTTACTGTATTGGGTTACAAAACCAATACGCTTTGCGCGAAGAGAAAAGTCGCCATCTTGAAAATTTCCCAGAAGACCCTGCAAATAAGTTAGTCCCGCCAAAATATGCGAAAGAGGGTCGAGGGTGTATTGAACCACGTACAAAGCGGCAGAAATGATGGAAAATTTCGACAAGATCTCATTTCAAGACCACAAGAGTGATGTATTGGGGAGGCTTAATGAGTATCGTGGCTCCGGTAGCTTCTGTGTGAAGGGACTTCCGCCGGCCGCCCATATCGGCTCAAGCGAACCGCTGACCTCCCTCTGGTCGGCCATCTTGAATCGAGTCACGGAACAATTCCCATGTACTAACTTTATCGTATTTGAGGACACATATACTTGTTTATGTAAGTTTATCATCTTATTTCAGAGCATATTGATTACTCCTGTCAGCTACATTGCTTTTCTGTATTTTAATCACAAACAATGATACAGTCCTACGGATTAAAATACAGAAAAGCAATGTAGCTGACAGGAGTAATCAATATGCTCTGAAATAAGATGATAAACTTACATAAACAAGTATATGTGTCCTCAAATACGATAAAGTTAGTACAGGGGAATTGTTCCGTGACTCGATTCAAGATGGCCGACCAGAGGGAGGTCAGCGGTTCGCTTGAGCCGATATGGGCGGCCGGCGGAAGTCCCTTCATCCCCCCAGTTCGAGGACCTATGCTACTATGATTGTCGTTGAGCGTAGGGAAGAGGACTCAGTGTATCCATCGTCCTGATTCGGGTTCATATCGTTTGGGTGGGCGTGTAACGCGAAGAGGGCGTCCCGCTGGGATGGGCTGTGATGAGGGTGTTAGTGCAGGTGGTGATCCTGGGTTCCTGGGGTTGGTGTCCTCGCCATGCAGCAGTCTTGCTGGGGTGCAAGTTTCAGTGGGTCCTCCGGCGTAGTCAGAAATGGGGTCAACAGGTGCTCCCTCTGTGGTCTGGGGGGTGTGTGATGATGGTTGTTTAGTGGGCTGTGGTTGCAGGTTCTGGTCTATAGGATCTGCTAGTTGCCCCAAAGCTACTGGTTGCTCTCGTTGGATGCAGGGTGTGGCTGGGGTATAGGCTCGTAGGAAGCGGCGGTTGCGTAGTGTGACTCGCCCGGAGCCATCAACTTTGATGCGGTATTGGTCGTTACCTGGTGACTCTACCACCCTCTTCTCTACGACAACAAATCCTGCAGAGCCTACACGCTGCCCACCAGGGAACATCCACGATGGAACAGCGAGCCCGCGCCATCGTTTACTGGCCGGGCATGTCCAAGGATATTCGTGAGACGAGGGAGAAATGCGCCGACTGTAACAGAAATGCGCCATCACAAGCAGCCACACCCCCCATTCCCACCACGCCACCGTCCACGCCATTCGAAGCAGTGTTCGCCGACTTCTTCGATTACAAAGGCCACCATTACCTAGTTCTTGGAGACCGCCTCTCCGGCTGGGTAGAAGTACTAAGCTCCCCAGCCGGAACCAACCTCGCAGGCTCCGCAGGTCTGATTCGCCATCTACGCTCCTTCTTTGCAACGTTCGGCGTCCCAGAGGAGATCTCTAGTGACGGCGGCCCAGAATTCATTGCTAACAGCACTGAGGGTTTTCTACGAATCTGGGATGTGAAACACCGCGTGTCCTCCGTAAGCTTCCCACAGTCAAACGGCAGGGCTGAAGTCGCAGTCAAGACGGCTAAGCGCCTGCTAATGTCGAATACAGGACCGACAGGCAGCCTAGACCAGGACCGCTTCCTACGGGCCATTTTACAATTGCGAAACACGCCAGACCCAGATTGCAACCTATCGCCAGCCCAGATCATCTTCGGACGCCCCCTCAGGGACACCCTTAGCTTTGTCAACCGCCTCGAGAAGTACTCCAACCCTCACATCCGACCAATCTGGCGTCAAGCATGGGCAGCAAAAGAGGAAGCTCTCAGAACACGTATTACTCGCACTACCGAGTCCCTCAAAGCACACTCTACCACCACGCCCGATCTGTCCCACTTGTTTGGGTGAGGCCCTTGCTGGTTTTGTAAGAAGACTTTCTCACTGATGGACAGGGGGCGGAGTTTTCTTCACTGTGATGCGATCGTGGTCGCACAAGGCCGTGTGTTTGCTGTGCATCGAGCGGTGATAGCAGCATGTGGAGCCGGGTTATTCACCGCTAACACCAGAGAACAGTCTGAAAACAAAATACAACTGAATGACCTTGACTCAGATACAGTTGAAAATGTGCTCAACTTTGTTTATACTGGAGAAATCGAGCTTAGTCCAGAGAAAGCTATGCAAATGATGAAGGCAGCCGACTACCTTCTGCTTGAAAAACTTAAGGTGGCTGTTGACCATTACATGTCTACAGCAGTCAAAGATATTTCTACTGATTATTTCTCTACATATCAGTTTGCTTTGAAGTATAAATGTGTCAAGCTTGAAAATGCTGTAATGAACTTGATTGTGAACAATTTTGAGGCTGCTTGGATGAATTCTCAAACTGCCATTGATACTGATTTTGAGACTATGCAAGAATTGATATCCAATGAAGAGCTTGTGGTTCATAGTGAAGAAATTGTATTCAGAGCAGTTCTTGACTGGGTTAAGCATAAGACTGAGAGGAAGGAAGTATTTTATGAGCTGTTTTCCTGTGTTCGTATGTGTTCACTCTCTAAGGAATTCCTATATTCTTCTGTTCTGAGTGAGAATCTTGTTACCTCTGACCCAAAATGTCTAAGGCTTGTAATGGAAAGCATGGAAAACAGGTCTTTGCCAACAAGAGCAAATGTGCAGCATCCTAGAGCATGTTTTGATTTTTATACTGATGCTGTATTAGTTTTTCCAACATGTCAAGCTAATAAAGTTGCTAGAGGACCTTGGTGTTTCATCCCATCAACTGATGAATGGTACCAAATGCCAACCTCATCTGACTTTGGATATGGCTTTGCAGTGTATGATGAAAAAGGAGCCATGCTCTTAGTTCGACGCCATCACTATCAGATGTGTATCGATAAATTTGACATAACAACAAGCAAGTGGTCACATGTACATGACTTTCATGATGATAGTAAAATCACTTCTTTTAGTGTGTGCTATTTTCAAGGTACGTTGTTCTTCATTGGAGGTAGAAAAGCAAAGTCATTTGCTGTTTCTGATGTCAGAACATTAAGTCTTTCTACTGAAGAAACGTTATCTGTTGCTTCACTTAATTTTCCAAGGGGAGAAGCATTAGTTGTCTCTGACAAGAACAACATTTACGTTTTGTGTGGATTAACATCAATGAGGGATGCAAATGGCGATTGGGCATTTGATTGGAATAGTATAATATTCTCATTGCTAGAATTAATACAATGGCTCCAGAGCTAATAAGAAGATATGGAGAGAGGGGCGAGCTCTGGAGGCTAGGTGCAGGACGGGGTCCTGCAATAGAGTTGTGGGTGTGGCGTTGCAGCACCATTATTCGGGAGGTGGGAGGGGCGATCAAACTTCACTCTCGAACTTTATGTCAAACTGGTCGAAGGCAGAATGATAAGATGGCAGGAACGCAGGATTAAGTACTAGCGTGGTCATGTGATGCCCTTTGGTCACGTGGTGATGATTTTAATCGATCTTTCGCCATTCTAATTAATTATGCGCACTGAGAATAGTATAATATTCTCATTGCTAGAATTAATACAATGGCTCCAGAGCTAATTAAGAAGATATGGAGAGAGGGGCGAGCTACCTTCGGCTAGGCTTGCCCAAGTCTTCAAATACGTTACCACGCTCTCTGGTGGTATTCAATACCAAACTACCCATACCAATACCATAAACATCCCATACCTAAAACATCCCAAACCTAATTCAAAACTTAATTCCCATACCTAAAAAGGATTACAGCATGAATGCCATGCCTTTAGCTTGTCTGGCTTATTAGGATAGTTATAGCAAAAATCTAAATGTTCCGCATAATTCCCACACCTATAATAACTGACGTCTCATCTTGTCCGTCCCAAGGCATATATCATTGAAGCTATTTCAGATGTGCTTGTTTTCACGCAGTCATTGCAAATCTTTAATTGGAATGCAGAATTATTATTATTTTTTTTTTTCACTGAAAGAGATTAAAGGGTAAAGAGCAAGAGCAGTGCAAGACTGCTTATGGATGCTTATTCAGTAAAATGGCAAAATGACCTGACGGTGTGTACAAACAATATTAGAGAACAAAATTTAATCCACTATTATATGCAAACTATCGGGACCAGCCAATTCTGTAACTTAAAACATCATCAATGGACTAGATGTTTTATAGTAGAATGAAGTAAATGATTAACGATGGTGTTATCGTTTGTCAATGAGAGTATGATTTGCTAATCGAATAAAAATCATGACTCATACTAGACCAAATAATCATATAACAGCATAGTCTGAGTAAGGAGAGCATGTGTTGTGGTAAAAGTAGTAGTCAATTGAGCAAAGTGTAGCCTTTCAATTTGGGGAAATGTCCCCAGTATGTGGCTAGGCAACGGCCGATTAGAACGGTATGTGGCTGCTTTGGTAAACTAACCAATATTCCATGCCTAGTTCCAGAGTTAAGTATGTTTTATATTGGCTGTTCCACTTTATATCTGTTATTACCTCACTATCGAGGAACTGGAATTTCCACCGGGCTAATAGTGTTTAGTGTTTCACCCAAGTGCCATAAATTTTGACACTAAAATTTCCACAGGGCCATTTATTTTATTCCAAAATTTACGTGGGCATTTATTTGCAGATTTGGAATTTCCACAGTGGTTGCTTCAAATTTCCACACGGGTTGTAGAAAGTATGGAATTTCCACAGGTAGAACAATTTTTGAAAATATGCAGTTCCTCGATATAGGGGAGGTATGGCAATTTTTTGGGACAGCCCAATAAGATGCAAGATGTTGAAACTTGGCATGACGCTCCGGGACCCATTTATTATTATACTATCAGTATTGTAGTTACAGTCAGAACTGTAGTGACAGATTTGGGCGTCAATGAGTAAGCTTCTCAGCAATTTTGCAAACAACTATATTAGGACAATAGTTACAGAGGTGGAACTTGTATGAGTAAAACGTCACCAGCATTTAATGCTTATATTTAGTTGCTATGGAAACATCATTTTATCTGTAGCTAAGTATCGTCTACAATTAACTTTTGATCAAAAACGGGGAAAACTTATGTTCGAACTTTTAACCCTAGATTCCTAATCTTCATGAAGTTTTGCAGTTGATAGCATCTTAGTTTATTTTGTCCAGGGTTACGTGATAGATTGAAAAGAACTGTTTCTGTTAATTATGCAGGTGTTTGCCTTAAGAAGAAGATATGTCGAAGGAATCAACCCAGTAAAGGAAAATAATACGTTGAGGTTTTTCTGTTCCCCATTTTGCATTTTGTTGTTAAGTCCCACATTAGGAAAAATATGGGGTAGGTCCCTTTAATTTGGTTGCCATGGAAACATCAACTATCCAAAATTTTGCTAGTACTGCGGAATTAACATTGACGAGCAAACTTTCGTTGCTCTATTTTCTTATGTGAGTTATTGGCAAAAGTATTTTCTGCACGCGTATGAGCCCCAAGCACCTTTGCAGGTGTAGCTAGGTAAGATTAAAGCAAGGCTAGTAGGTACCATGAAGGGCGAGTAATTAATTATAGGGTTAATTTGGGCATGATGGAACAATCGTGTTCCAGCCCGTTTAGGTGTTGAGAGAACGCGTAGTAAAATTCTGAAATGAGAATGTTTCGTCCTTGGCCATATTCGTTGATATAATCGTTCTGCACCTCTAAACTGCCTTCGTTATATTATAAGGGTTATATAGAATATGGCGTACATACGTTTTAGCTTTCTAGTAATATGCGTCTCAACCTACTAGGTGTCTGCGGTCTACGTTTCTCAGGGCATCAACTGGGCTTACGACTGCGATGTAGTTGCTATTTGTGTATTTGTAGAAAGACAAGGGCGTCTCTTTGCTCTAAAGAAATTTTCTGTTGCCAGTGGAGACCTTGCACAAATAAGTACTGTATGCTCGATAATCTGATTGATAGGTCCGTTGGTTACGCATGTAGAGCACTCTATATCTAGTCCAAGCCGTAGAAGGTACTATATAAAACGTGCTTCATATGTCTTGTTTTCCTTTATGAGCAAGCTCTTTGATCACTCACCGGCCTCAACGTCGATAAGACCGCCGAAATCTTATAAGCAAGTACTTCATCTTAAGAACTGAAGAACCTCTGCATCGGGCATAGTCGAAGCATGGAAAGCATAGAGTCGGGATGTAACGAGAATGTGACGATGGCGAGTCAGGTCCAAAACCCTTTAAGTCTCTGCCACATAATACATACTTTCAAATCTCACTGTCGTCTTTGTCAACTCTTTGAATTATATGAATAGTTATGTAAATAACTAACTATTCATTTGTAAACAAATGAGTTTCGGCCTTTCTAGTTCCTTGTTTTTGTTAGAATATACGTAGCATGTTTTTTTTTTTCAAGAAAGTTTTTGAAAATAAACTGTGATCATAAATACCCCCCCCCCAAAAAAACATAGAAAACTTTTACTTCTATTATAAACTGTCTCGAATTTCTTTTTTTATTATTACAGCAAATGAAATGAATAAAATCAAATAATTTGTGTTATTTTCTAGTTCTGAAACTTTTAATTATTTACATCCTTCTCTTTTTCGCTTGTTTTTAACGGTTTTCTTTTTTTTTCCCACGTTTTTACCCTTCGTCTCTCTCTGCTTCTTTGTCCGAGTAGCTATGCTATTTACAGGCGGTGTGCTGCCTTTGTAATATTTAAAAAAAAAAAATACAATAAAGTTGAAGTTGAAGTCCGTTGGCTTTGAAAGAAAACGCCCCTTATAAATGACGTTATTAATTTCACTAAACCCGCGTTTTGCTTGTTTCCTCTTTGGCATGCGCTTGCTAAATATTGCCTAAACGACTGCAGCGAGTCTCTAGTATGAGCTGCAAATTGTAAAAGAAATACGATTAAGCTTAAAGGTATGGCTCCTATATAAAATGAGATATGTGAATTTATAAAATCACCTTTACAGCTTCATAAAGATTTGAAATTGAATATACTCAAAAAGATTATAATTAACAGCTAGTTAATGTTCGTCCAGTTTTATATTTTGGAACGTTCCTTAGTGAGAGCCCTTGCCTCGTGATATTTAGGATTCTTTTTAATAATATATATGTAATTTTTTTTCGGTGATGACCCGAATGCGTATTATTGGGAAAATCACGAGTACTTAGGGGATTGCGATGCTAATAAGGATGTCACATCTTCATAATGAGAGTTGACAAGTTAAATAAGCAGTGGCGGATGCAGACCCTAGGGAGTCAAAACTTTTTAACATGCCGAGGTGAAGCTGGTTTTCATGGCAACATATATATATATTTTCTAATAAAGCGGGAGGAATTGCAGTGGCAATCCCTTCGTGGAATTCATGAAGCTTTGTTACAAATTATCAATTCAATCGGAGTATACCATGAAAAAGCCCTCTTGCAAAAGTAAAGGGTGCTCCGCGGCGCAAATTAATTAATTAAATTATCAAATTACAAATTTTAGGTAATTTTGTTTTGAATCAAAATTTTGAAAATAAAAAATGTCAATATCAGCTTGAAAGCGAGTTCATAGCCATTCTAGAAACTGGATCGATATACAGATGAAGAATGGTGTCTTGAGGTACAAAAATAAATAATAACAATCACGTTGGTGTGCGTGTGTATATTGATATTTACTCTAATGTTAGGATTGTCATTATAGAGTTTGTACCAACACGTGACTACAAGCCCGGTAACTACACAACATGAAACTTAGCATATGAGAACATGGCTGTACCAAACAACAAAGTGGCTGTGTACCTATACCAACTGTCCCGAAATCTTCAGGGCTATATCCTCAAATAAGCGCAAAATACCTCGAGGCGCAAATAGTCAATACAAAATGGGAGAGAGAAAACGTCATGGGATCCCCTATTTGAGCCAATCTCCTTGAATTGACGATGTAAATTTAATAATTACGTATCAATATCCAATGAGTTTGTTTAGCGGGTCTACCAGGTAAATTGGACTATTACTAGTTTGGCCGAGAGAAATAAAATGATAAATAGAAACGGGGACTTGTCACCTGCAAAAGTATCCTTACGACTTTAGATAAGTGGAAAGAGTGTGATTTTGATAAATTTACTGTGACATACATTTTTTAATGCGAAGTTAAGGAGAAGTGCACAGTCCTTAACAGTAAAATCATCTCCATACAGAAACTCAAATGTCAGTCAAGTATACAAGATTTTACTACTGTTACCGAGGATATGATGATTTCCTATAATATAATACAATACAAGAATCTTTATTTCACAAGACTTTCATAGTAACCATACAAGTAGATTTCTAACTTATGGCCCTCGAGTGCGGGCTTATCTTGGTCCAGTGGCGTAAGTAGGCCTGCCTTACAAATTGCAATAAGTAATCAGCTCATAATCATATAGGACATAATCCGTTATACAATCAATTGTAATTGCCTTTGGAACAAAGGGAGCTGAGTATACTTCTGTACTAAGGGAAAATATAATTGGTGTGTTGGAAGGCAGGCCTACACGCCACTGGAACCAAGAAAGCCCCGCCGAAACGGAGATACGGCTTAAGTCAGCCCAATCTTAGAACCAGTGGGGTGCAAGTCTGAAGATCCGAAATGACCGAAAATATGATTGACATACCTATAAATACTAAATTCATAACATCTTTCAGGGATCAAGTTCAAAACATTTCATTTCATTTTATTCTATCAAACAACCCGGCATAGAAAAATCAAAGCTGGCTCAAGCTTTGGTCAACAGAACCCTGTATAAAAATTACACTACTCCTAGCCTTACTAGAAATTTTAAGGCAGGATAACAACCAGGCACAAGAAAATTAGTGCTGGCCCAGACTTTTGAAGAAATTGAAGTCTGGCTAACAACCCGGTATAAAAATTCCACCGGCCCTAGCCTTACTAGAAATTGTTAAGGCTGGATAACAACCCGGCACACGAAAATAAGTGCTGGCCCAGACTTTAAGAAATTGAAGTCTGTCTAACAACCCGGTTTAAAAATTCCACCGGCCCTAGCCTTATTAGAAATTGTTAAGGCTGGATAATAACCCGGCACAAGAAAATTAGTGCTGGCCCAGACTTTAAGAAATTGAAGTCTGTCTAACAACCCGGTTTAAAAATTCCACCGGCCCTAGCCTTACTAGAAATTGTCAAGGCTGGATAACAACCCGGCACAAGAAAAATAGTGCTGGTCCAGACTTTTAAGAAATTGAAGTCTGGCTAACAACCCGGTATAAAAATTACACCGGCCTTAGCCTTAATAGAAATTGTTAAGGCTGGATAACAACCCAGCAAAAGAAAATTAATGCTGGCCCAGATTTTTGAAGAAATTGAAGTCTGGCTAACAACCCGGTATAAAAATTATACAGGTCCTAGCCTTACTAGAAATTGGTAAGGTAGGAAAACGAACCCGGCACAAGAAAATTAGTGCTGGCCCAGACTTTTGAAGAAATTGAAGTCTGGTTAACAACCCGGTATAAAAATTACTCCGGTCCTAGCCTTACTAGAAATTGCTAAGGCAGGATAAGAACCCGGCACCATAAAAATTATTGCCGGCCCAGACCTTGATGAAATTCGAGGCTGGCTAGCAACCCGGTAGAAAATTTACACCGGCTCAAACCTTAGAAATTGTAAGACTGGATGGCATCCCGGCGTAGAAAATGAGCCGGCCGATTTAAAAAGTGCTGGAAGATTATGTAAGATCCATAATGGTTAAAAAGCAAACAGAATGCAGTCAAAGAACAATTAACAAGTACAGTTTATTGAATTCATGTTATTACTGTGTATCCGGGAGGCAGAGAATATTAACTACACATGGTACCTAAAAATACAAAGTAAAAGTTAGTAAGAAAGAAGAACATTTTAAAAATACAAGGGATGAAAACTACAGGCAGGAGATGACTAAAGTTAAACGGCGAAGGAAAGCGACGGGAAGCGAACTCTGCGTGTTATACGCATGAAGAAATATGCAAATCCGGACGAGTAGCAATGGACTAGAAATTACCAACAGATATAAACTTGTACAAGCGTTGTATAAGCAAGGCATGGAAGTAGGACCACTAGATACAAAGCATATAAATCACTGTCAGGGTAAAATTGAACAGTAGTGCAGTAAACTTAACTTACTTAAGTTATGAGTTTTGCTTCGCAAGGTCGGGAGACTCGAGGTAAACATTTCCAGGATGGGAAAAGTCTCGCTTTCTCTCTGTAGTATGAAGATCCGTACAGCATGCAGTATGACAAAACTCCGCTCTTCTAGGGAATAATGGTGCTGCAACTCAGTGGCAATACTGGCGATCAAACTTCACTCTCGAACTTTATGTCAAACTGGTCGAAGGCAGAATGATAAGATGGCAGGAACGCAGGATTAAGTACTAGCGTGGTCATGTGATGCCCTTTGGTCACGTGGTGATGATTTTAATCGATCTTTCGCCATTCTAATTAATTATGCGCACTGAGAATAGTTCACTTGAGAGGTATGATCCCAAACTTGGTGTCTGGACAGTTCTAGCTCCTGCAAAATGTTTATCAATAAATGATTCATGTGTTCTATCTAATGGAAAAATCTACAGGATTCTAGGTATAACAAAGACAGAGTACAGTTACAATGAAGTTTACGACATTGACTCCAATACCTGGTCAGAGATTCCCAAGTCACAATTCACTCTTGCTGGTGGTTTAATGGTGAAATGTAATGAAGAAATGTTTGTCATTGGTGGTGCAACCATTCCACCAGGATCATATGACACATGCTTGGATATCCCAAATACTGAAAGGCTTCACACACTATCTTACCATCAACAAACTGAAAAATGGTGCCTGAGATCAGACATAACTCTCAAGAACAAAGACAATAATGGATGGCTTCTAACACTAACTGGTGCAACAGTTAGAATACCCAAATCAAGTATTGCTAAATTCAGGCCATTGACAGATGCATACCCTTAGAGGCAGATCATGTAAATGAACAGTGAGTCTTAATTTTCAGGCAGTGTTACGCCAGAGTTGGGCCAGTCAATTTTTTAGGTGCACCCCCCCCCCCCCCTCCCAACAGCAGAGTTTTTCCGAGGGGGTATAGCAAAATTGTCTTATCCAAAGGGGGATAAAAAAACTATTCTGTAGGTTCTTCCAAGGGAGTGCAATAATATAAAGCCTTTTCCTTGTTTTTTTTTTTTGCGAAAAAAGGCTCTTCTGTAGGTATATCCGAGGGGGTAGAACAAGAATTTCCAAGGAAGGTGATTGCACTCCCTCAAAGAGCAACAAAACAAACATAGAGCACCTTGCTGTCCAGTACATTGGCATGGCAGTTGTGTTGCTGTTATTCTGCTGTATTTTGCAAACTTTGACATTCATTGATACCAACTACGAAATTGTGCTTTATCTTCAATCCCTGTTACAAAATGGGGGAGAATGAAAAATACACTACCTATGACGTCATTAGCGCATGCGCAAAGATAAAATTGGTTTAGAACGCTACTGTTTAGTTATTTTAAAACCTACATTTAAGAAATAAAACATTTTTTCTGTGCCTTCATACAGTTTTGAAAACCAAGGCGTTGTCATGCTTCATTATCTGCTCTCGAATTCTCACAAACAAAAGCCAAGGTTTTCAAAAGTCTATGAAGGCACAGAAATTTTTTTTTATTTCTTTTATAAAATAATTTCTAAAAGCGAGAACAATAATCATACGCGGCAATTTGCCGCCGATGTACCGGGTTATGGCGTCATTTCCATGACCTTCATAGAGTTTTGAAACACAGCTCTCGACCAATCAGAGCGCGCGAACTATCTCAATTATTTTATAATTAACGAGGACCTTCATCAAGCAAAGTCAACGTACCTAGTGCAGGGTTATGAATGCAGGGTGTCTAATTCCCATTTCCCAGAAATCCCAGTCCCATTTCAGTGCATAATCTGCACACGAAAATAGAATCATTACCATCAGCAGCGTTGGAGGGTCGCATTCACGGCTTTCCCAGGGGCGGCGGATCACCCTTAAAAGTGGGGGTGCCGAAGGGGCGAAAAAATGGACACATAATTTTCGTGCGCGAAAAACACTTGGGAACGTTGAGAACAATGTGAAAAAGCTAGTTTACGAGTCAAACAGAACCTCTTCTTTAATTGTAAATACGAAAAAAATATATATAAGCTTCATTCAAAAAGGGGAGGGGGGGGGGGGGGTGCTCAGCCCCCAGTTCAAAAAGTGGGGGTGCCCCCGATCTCGTTCCGGAACTAATGTTCCGGAGCTAACATTACAGTATCGAAGAGTCGCGCCCCATCTATGGTACACCCTATTTTGTCGGAAAACAGTTTTATAAATACACGTCTAATTAGAACGCGCAAAAGAAGGAAACCCGCCACCTTCGGACTGCAACTCTACTTCATTCTTCGTGTCTGCGGCGGATTGCCTCCGACTTTTTTTTTTGGCCGTTGCTCATTGCGTACGGACTCTTGTCGCCAAACAGACGGAATTTTATTCTACACTTTCATGGTTCTAGCTCAGCTCCGGGGACACAGGGTGAAACTCAATTCCATAGTCGAAGCTTGAAAAGGCAAAGTCCACTGGGGTCAAGACGCTGGCTGGTTGCCCTTGGCCCTCGGGTAGTCTCTCTCGCAGCCGTGCTCAGTAAGGCTACTCTGGTTTATTTGCAGTGCTTCTTCAGAATTGAACTTTACTTTCATGCACAAACAAACTCAGTACCGTAGCTAGGGTAGGGTCGTATCATTCGCGTTAGAAAACGCATTCTCGCTCTTGTGTGAATTTTCGTCCCTTGTATTTGACTTTTACTGGGGGGGGGGGGGGGGGGACTCCCATATTGTTGGGGCGGGGGTGCTCGTCGTACCTTTTAGGATTTAAAATCAGGCGTCTAGTACCTTTTAGGGGGTAAAATTCGAAAACTTGCATTTTTTTCCAGATAGGTACCTGTTAGAGGTCCGTTCACACAAATCACACTTGTTGGTAGCCTGAATTTCCGACGTATTTTCCCTCGTAAAAATTTTTTGGTACCTTTTAGGGGTTAAAATCAACTAAGCGACGCCATTTTAGATACCTTTTAGGGGTAAAATCGAAAGTTCCCGACGAGCACCCCCGCCCTAAAAATATGGGATTGCATTTTTGGATTGAATAATGAAATCAATAATGGAATAATGAATTGATTCTTGAACTCTAGGGGGGCACGCTTCGTGTCTTTTGACTGTAACTTATAAGCTTTCCTAATGAATAATTCTGAAATATCATCCAAATATCTTCTCTGCTTTTTCGGGATACCTGCATTTTACGCCAGGGCCGGGTTACAAAGCTAACCGATACTTGCGCGATGGTCCAGAACACCCTGCGACCTGCGAACGAGTTTGGAAAGTCACGCCATAGTGAAAGTGAGTCGAGGACCGTTCAAAGCTGCAGAAATGATGGAAAATGTTGACAAGATCTCAGTTCAAGACCACAAGAGTGATCTTTTGGGGAGGCTTAATGAGTATCGTGGCTCCAGTAGCTTCTGCGATGCGATCGTGGTCGCACAAGGCCGTGTGTTTCCTGTGCATCGAGCGGTGTTAGCGGCATGTGGTGGCTTCTTCGCCGGGTTATTCACCGCTAACATGAGAGAACATACTGAAAATAAAGTGGAACTGAATGACCTTGACTCAGATACAGTGGCAAATGTGCTCAACTTTGTTTATACTGGAGAAATCGAGCTTAGTCCAGAGAAATCTATGCAAATGATGAAGGCAGCCGACTACCTTCTGCTCGAAAAAGTTAAGGTGGCTATTGACCATTACATGTCTAGAGTAGTCAAATATATTTCTACTGATTATTTCTCTACATATCAGTTTGCTTTGAAGTATAAATGTGTCAAGCTTGAAAAGGCTGCAATGGACTTGATTGTGAATAATTTTGAGGCTGCTTGGATGAATTCTCAAACCGCCATTGATACTGGTTTTGAGACTCTGCGAGAAATGATATCCAATGAAGATCTTGTGGTTCACAGTGAAGAAATTGTATTGAGAGCAGTTCTTGACTGGGTTAAGCATAAGACTGAGAGGAAGGAAGTATTTTATGAGCTGTTTTCCTGTGTTCGCATTTGTTCACTCTCCAAGGAATTCCTGTATTCATCTGTTCTGAATGAGAATCTTGTTACCTCTGACCCAAAATGTCTAAGGCTTGTAATGGAAAGCATGGAAAACAGGTCTTTGCCAACCATAGCAAATGTGCAGCATCCAAGAGCATGTCTTGATTCTTATACTGATGCTGTGATAGTGTTTCCAATAAAACAAGCTTATCAAGTTGCTAGAGGACCTTGGTGTTTCATCCCATCAACTGATGAATGGTACCAAATACCAACCTCTTCTGACTTTGGATATGGCATTGCAGTGTACGATGAAAAAGGAGCCATGCTCTTAGTTCGACGTCATCACTATCAGATTGATAAATTTGACATAACAACAAACAAGTGGTCACATGTGCATGACTTTCGTGATGATAATAACATCATCTCTTTCAGTGTGTGCTATTTTCAGGGTATGTTGTTCTTCATTGGAGGTAGAAAAGCAAAGTCATTTGTTGTTTCTGATGTCAGAACATTAAGTCTTTCTACTGAAGAAAGTTCATCTGTTGCTCCACTTCATTTTCCAAGATCAGAAGCATCAGTTGTCTGTGACAAGAACAGTATCTATGTTTTGGGTGGGAAAACATTTAGAAGAGATCCAAACAACAATAGATTCAACTGGAATTGTTTATTTGAGAAGTATGATCCAAAGCTTGATACCTGGACAGTTCTAGCTCCTGCAAAATGTCTATCAATAAATGATTCATGTCTTCTTTCTAGTGGGAAAATATACAGGATTCTAGGTATAACATATAAAGAGTACAGTTACAATGAAGTTTACGACATCGACTCCAATACCTGGTCAGAGATTCCCAAGTCATCATACACTCTCACTGGTGGTCTAATGGTTAAATGTGATAAAGAATTGTTTGTCATTGGAGGCGCAACCATTCCACCAGGATCATATGATGTGAGCTGGAAAATTCCAAATACTGAAAGGCTCCTCACACTCTCTTATCATCAACAAACTGAGAAATGGTGCAGTAGATTGGATACACCTCTCAAGAACAAAGACAATGGTAGCCGGCTTCTAAAACTAACTGGTGCAACAGTTAGAATACCCAAGTCAAACATTACTAAATTCAAGCCATTAACAGAAGCACATCCTTAAAGGCAGATTATGTAAATGAACACTCTTAATTTTCAGGCAGTGTTACAGCAGAGTTACTGAAAAAATAATTACAAATTCAATTATCTGATGCAGGTAAGATCGTAGGCTGTAGGCAATAGTATTTGTATGGAAAAAAATCAGGTAAATTGACCCCCTCCACCCCTGTGGATATTATTGGAACCACACATTCACCTATAGGTGAAAGTAACATTGAAGGCATTGGGGATCACACACACACTCTTTATTACGAGAAACTAAAAAAAGGCATATTATACTAAAACAATTAGTTGCCTCAGGCTCTGTCATTTGTCTGACTATTTAACAATTATTCGCCGAAGGCGAAGTGAATAGTGGCGAATAGTCCCCGAGACCGGAGGTCGAGGGGACTATTCGCCACTATTCACTGAGCCTGAGGAGAATAATTGTTTTAGTATATACTACACGGGAACACTCCAAAAAATATCCGAACGACACTTATAAATGTGGCATTTGCCGACATTTTGTAGCCTCTTTCTGTATGCGTGACGTTTGTCACGCACGTGACATTACGTCAGACTTCACTACAAGCATTCGGCTACTGAACACATGGTGGAAACTTGCTGCTGTTTTAGAGAAGCAAAAACGCTAGAAAACACTTGTTTTAAAACCTTAATATCGACTACGATAAACGATTTAAGTTTTTAGATGGTTGCAAGGATGGATTCAAGGGATAAATTCGCATTTTGTGGCTTGGATTATGGATTGTGAAACTGCAGAGTTGCTTCGCTGAAAACACTTTGCCTTTGGTCGCCATTTCACCACCGATGGATGACTATATTTTTCAACCTGCTGGCAGAGAAATTCAAGATTCGTTTTGAATATTCAAACAGAAATTTGGGAAATTAACCTCTTCAAACTCTGGGACAACGAGGAAGACCTTGTTCATAAAACTAAGAGAGACCACTTTAAATACGTTTGATGTCGGATGGCTCGTGATCAAGCGAATCAAAAAGTCGACGGTAAGCTTAACTGAAATTCTCTCTTAAACTGCACTCAATGACTGGCTTCTACGATTTACTATCCCTTCCAACCTACAGGTACATGTAAATGTTCGGCAAAGTAGATATGTTTTCGACAAAATTGCCTTAATTAATATGTTGTTGTGAATGTAATTCGTCGCAAAAGTGCCGTGAACGAATCATCGATCTCTGTGATTCCGAAGAACTGAAAAACAAGAACATCACATTTTCGAAGTTCAAGAAATACATTCTCTCTCTGATTCTCCTTGAAAAACTAAAGAGACAACATAAGTTAATTGAGAAGGATTTTTCCGTTGCATTTCGAATCAGATAGTTCCTTTAGAAAGTAAAAATATCCGAACCACTTGCACTCGGGCTTCTCAATCTCGGAATAATGCTTTCGATCTCGGAATATTGTGGCATTATCCCGAGATAGCGAACCAATCAAAACGCGCGATCTATGGAGGTTCCCGTGTAGTATATACTAATCACCAATATTTCAATAGGAGATTTGCACTATAGGCCGTTATCACACGAAATTAATTAATAATATTTAATAGTTATCAGAAAATGAAATACAGTTTTCAATTCTACACTCCCTATTAGTAAAATTGCGTAGTTTCAAAAGAATTACTTGAATACTGACTGAGAAATGAATTTTCGAAACTTAGTATTCTGGCTTACTTTGTGCAAAGAAATGTATGGGTAAATATGTCAAGTCGAGGCTGGACGGACATCCGTTCTGTATTCAAGCAATCTTCACCAAACTTTGCAATTTACTAATACGGATGTGTAGAATTGAATACTGGATTTTATTTTCTGATAACTATTAAATATTGTTAATCAATTTTGTGTGATAACGGCCTATTGCATCATTTGACTATGGCTACCAAAACCCTTTTCAGTTTTTTTTTGTTATGCATATAAGCTGCTATCAAAACCAATAGGCAGTAATTGCATGAACAAAAGGGACAAGGTTTTTGTTAGTCGTAGTAAATTAATACATCATGATGAAAATTTCCTATTGCCTTTGGTGACTAATTGTTAGATAGCACCTTGCTATCAAGTAGATATGGCAGTGCTGTCTTTTTCTCTTGGTGGATACTGCTGGTTTGAGTATTCTGCAAACAATGGGATTGTAAAAACCAACTACCAAATTGTGTTTTAGCTTCCATCATTCTAAGGGACCAATTACATGGTGACCAGGCTGAAATCTTGTTGTGATTATATGTGGCATTTCAACCCAGGCTATTTCTAATCTCAGCACCATCTTGCAGCTAAAGTGCATGTCATTTGGCTTTTACGCTGGATACAAGATAGTGTGGGTGCACATTTCCAGCCCAGGCTGAAATTCTGCTGCAATTACATGGTGATTTTTGCCAAACAACCCACACTGAAAATCCTAGCCTGAGGATTTTCACTCCGGGCCAAATTTCAGCCCAGCCTCGGCTGAGATTTTCTTCATGTAATCGTAAATTTCTTATTATATGTAATTCTCAAGAAGGCCAACCACAGCAAATGTGCAGCATTTAGCCCGGACTGAAATTTTCCATGTAACCAGCCCCAAAGGTTCTGAACTATTAAAGCCAGCTCAACAAGAACCCATGAACATGTTAAGAAAACAGCGAGGATACTGGCCTAAGAGAGGAGGAAATCACTGCTCGCAGGGTACGAGGATACTGCACTCGAATAGTAATCAAAGTATTGATATGCAGTAGGTTGAATGAAATTGTTCATTAGTGATGGCTGAACCAGCATAACATTTACTGTGTAAAGTCATCTAATTGCAAAACATCAAATTAAATTCCTAAAAAGCTTGTCAATAGTTCAGTGTTGTTGTGCAAACAAATAGATTTCCTCAAGCCAAAATGTCCAGGATTTCACATCATTAATTTCTCTGCCAAAATAAATTCCTATACCTTTTTTTTCCACTGTCAAAAACCTGTTTCTACTGTTCTGATAAATGACTTGCTTTGTTTAAGGTCCCTTTGATTGGCAAAAGTCAAAACTGATTTGGCTGGTAATGATTATGTTCCATAGTGTGCAGAATACTCTGAACAGCAGCAGGTATTAAGGTGCGACAGACTGGCTCCTACACCTTGCTTGAAATTTATGGGCCATTTGCACGAGGTCTGCCAGGCCAGTTAGTCAGGCCAGGATTTCATATTTTGAATGTGTTTTTAGAGTTAGCAGTTAGCTAGCTAAGTGCAAATTGTTTTGTGAATGTTGACTTGATGTTAAGCTTTCGGAACCCAGCTGCTCCCTGATGACATTAGTAACCAGGATTATTTTTTCTAGGAGGGGACCCAATGGGTCCTCCGTAAGACATTTTATCCTATGTTGTCCCATACATTTACTGTGTAGTTTTGGTTTCAAAAAAGAAGGGGACTGGGCCCCCTAAATTTATTGAATGTTTTTAAATTTGCACCGTCCAGAAAAAAAGCGATACAAAAATAACCCCCACATGACATCTAAAAAACTTGCCTCCTATCCTTTAACCAGACTTGCCTGATGTATGTTCGAAACCCGGTTCATAGGCCTTTTTGAGATACACCGGAAGTCGCGTATCGTAATGCATTGTGGTCTAGCTTCGGTGCAAACAAATCACCAAACAATGGGCAGTTTTTCCCAGTGGAGTTCATTTTGAATTCTGCCCATTGTTTGCTGACTTGTTTTTACCGAAGCTAGACCACAAAATGCATTACGATTCGCGACTTCCGGTGTATCTCAAAAAGGCCTATGTACACGTTCTATTTGGGCAAAATAGAAGAGCGAATCAATAAATTAATTTCTGCAACAACAGTGTTAATGCCAATTAATGGAACCGTTTTCGGCGGATTTATTGCGTTTCGACGAAGGAGAAACGCAACCTATTCTTGGTTTGCACTCATTCCTATCGGAATAAAATCACAAAAGCGCGGCGGCCATGTTGGTGTACAGAACAAAGAGCAACAAATTTTGTTCCTGTACACCAACATGGCTGCCAATGAGGTCACGTGCAAACCAGCAGTTCTCGCGTATGCCAAAATCATGCAATTAGCCTCACTTTCATGTGTCCAGGCTTCTCACGGCTAGCCTTCGCGCAAGCAAACCAGTCAAAACGGAGTCAAAACAGAATGGAGATAAGGAATTAACCTTGTGTGAAAGCTAACGTGCTAATGAAATGGTCCCATGTGTGCTTCTGAGCGTTAGCCCTAGTAAGAGGAGAAAGAGAAAAAATCTCTGACCCCGAGAGGGATTCGAACCCACGACCTTCAGAATTGTACATCCGATGCTCTAACCAGCTGAGCTATCCAGGTCAGACTGGGAGCAGGTCGGGGTAAATTAGATGTTATGTTAGCGGTAATGAAGTGAATATATGTAGATGTTCAGGCAAGCCTGTGGCCGCGTAGCACGAAGTTCAACAGAATGGAGATAAGGAATTAACCTTGTGTGAAAGCTAACGTGCTAATGAAATGGTCCCATGTGTGCTTCTGAGCGTTAGCCCTAGTAAGCGGAGAAAGAGAAAAAATCTCTGACCCCGAGAGGGATTCGAACCCACGACCTTCAGAATTGTACATCCGATGCTCTAACCAGCTGAGCTATCCAGGTCAGACTGGGAGCAGGTCGGGGTAAATTAGATGTTATGTTAGCGGTAATGAAGTGAATATATGTAGATGTTCAGGCAAGCCTGTGGCCGCGTAGCACGAAGTTCAACAGAATGGACTTGCGCTCCCTCACACCATCCAAGATGGCGCGCGGATAATACGTCATTAGCTAGAAAAGTGTTACAGCCCCGCGGATTATTTTACTCCCTGAACAAGCACGTGACTGTGTATGGCCAAAGGCCACTTCTTATTGGACCCTTCCTTTCCTACACCGGACAATCACAGGGAACGGGAGTCTCAATATTTTTCGCTTCATCTCTCGGGAAAAATTTAAAGACGACTGCCATGCATTTACTGTATTTCTCCTGGGAGAATTGCAGGAATTTCGCCATTTCAAGGCGGTCTACAGATTTTTGAAGTCCTGGGGTTGACGTCCCTGCATTCAACATGTACTTGCACATAGCCACTGGTGCCAAAGTCAAGTAACAGGTGGCCTTTATTTGTCTCCTTGCCCGAAGACATCCGTTAACATCATCTATTTTAGATGTCAAGCCGATACCCGTTCCGTAAAATAACATAACAATTTGACATTTTCATTGTTGAATTTCTATTGGGCAAGCACTTCTCACCAGCATGTGCTCATCACATGTCCTTGTGAAATATGTTTTGTCTACTATGTTAATGTTTACATGTACTTGCGGTGTTTTGGCTGAGCCGTTTGTCTTTCAAGATGAGTTCTTACCTACAGGAAATTTGACGGGGGAAGAATTCGACGTTATGTTGGAACTGATGAAGGGTTTGAGAGCTGAAAACTTGGAGGACAATCTCAGGTTTGGATATATTTTCTTTGCCTAATTTTCAGATGAACACCCGCTTGAATCAATTAATCAAATATCAGATTTTTAGCCAAATGTACAATTGTACCTGTGTTGTTTTCAGATTTTGTCGTAGTGGAGTTGAGTGCTTTTGGTGACTGGAAAGATGAGATTACTACAATGCATGTATTCCGTTGCGGTTCATAAAATTATCTGCCAAAAGAAGTTCAAAATATCCAAGAGCCATACTCGATCAACATATACAAAACCACTAAGTTTCATGACCATTTGGAGTTATGAGTTTCAGACTAGAATTTTTTTCAACTAGAGTGGCTTTCACAAAACGAAGTTGGAGTGACCTTTCGCTGTAGCTATTCTCGCAGCCAGCATAGGCGGCTCTCGCAGCCCGCATAGGCAGCGGACCCGGGAGGGCAGGGGGTGCTCGAGCACCCCCACTTTTTGAACTGGGGGGGCTGAGCACCCCCACTTTTTGAAGCTAGATATATTTTTTGTATTTACACGTAAAGGAGAAAAGGAACAGAAGGCGTGTTTTGACATTAGGCTCAGAGAACGTAGGAGTTAAGATTACATTGTAACATATTTTCATTAAAATGTATACGGGGTAAAAACATGAAGAAAGAAAACGAAATTACGTGTCCACTTGATTTTTGCCTCTTCGGCACCCCCACTTTTTAGGATGCTCCGCCGCACCTGCATGGCCAGGGGCGACTAATTGTTTTAGTAGAATGAATTTATTTATCCACGGTAGTTCTTACTTGTCAAAATGGCGTTTTGGAACGTTTTCAATAACTGACAGTAATCCAAATACGTAATTGTGTTTCCCCTTCAAACGAACGAAGGCACCGTCCACACTACGCCGGCTAAATTTGAAAACGGCTAAATTGCCCCTCGAGAGCGGAACAAAAGTTTTAAGTCCACACTACGCCGCAATCCGAAAAGGTAACAAAAGTTTTCCGTCCATACTGTACGCCGGCTAAATTTGAAAACGCACAAAAACGTCAGCTTAGCGCATGCGGCAAAAAGAAAAAAGAGAGCCCGCGGTCATCAATTCCTTGCAGTCGTGCAACATGACGTCATCGCTTTCGAAAAGTTCCGCTTTCGCCGGGCTTCGCCGTCCATACTAAAACGCTTAGCCGGCGTTTTTAAATTTATCCACTTTCGGCAGCGTTTTCGAAAAGTTCCGGTGTAGTGTGGACTGTGCCCAAGGAACCACACTCGATGGGCTCTCAAGGAAAAGCTCGTGATTTTGAAAAGTTTTCGCGACATTCCTTGACAAATAAAGTTTCCTTTGTTTTCGGAGCATGACGTAAGTCATGCGTCGGTATGTATGTTATTTCATATTTTCTTTTCACTTTGTTGACATAAGTCAACAAGTTGGATGTTTAAAAGAGGCAACCAAGAGAGTTAGTTTATTCCAGGTTTCAGGTTTCCCGGCACGTTACGCTTACGCTAAATTTTGGAAGAAGTTGGTACTTTCAACTGCAGTTTGGTAGCCCCGTCGATAAAATCTTTAAACAGTTTAAATAATTATAGAATTGTCGACTCATGCAAATTTCAAGAGATTTCGGACGAAAGCGATTCGCCGAATTCAGAGGAAAACATTTCAATTAGAAGTTAACCGAAGTCAAGCAACAAGCTTTATAGAAGCAAAGCAGTATTTATTTAACTCTGAAATAGAAGGTCACAATCTTTATCTTTTAGAGTTATCAAAAACTTTAGTGAACGACGCATATTTAGCGATTGAGTGTTTGCTTGAAGCAATTCAAAAAAGACAAAGAGTTGATTATGTGAAGTTCGGTGCCTTGTCGTTACGATTAAGTGCACAAGGAACGTGACTAGCTGGAAGAGGAGAAGAGAGCAAAAGAACATCTTAGACGAGGCCATGCGAGCTAAACGCCAGTCTGGGAGTTAGAGGCATCGAGAAACAAGAAGAACAATAAACGAAGCTATGTGGCTAATAGAGGTGGATGTGAAAAGCAGTTTATTGAGGTACATGTATAAACACCTGTAAACACTTTGCCCTTTCTTTGTTATTTCCAGAGCTTGTTTATCCTGAAACAAGCTGCCAAATGTTTAACAACATTGTGTCTTTGATTCTGTGTGTTCTAGTCTTGCGTAGAATGAAATGGAAACTATTTTTCATTCGGACGAACTGGTGAGGGAGAATGAAAATAAAGTTTCCTTTGTTTTCGGAGCATGACGTAAGTCATGCGTCGGTATGTATGTTATTTCATATTTTCTTTTCACTTTGTTGACATAAGTCAACAAGTTGGATGTTTAAAAGAGGCAACCAAGAGAGTTAGTTTATTCCAGGTTTCAGGTTTCCCGGCACGTTACGCTTACGCTAAATTTTTTTTGCGGGGTAAAAATAATCATTATTGTAACCTGAAGAATTTTGACCCTACTTCAATGTGGTCAAGTTTTCGCCTCATAATTCCTTATATTCCCATGTTCACGGCTCGCCCTGTGGGAATATTGTATACTGTGAGTTTTAAAAAAAAACCTTATAGTTATTTATTTATTCTTCCCATTAGATTATCGAACATTGCATTCAATCATTATGCTTCAAGAAGTACGTGCATGAAGTAACAGTTAGCACATCGCCTACGACAAGCACATGACGTAAATCGTGAGTAAGGACTGGAAAATGAGTACGATGATGTAACAGTAATGAAACAGAGTTTATTGAGGTAAAAGAATGCTTTTTTTGTTTTGGTCAATCATCTGTTTTGAATGTATAAGGGAGATTGAAAGCTATTTAGCATTCCAGATCCGTACATAAGGAGCATTAGACTTATTATGCATAATTCTAAGTGATGGATGACTATTTTTTTTTTTGGAGAGAATTGCCCTAACAACAGGCAAATTATGCACTTCAGGATCACTGTGATGACGCGTATAAAGCGCGATGTATCTTGGATATTGATAGCACGAAAGCCTACGCCACTTGGCTAGGATACTGAATAATTTGTACACAAAGCTATATATTAAGATTCTCGTTAAATACTCCGAAAATAGACTATTTTCCTTTGAACCTCGGGTAATGAAGGGGGTAGTGCTGAAGATCGCGATGTCTAACGTACTTGTGTACTGAATTTGGTGGCCATTTCGGTAAATGTCAATTAGTGCCAGAAGCACAAAATTAAGAAGTATATTTCAAGATCTAGTTTTAATATGGAATTATAAGAAGATTGAGAGTTCTTCCACGCTTGTAGTTTTGCTATAATTTTAGAGCCTAAGTACCGAATTTGTCAGCTACTGAATTTGGTGGAATTTCGGAAAATGTCAATAGGTACATTGTAGCATTTAAGAGGCATCTTTTCTATATCAAGTTAATGAAAATATAAGAAAGATCTTAGTTCTTCCACCCCTGGTATTTTTGCTATAATTTTAACAAGAGTGTCTAGTACTTATGTACTGAATTTGGATAATGCCAATTAGGTACATGATAAGATGGAAATTATAAGAATTTTTTTTAACATCATTTTGACATGTGATATTTAATGAATAAGCCTTTGGTCAATGAAAATGACCCAAAGAGCTTTAATTGCGTATTTTATGTGGATGATGGTTATTGTCTAGAAGACGTCTTTAACAAGCTCCGTTGGTTTTATAATTCTATATGTGAGTCCAAATTTAGGACAACCAGCCAATATCATGTCTAAACGTCTGTTGCCACAGTGCAAATTGGATTCAAGATTTTAAATCTATGATTATTTATCATATGATGATCTAATGCTCTTCAGTTGAATTGTTTATTTAATGCAATGCTTGTGGAGCATTGAAGGAGATGAATTATCCAGTTAACTCACAGAATATTCGCTCAAGAGGAAACTAACTTTTGTTCCACTTATCGTGAACTTTTAGCAATCTATTACAGCTACTTAAGCGTCTCAGCTCGTCTTGAAGAGTGGAAAAGTCAATCATTCAAGTTTATTTCATCTATTAATGAGAATCACATTTGGATATATATATATGTTGAAGATGAGAAGTCTTCCTAAAAGCATGGTGCTTGTGGTTGTAGACCACTGTACAAATGTTGAATTATGTTGTTTACGAAAAATTAATTGCAATTAGTGGCTGAATTGATGAAATAATTGCAATTATTTATAATCAAATAGCTAAAAATCAATGATGCTTTTCCTGACAAGATATTATCTTTTAAAATTCTTTTAAATTGTTGTATAAGTAAACTTTATAATTCCCATCTTGGAATACACAAGTCATTTCCCAGCCTGCATCGGGCTATGAAGTTTTACTGTATGACAAAAATTGAATGTTAAATATGGATCCAAGGGAGAAATGAGTTGCCGTCAAGTGAATGCACTATAAAGCAATACAAGAGATAGCTCTTATTGGACAACTAATAATTCCTGTTTTTCAAGCATTTGAAGATTTTGTTGTCCCTATATTTGGACTGTTGCGCCATCAAACAACATCAATGAAATGTTTTTATTCGAGAATTTGGAACCCTTTAAGGAATGAGATTCCGTTGTAGGCTATTGCTTTGTACTCAATGTAATGTATAATCGAAGAAAAAAGTGTCAATTGTTCCGCTTGGCCGTTAGTTTTTGGCCTTTAGTTATGGAAACAATATTCTAGTACTACAAGAATATTGCTATTCTAAGGAATATTAGCTGTTTGATGTGTACATAAAAGATGCATGATGATTAACATTATAAGCTATTTAGTAATTATTGCTAATTATCTAGTCGATTGATGAGCACTATTTAATAAGCTTAGTCGATGGATAATGAAGCTTTAAGTCGATGGACAATTTAGTTACTTGAAGTACAATTTAGTTTATTCAATGGACAATAAAGCTGAGTCGATGGATATTAAGCTTTGTTTGTGTATATTGAAGCTGACAGTCGATTGACCATCAATAACCTAATTAGTTTATGGATAATGAAGCTTAGCCGATGGACAATAAGCTTACTTTATTGATAATGATGCTCAGTCGATGGACAATAAGCTTACTTTATTTGATAATGAAGCTCAGTCGATGGACAATAAGCTTACTTTATTGATAATGAAGCTCAGTCGATGGACAATGGACTTAGTTTATTGATAATGAAGCTCAGTCGATGGACAATAAGCTTACTTTATTTGATATTGAAGCTCAGTCGATGGACAATAAGCTTACTTTATTGATAATGAAGCTCAGTCGGTGGACAATAAGCTTACTTTATTGATAATGAAGCTCAGTCGATGGACAATAAGCTTACTTTATTTGATAATGAAGCTCAGTCGATGGACAATAAGCTTACTTTATTGATAATGAAGCTCAGTCGATGGACAATGGACTTAGTTTATTGATAATGAAGCTCAGTCGATGGACAATGAGCTTACAACAAAGCCTTAGTCGATGGACAAAAAGGTTAGTTTATGGATACCCGATGGAAAATTCGATGCTTTTTAGTTGATGGACAATAAAGCGAGTTGATGGACAAAAAGCTGATTTAATATTCAGCAAGTTTATTGACATTACAGTAAAAAATGATTACTTGAGCGACTCATTTATTACCCTGTTAAAAAAAAAAAAAAAAACTTACTTCTATTTTATTGATATTTTTCAGGTGCTTCTCCAGTTACTGGCTTGGCAAGATCACAACAAATTTACCACAAATGCTTCTATAACATAAATCACTTGTTTTAAAGCTGCATCAACTCGTGAGAAAGAAGTTAACGCATTTATCACAATTATAGTAAACAATTATCAATTATTCAGGCCAACAATCACACGCGGCTTTTTAATAGGGTCAAAGTTTTCTTTCAATGCTTATATTTACAATAATTGGTATTGCATCCAATATAAAAGAAAGATTAATTAATACCATCAGTAATTCAAGAAAATAAATGTACGGTCAGAAAGTGCGTCGCTAGTGATCTGCGCATACAACTGCGCATTGTTTTATCCTCAGCAGGATTAATTTTCTCAAACGAAGTGCTAAACATTAAGGCATCTATATTACTATTTTTGCAGATTATGCGGTGGCGAAAGTATTAGAGGCGAGATGAACATCTTTAGAGAAGGACAAGTCTGACGAAGACGCTGAAATTGATGACCGAGTATCTAAGGATTGATTTCTTCAGTGATGTGTATTTGAAATATATTATTAACAAGTACAAACTTTGTAATAGGAAACTCTGAAGTTTCAGTGACTATGAAGGAGATGTACAAGTTATATTGTCTGTCGCTCATACAACTGGAATGCATGTAATTACTTAGTTATCCTTAATTGCTCAAATCTCCTGTTACATGTAATAACTAGCACATTAAAGCGTAATCGGTGCATTGTTTATCCTGAAACAAGCTGCCAAATGTTTAACAACATTGTGTCTTTGATTCTGTGTGTTCTAGTCTTGCGTAGAATGAAATGGAAACTATTTTTCATTCGGACGAACTGGTGAGGGAGAATGAAACATGCTTTTTGAGACACAAAACTATCCGAACATCCACCAAACTATAGGCATTCCACGCTTGTTGAATAGCACGTCATTAATTTTGTTTTTCCCTTCAAGCGAACTAACCCAGTGTAACTTAATTATAGATATTTCACCAAGGAACCACACTCGGTCGGCACTCCACGTAACAACGAACTCGGCGAGGAAATAGCGAGGCGTTGGCGGAGCTACAATTTCACTGACGTCACGATGCCTCAATATGATGTCCTCATTAAAATGCCGGTCAAGGAAAAGCCAAGCAAGGTCTCAGTGGTTGATGAGGAAGGGAGAGAGCTTCACATGTTCCCCCAAAACGAAAAGGTGTTTCGTCGTAATCAGCTAACGGTGTTAAAAAGTCGGTTTACACTTAGCCTCCCCAGGCTACCCCTTGCTCTCAGCTAATTCGTAATCCGCTTGCTTTGTGCTTTCATTATGGCGGCCGCTCGCCGCAAAAAAACAGTGACGTCATAGCCAGGCAAAGCGTGACAGGCCCGCCGAGTAGCCTGGGGACGAGGCTAGGTCCACACTTAAGCCCTGGCTAAACTAGAACACATTGTAGCCGGACACATGTTTCCTTTGTTTCCCGTTTTAGCCACGCGAGAAACATTTGTTGCGCGCGACATATTTTGTAGCCGGGACACAAAGAAATGTTTCTTCGCAAGACAAGCTTTACAATTTTTGTCGCGCACATGCTGCACTTGAAAAATTGTTAGAGTAAACGAGATAAAATTTCGTCAAATATGTTCGAAATACTTTGTTGTAATTTTATGTGATTTTTAACAAAGAGCGCAAAGAAATCGCATTGGATTTGCAACTCGCAAGGATAACACTGCTTTGTATTCTCAGCCCTTGACTGAGGAAGAACGCAAATATGCCTCGGAAGTGTTCCCATCATTCCTGTCGGGCACTCGACCTGGTGTGGTGATCGGTGACGTGGTGTACGCGAACTATGGTACAGATGAAGACTTTGCAGAGCTAAAAAGACAAGGGGTTCAGGTGAAGGGGAAGATTGCGCTCATGAGGATGGGCCGGGGATTCAGAGGAAACAAGGTAAAAATGGCAGACGAAACTACACGTATCTATATACTATGCTATGCTATATTTAGAGAACGTTTTTTCTCCACTCAAACCTAGATCTCCCCGGCTCGTTACCTCGTAGTGCAGGCTCTGGTGACAGCCATTGACGCATGCGCGAGATTTGATAAAGAGCCGTTGAGAGAAATAACTTTCTGCGCATGCTCTAACGTGCAATGCTGAGCCCCTACCATTCTCGAACCCAGAGCTCCCCGGCTCGTAACCTCGCGGGGGAGGCTCTGGTGACAGCCACTGACGCATGCGCGAGATTTAATACAGAGCCGTTGAGAGAAAGACCTTTCAGCGCATGCTCCAACGGTCAAAATCAGCCAATCAGCGACGGCCCTCAAATGGATGTCCCCAGAGCCTCCCCTGCGAGCAGACGAGCCGGTGAGCTCTGGGTACGAGAATGAGCCCCTACGCGTGTCGCCGTCAACATGGGATCACGGAAACTAAATTAATTTTCATCAAAGGCTGGTGTTTTATCCGGGTTTGCATCTCACCCGGCAACGTGTTTCAGAGGAAATCCATTTAGAGATCGAGCAATTTCAGGCTCTGGTGGACAAAATCTTGTACCAGAGTAATATTAAAGATATTCAAATTCGGTTTGCATTTTCTTAAAGCTATAGATGTTACTCATTAACTGTAGTAACACCAAAAACAAATTCCCATTGAAGCCTGTAAAAATAATTTTCAAAGCTGAAAAAAGTAGTGCAAACACAAGAAAAAAATTGTTGTCAATGTCATTCCACTACCATTTCCCAGCGTTTTGTATGAACTTTGAATTTCGTTTTCAGTGTTTGGTGTTATTAGAAACGGATATTTTTTACAAGATATTGAAAACAGGCTCCAAGAAGTTTTGCAATACAATGCAAATGATCTTGGTACAAGATTTTTGTCCACAGCTTACTCGAACTGTTGGCGGATTCCTTCTTAAGTTTTGTTGCTTTACACAATTTTCTTTGCAGATCAATTGCGCAGAAGAACAAGGATGCCTCGGGGCACTCGTCTACACTGACCCAAAAAACTTCGCACCGGAAGGCCCGAACAACACCTTCCCAAACTCTTGGTGGCTGCCAGAGACGGGTGTCCAACGTGGGGGCGCAGGCCTGGGATATGGGCCGGGAGACATTCGAACTCCAGGGTACCCCTCAAAGAATGGAACCTACCGCAGACCTCTGGGCAATAATACGAAGGGCATACCTGGTTATGAGTTGTCATATAAGGATGCACTGTACATTTTTCAGCATATGAAAGGTGAAGCTTGTTTGCCGTAAAGATATTGTATCATGGCCGTGACGTTATGATTTGATTTGTAAAACAAAAAATAACACAGGGAATTTCTGCAGAAACCCATCCATGGGAAAAGCTGAATTCCCCATGGTAGAACAATAGGAAGTGTTCGGAATTCACATGGATAACCATGGGAAAGCCGCGAACACTTCCCACTCTTCTACCATGGAAAATTCGGCCAACCAGAAGCGTACCATACGCAGGTCCTCCTTTGAGCTAGCTGGTTCACCTCTTTTAACGTTTGATTAGCTTTGTGGGTATGACTTATAATTACACAGGGTATTCAAAGTCTGGTTCATACTATGCGCATGAAACCGCCTAAAATGTGAATTTTTTCCTGCGATAGGGCCAGACGCGCCAAGAAAATGGCATGGCAAGTTACCCGTTAGATACAAGCTTGGGCCAGGATTCGAGAATAACAACACATATATCAGACTGGAAGTCCGATGGAAACCCGTGACTGTTCCGATCTATGACGTTATTGGCACGATTCGAGGTCGAGAGGAGCCCGACCGTTACGTCATGCTCGGGAACCACAGAGATGCTTGGACGTTTGGTGCCGGCGATCCGTCCAGCGGTACTGCTATTCTAATGGAGTTGTCACGTGGTCTGGGAGAACTTCTAAAGACAGGATGGCGGCCACGCAGGACCATCATGCTTTGCAGCTGGGACTCGGAAGAACGCGGAGTCATGGGATCTACCGAGTGGGTGGAGGAGCACGCGGAGATTTTGCACAACCGTGCCGTGGTTTATTTGAACATTGATAACGGCGTCAGCGGGAACTTCTCGTTAAACATGGACAGTAGCCCTCTATTAGAGGAACTACTGGTGGCTACGGCAAAGGAGGTAATGCACAATTAACGAATGTCACTAAGACATACTATGAAAAATCAGGACAACACAAAGGCAAAAATAAAAACAAAAACAGCGCGCGCGCAGCCAAATAGCGTTTTTATTGGTTCATTTTAGCGCGCGCGCTGATGATGGCGCGTTCCGTGGTGTATACGCTGTGCCCATGGTTGAGAGCCAATCAGAATTCGAGAAAGGCGCGCGTTGTGGTGTTATTGGCAATTTTCACTAGCAATGCAAACGCGCGCCGGCTAAATCTTTTCGACAGATTTTTGACAAAGACCAAATAACTATTTTCTGAGTAGTGCGAACGGAAGCTTTCTTCCGCTACCAAAATCAGGTCAATACGAAGACCTTTCAGGCTTTTGGGGACACGAGCCTGCCGCCAGCGTCCATTCGGGGCCACTGTGGTAATAGCTATATGTCATATTAGTCCTTCTCGAACGCCGAGTGAAATTCGTCAACCCCACTATGTATAGTTCACGAGTTCTTGCCATCGGAGACAGTCCGAACGGCTGCAAAACTAGAACGAAAAGATATTCACGTGATCACCTGACTCTTCTCTAGATGAAAATGCGTTTGTACGGTGAAGTGCGCTAAACTGACAAAACATAATACCAACGTTTTGGCATAAAAAATGGCGGCAAAGCATTTTGGGCAGTGTAGATAGATGAGCGACTTTATTTATATAGGGTGGCACTAAATAGTGTAAAACACTTAAAACGTTGTGACCGGATCCTTTAACAATGAATGAGGGGGACCCATACAGAAGGCCTGTAAGAGTCAACCGTGCTCGACGATATTTTTTGTCGGAATTCTTGACTCGTGGTGACGACCCTTTTTGGGTGCGTCTAAGCTGTGGGATCATCGAGCACGGCCGTGCCACCAGCCGTTTTCGCCTGTCGAATTTCCTCGGATGATATAAAACACTTCTTGTTACATTCATCCGCAGATCGCAGACCCGACCACGAATCAGTCCAGCACGGATAGCAGTTTGATCAGCATGTATGACATAGTGCTGAAGCGAGACGCGAGGCGCAAAGTCGACAAGGGAGAACCTATCTGCGAAAGCCTTGCATTTGGATCCGATTACGTGCCCTTTCATCATCTGATAGGGGTTACCTGTGGCGACTGGGCCTACATATTCGGCGGGAGGTTCCGCATACGTCGCTCGTACCCTGTCTACCACTCCATGCATGATAACTTCGAGTGGATGAAGAAGTTTGTTGACCCGGACTTTAAGATTCACCTTGCGGTAACCAACTACACGGTTCGTGTCCTCATGAAGATAGCGGAAGCGGAGATCTTACCTTTTAATACTACAAACTACGCCGTGTTATTAAATCAAGAATTGCGCAATTTAAAAAGGGAATCATCGAAGGTGTTAGAGAATAATGAAGTTAGTATAGAATTTTTAAGCAATGCTATACAAGAGTTTTTTCAAGCGGCGACGCAATTTGACAAATTTGGAGAATCGGAGTAACATAGTTACGGAGCTCGAAAGGCGTGCCATTAACGACCAGTTAATGCTGTTAGAGCGCATGTTTATTGACAAGATAACGCCTCGAGACCACCCATTCCAGGACCCGTTCCGTAATGTGGTATACGGACCGGATCGTAATAATATTTATCGTGGGGTGTACTTCCCGCAAGTGAAATCGGCTATTAAGATGGCAAAAATAACGGGCAAGTGGGAGAACGTTAAAAAAGCTATTTCGGTTCTAATATTTAGCATTAGATCAGCAACAGAATTGCTAAAGCCAGTCATATAATTTGCGTTTCTAGGTTATCAAAATTTTAGCAGGAGACGAGGAAAAGTCACAAGTGCGTCTTTTGAATTTATGCCTTGTTTGTACCAAATCAGTACTGTACTGCTATTGATTTTAGGGACAACCAGAGATTACCCGATTTTTTTCCTTTTGTGTTTATTCTTAATTAACTCAAATAGATACCTTCTACCCAACATACACTTAATGGACTCGTCATTGAATTGTCAAACCTTGTAAATACCAACATATAGAAATATATATATGGACCTTTAGAAGTTGCTGATTGTCGTTCTCATCTATTATTCTACACTATATATATATACTTTTGTGTGCGTCTAGCATTAGCGAGGAGGGCGTTGACATTAGCGAGGAGGGCGTTGGCGCTAGCTATTTCTACGCCTTCGATGACTGGTTAAGATCTCGTGTTAATACACAAATTTCAAATTTTTCTCTTAGAGTCTGTATATTTTTCAAATATTTTTACACTACGATGTCTGCTCTTTCCGTTTTCAACATTCAAAATGGAAGAAGGTAGATTTTTTGTCCAAAATGACTAGCCAGTGTTGATAGCGCTTTGCTCGTGGGGTTTAAGGGACGAGAGAGCTCTGAATAAGAGCTCGAACATAAACGGATGTAGTAGCATTCTGTACATACTGTTTGTTTATTTATTGTCGGTTTATAGTCGATCCGACCTTTTAAACGGCTGAAATATCAAGAGTCCGGTTTTTTTGCTCATAATTGACAGAATAGACTCAAAGTAGAACACATGTGTTCGATATTTCATCTGTGTTTGTTTTGCAACACTATTCTGAGCTAGATTTTTACCCGTTTGCTCTTGCAACGAATTCGCAGAACAGACTCCAGAGTGGTACACTTCTGTTCTGGATTAAATTTCACCTGTTTGCTTTTGCAACACAATTCGCAGAACAGACGCAGCGGAAAACGTCTGAGCTAAATTTCACCTGTGTTTTGTTACCTACTTTCTATTAACTTCCTCCAGCTTTTACTCGAAGTCGACATAACTGTTCAAATTCGATACAAACGATCCCTCTCTTCTCACTTCGTCCTCCTCCTCCTCGCTCTCATTCTCAGGAGGGGAGGGAAGGTAAGGCATCGCCTTGGCTAGCAGGCTAGTTATTTCAAGGAAAGCCTAAAACGGGGAATTAAGAATATGTGTTAATATTTCATTGGCAATGGCGGCCTGCAATAACAGTTCACGTGCATTGTACCCTCTTATCTTATGTCCATTTTATCTTCAATCAATCTTCAATCTTTATTATTGTTATTTTTCAGGACAAACTTTACACACACACTGTCTGCAAATAGCTTAGAGCAGACAGTGTGGAGACGAAAAAAAAAAAATATATATATACAATATATAATATATACAATATGTTAGGCGGAAAACTTGACTTAATTTAGAAAAATAGAAAAGACGATAAATATTAACAGTGAGTAATGAAAAAAAAAATAATATCAGGGTGCAACTTTATAATTTCTAATATCTTGAATGATAGATTCAAGATCGGCGTAGAAAGCCTGCTTTTTGAGAATTTCAAATAATGCTGTGCGGATTTTCTTTTTGAATCTTTATATCTCCCAGTTTCATCATGTGTAATCAGGGTAAGATGGCGGTAATAATACAGATTCGTAGAGGAAAGGCAAGCCTGGATTTTTCACTAGAATGCATAAATCCTGATCTTTTCCCATCTCTAAAGTAATCATATTTAAGTACAAAGAAGTGACGCTATCGAAGTCCATAGCTGCTGCTGACGCCGAATTCTTAAAGCGGATTTCAAATGAGTGTCGAACATTAAACGCAAATTCAAAACCACTAGCCAATCAGGAGTGGAAGCCATTCAACAAGAAACCAATCAGGAGTGGAAGCCATTCAACAACAAACCAATCAGGAGTGGAAGCCATTCAACAACAAACCAATCAGGAGTGGAAGCCATTCAACAACAAACCAATCAGGAGTGGAAGCCATTCAACAACAAACCAATCAGGAGTGGAAGCCATTCAACAACAAACCAATCAGGAGTGGAAGCCATTCAACAACAAACCAATCAGGAGTGGAAGCCATTCAACAACAAACCAATCAGGAGTGGAAGCCATTCAACAACAAACCAATCAGGAGAGGAATTCATTCAACAACAAACCAATCATGAGGCGGAGTAAGTTAGACTTGATAAACGACGGAATTTGATTGGGTGAAAGACGAAAGACTTTGCTCTCGACCAATAGAAATGCTGACTTAACGCAAGTCTGGCTTCCTTTCGAGGGTCTGAAATCCGCTCTATCAAGATTGCTTTTTACGAAGTAACTACATTTGTCTCATTTGCACGAGACACAAAGAGATGTGTTATACCCATGTCACATTTCTTGCATTCTTACACGCTTACCCACAATTCTTCGTATGCCGAGAGTTCACTGGATCCCTGTAAGAATCTGGCCGAGGGAGAGCTGGGGTGTACACTGTGATACAACTGGACTAGTTGAATTGCATTCTCCAGTCTGTAGACAACAAGGGGGGGGGGGGGGGGGGGGGGGGGTGTTTAAAGTAAATCAAAGCTATAGCTATCGCCAACTCGTGGGTAATGAAGAGTGAAGAGGACAGGGCGGGGAAGGCTCTCATATTGAATAGGTGGGGTTGCTCATTTAAAAAAATGAAATTTCCCGGAAAAAATCCAGGGGGTGGGGGGGGGGGGGACTCCAATATTTTTGGGGCGGGGGGTGCTCGTCGTAGTGCCTTTGAGGGGTAAAATTTGAAAACTTTCAATTTTTTAAAGATAGGTACCAGTTAGGGGTCCGTTCTAGCAAATCACGCTTGTCTGAAGCCTGAATTCAGACGTATTTTCGCTCTCAAAAATACAAGAGAAATTACGAGGGAAAAATCGTCTTGTTGGTACCTTTTGGGGGTAAAATCGAAGTTCCCGACGAGCACCCCCGCCCCAAAAACATGGGAGACCCCCCCCCCCGGGGGGGGAAAATAACATTCTGTCTGTGGAAACGGACGGGTATAAGCCAGTTCCAATGTTTACATTTTGAATCCAGCAGAGTTAAAAATTAATTATTGCTGAATATTAAAATCGGGCGTTTTCAATCCACAGTAAATGTATGAGCTAATTGGAGCTTCAGTGCTCCCAACTTTTGGCGCGATTTTGAAAGCTGGATTTTTCCTTGAAAGTGAAAAAAAACCCGGCCTCAAAGTATTTCAATATTGTTCTCGAGAACATCATTTCTTTTTTATCTAAAGGATTTTAAAAAAGAAAAAGAAGAAATGTGTTGACCTCAAGGTTGAACTCCGCGGACGTCTGGGGCCCGAGTAGCATGCTACGAGGGACACAAATCAACTATATGCCCGACAAAAGTCATGTTATTATCATTGTTTCACTTGTTTCCCAGACTGATAGCGAGTTTATGTTTCGGTTCCACAATATTTTCTTTTTCTAGTAAACAACTTGTTCGCCTTCGCTTCGATAATGAGACTAAGCTTGTTGTTGTTGAGGTTTCTGCTCACCGGTGTGATTTGGCGATGAATCGCTTCTTAATTCCTGTCAGAGTACCGCGCGTAGTGATTATAATGAGTCATAACCACTACTAAGATTCCAAAAAATATTTTATAACCTTCGGCGTGACAACAGTCTAGCAGTGGCGAGAGTGCGGCAGCTGGCAGATTCTCGGCACTTTAAAACACGAGTCTCGCAGTAAGAGTAATTTCAAGCCGTAATAAAGTAATTTCAACTGAAACCGTTGACGGGATACGATTCATTGGCAAAGACATTAGCATCACAACAACAATGTTCGATGAGTAAAAGACGTGATTTTCGGCTTTAGGGAAGATATAAGTCCAGTGAACAGTTAACTTGCGAGACAGTGAACTGAGTGAACCTGAAGTTTGCCGGCGAAGTTTGGGTATCTCACGTTCATGAGCATTCACATCGGAGATTCGTATCTCACGGTCATGATAGCATACACATCGGTCGAATATTGTTCGAAATCGTACATAGTCAACTTAAGATTAATTTTAAGCCGTTCAAAACACAGTGAACTTGTGAGAGATTATGAGACAGAGAACCTGCGGAGAAACAACCTAAATCAGTTTTTCCTGAATGATTACGTCACGAAGTCCCCGTGGCGCAGTTGGTAAGCGCGTGACTCGGGCACAATGCATTATATTATAAAGTATAATTATGCAATCCCCAAGGAGTAAGTTACCAATGCAATGAGAGTTTACATAGCATCTACTGACGCCGCAGAATCGAGGACCTGACAAACACATTCATTAGCCTACCTGTTTGCTTGTAATGTCTTCATGAGGAGGTTCCGAATGGAGTCGTTTGTGATCAAGTATCGGTAGAGCCGTTCAAAATGAGGCGATCCGACTAACAGCTGAAAAGAAAAACACACAAGGGCACAGGTTCGTTACGGTTTGGTGCACTGGACAGTCGCAATCCGCACCCCCTTGTTCAGGACCCTGTTATGTGGTTACTTTGGAAACTCCATGCAAGCACCACATTTGGTGTGGTTAATTTAGTTGAGAGCAAGGCAATAATGCAAGCGGATCTAATCTTGGAAATCTGGTACAATTCACTCTCTAAAGGCTAGTTTTCATATGTCGGGAACGATCAACGGCGATTGACTGGGATGCGATCGGGAAAATAGAAAGCGTTTCTATTTTCCCGATCGCATCCCAGACGATCGCCTACGTCGCCGGTCGTCCGCGAAGCCGTGTTCTCATATGTCGGGAACTGACTGGGATGGACGGGAAACAGGCCATCGCCGATCATCCCCGACAGTCCCGACACTATGAAAACCAGCCTTAACTCACTTACGAACATCACAGTACCCACCCTGGAAGTTTCCTCACGAAATTTCCTTATGAAATTTTCTCAAGATCACCCAGGAAATTACGTTTCCCACCCTTGAATACAATACTTTGGGAGTAGCCCCCCTGGAATATTTCTCAAAATTTCAAGGCTGCTCTAGGACCGCCTAAAACGCAACAATTCCAGGTCCTCGACAAGGGGGAGCAGATCGTTTTGCACTGACAATTTTGGGAGGGTTTCCACCATTTCACTTTGGCTTTCAAAACATATCTAAAATGAATACTGTTGGTAATTCTTGTTACTCTCCTCCGACGTTGGAACAAAATTAATACTGACCTCGTGTTGATCAGATGCTTCAATGTAGGCAAAAACCTCGTGTTCAATCTGGAATGTAAAGAAATCCTTGATTAGTTAGAGAGTGGGAACATTTTCTGATCCTGGACAATTCTATAGAAATGATACATTCACGGATAGTGAAAATAGGGACCAAAAATTGCGAATTTCATTCACCAAATACATTTTTTGTGGGAAAATCTCCCGAAAAGAAAGGAGGACGGCCCCTTCGGTCTCGCCCCCCTAAATCATTGACTTGAAAAAGAACAGCAGCAACAAAAAAAACAAGCAAATAAAAGCAAGCAGCTGTTCCATGGAAGGCTACTAAACTCACCATGTCCGTCTGAAGTAATGTTCGCTCTTTCTGTACTTGGTCCAAGATGTCAAGGACAGGGTGGCGTCTAGTAATGCCTACAGAATCAGCAATGCAAAGGATCAACGCCTAGTCTATTAGGAACTCATTTGTTTGTGAAGAATAGTGTCACCAGTGTGAAAACAGAACACATCGGCTAACGCAGCTTTGTTGATGCTTGATGTCACCCAATTCAGATCATGTCGATGCATTTGGAGGTTACCATGTTGTTCATTGTGAACATACTTGCATCGCCGTGTTACTCTGCTAGCAGAGGCCTCTTTTTCTTTTTTCCTCTGAGCTGGCGGGAGCACCTTAGCAGTGTGGGTCGCGTGTGAGAAGTTGTGCAATTGTATCCTCCCAAATGAATCATAACATGATCAGTGAAGGATCCTCAGGTATTTTGTAGGCCTAATCAAGGTATGTGACGTTCATCTTTGTTTTTCTTTGTGTAAAATCACTTGTTTGTTTTTCCCGCTCCTTCCATAATTTGTAATGTAAATCAGTTCCTTTAAGCTTCCGCGTTTATGTAAATTTCTTTAGTCGTCTTTCGCTGGCCTTTGGTTCCCTACGATTTGTAAGTATTAGTCCATTTCCTACCTATTTTTGTTATTTGACCTACACTATGTAACACAGCTTTCCTGTCTTTTGTCATCCTAGTAAACCATTACACAACACAGTAAAAATGCGTTTATTCTATGGGATCGCAAAATCCTATATAGTTTAAAATCGCCTTCGAAGGACGACTCATGGATCGACATGGAGTTTGTTGGACATAACACTCGCCAAAGTGCACGTAGATTACAGTTCGTTTACGAAGAGGACAAGCACTTGGAGGAAGTGTTACGAAGAAAAAGATCGCGATGTGGATTCCGGGCAGCACTCACAAGAAAAATAAAGGAACTAGAAGGTATGCTCGTTGTCTCAAATGCTCAATCGCTTTCTGATGTTCGAACAAAATTCAATGAACTGGAAACTCAGTATACTAAGTTAAAAAACTCTCACAGAGACTTAGTTATGATTGAACCGGCGGAAGATATTGAAGGCTATCTTGATGACGTTACTTCATTATTAGAACTATTGAGATTACGAGTGGAACATTTTAACGTCAATCTGCGTCCAGAACTTGAACACGATGCAACTTTTAATCCAGAACTTGAACACGATACATCTTTAAATCATGTGAACAATGATCGATCGAATTTATTTTATGTTGCTCCTTGTGATTCAGTACCTAATTTATTTTCTTCGCATGCAAAATCACCCAATCCCTTTCATGCTGATGCTATGTCAATTGATACTGATCACGAAAAAACTTCAGCCGGAGAACTATGGATCGATGCAGTTTATGGAGAGTTTTCTGAACGTCGACGTAATAATCCTTTTCGGGACTCATACACCAACCACATGTCTTTGACGAGCGATAATAGTCGTGAATCGAGGTTTACAGAGTTTGTTGACGCAAGCACCCCTGTCACTATTGGTAGAATAGAGGGAAGTCGAAGGAAAATATATCAGTTTAATGCACCTCCCCCCGAAGCAGACCAGAGTGTACACTCGAGTGTTGTGAATTACCGTGTCCCCCCTGATTCAAGCACGTCTGGTGCCTGTGTTCCTGCAGTCGACTCAAGTCGGGTATACAGAGAAAGATATCAAGTTGATATACCCCCCTCCAAAGACGACCGGTCACTTCACCACCAGGGTGTGGTCGACTACCGTGTCCCCCCTGATTCAAGCATGTCTGGTGCCGGTGTTCCTGCAGTTGACTCAAGTCGGGTATGCAGAGAAAGATATCAAGTTGATGTACCCCCCTCCAAAGACGACCGGTCACTTCACCAGGGTGTGGTCGATTACCGTGTCCCCCCTGATCCAAGCATGTCTGGTGCCGGTGTTCCTGCAGTCGACTCAAGTCGGGTATACAGAGAAAGATATCAAGTTGATGTATCCCCCTCCAAAGACGACCGGTCACTTCACCAGGGTGTTGTCAGTTACCGTGTCCCCCCTGATTCAAGCATGTCTGGTGCCGGTGTTCCTGCAGTTGACTCAAGTCGGGTATGCAGAGAAAGATATCAAGTTGATGTACCCCCCTCCAAAGACGACCGGTCACTTCACCAGGGTGTGGTCGATTACCGGGTCCCCCCTGATCCAAGCATGTCTGGTGCCGGTGTTCCTGCAGGCGACTCAAGTCGGGTATACAGAGAAAGATATCAAGTTGATATACCCCCCTCCAAAGACGACCGGTCACTTCACCAGGTTGTGGTCGATTACCGGGTCCCCCCTGATCCAAGCATGTCTGGTGCCGGTGTTCCTGCAGGCGACTCAAGTCGGGTATACAGAGAAAGATATCAAGTTGATGTACCCCCCTCCAAAGACGACCGGTCACTTCACCAGGGTGTTGTCAGTTACCGTGTCCCCCCTGATCCAAGCATGTCTGGTGCCGGTGTTCCTGCAGTTGACTCAAGTCGGGTATGCAGAGAAAGATATCAAGTTGATGTACCCCCCTCCAAAGACGACCGGTCACTTCACCAGGGTGTGGTCGATTACCGTGTACCCCCTGATCCAAGCATGTCTGGTGCCGGTGTTCCTGCAGGCGACTCAAGTCGGGTATACAGAGAAAGATATCAAGTTGATGTACCCAAAGACGACCGGTCACTTCACCAGGGTGTTGTCAGTTACCGTGTCCCCCCTGATCCAAGCATGTCTGGTGCCGGTGTTCCTGCAGTTGACTCAAGTCGGGTATGCAGAGAAAGATATCAAGTTGATGTACCCCCCTCCAAAGACGACCGGTCACTTCACCAGGGTGTGGTCGATTACCGGGTACCCCCTGATCCAAGCATGTCTGGTGCCGGTGTTCCTGCAGTCGACTCAAGTCGGGTATACAGAGAAAGATATCAAGTTGATGTATCCCCCTCCAAAGACGACCGGTCACTTCACCAGGGTGTTGTCAGTTACCGTGTCCCCCCTGATTCAAGCATGTCTGGTGCCGGTGTTCCTGCAGTTGACTCAAGTCGGGTATGCAGAGAAAGATATCAAGTTGATGTACCCCCCTCCAAAGAGGACCGGTCACTTCACCAGGGTGTGGTCGATTACCGGGTCCCCCCTGATCCAAGCATGTCTGGTGCCGGTGTTCCTGCAGGCGACTCAAGTCGGGTATACAGAGAAAGATATCAAGTTGATATACCCCCCTCCAAAGACGACCGGTCACTTCACCAGGTTGTGGTCGATTACCGGGTCCCCCCTGATCCAAGCATGTCTGGTGCCGGTGTTCCTGCAGGCGACTCAAGTCGGGTATACAGAGAAAGATATCAAGTTGATGTACCCCCCTCCAAAGACGACCGGTCACTTCACCAGGGTGTTGTCAGTTACCGTGTCCCCCCTGATCCAAGCATGTCTGGTGCCGGTGTTCCTGCAGTTGACTCAAGTCGGGTATGCAGAGAAAGATATCAAGTTGATGTACCCCCCTCCAAAGACGACCGGTCACTTCACCAGGGTGTGGTCGATTACCGTGTACCCCCTGATCCAAGCATGTCTGGTGCCGGTGTTCCTGCAGGCGACTCAAGTCGGGTATACAGAGAAAGATATCAAGTTGATGTACCCAAAGACGACCGGTCACTTCACCAGGGTGTTGTCAGTTACCGTGTCCCCCCTGATCCAAGCATGTCTGGTGCCGGTGTTCCTGCAGTTGACTCAAGTCGGGTATGCAGAGAAAGATATCAAGTTGATGTACCCCCCTCCAAAGACGACCGGTCACTTCACCAGGGTGTGGTCGATTACCGGGTACCCCCTGATCCAAGCATGTCTGGTGCCGGTGTTCCTGCAGTCGACTCAAGTCGGGTATACAGAGAAAGATATCAAGTTGATGTACCCAAAGACGACCGGTCACTTCACCAGGGTGTTGTCAGTTACCGTGTCCCCCCTGATTCAAGCATGTCAGGTGCCGGTGCTCCTGCAGTCGACGCAAGTCAGGTATATAGAGAAAGACATCAAGTTGATGTACCCCCCTCCAAAGACGACCGGTCACTTAACCAGGGTGTGGCAGGTTACCATGTCCCCCCTGATCCAAGCATTTTCGGTGCTAGAGAAAGATATGAAGTTGATGTCCCATATTCCACATATACTACAGCAAATTATCCTGCAGCCAACAGCAGCCGGACGACAGTTAGCCACCATGTCTCCCTTGATCCAAGCGAACGGGCTACACTTAGTTATTGTGTACCATCTGATCGATGCTCCTCCATGTATCTTGCTGCAAGTACTTCTGTAGCTAACAAGGGTCAACATATGACGGTTCGTCACCGTGATCTCCCTGATCGACGCTTATACCAGGTTGATGGCCGAGCAATGAGAGAAAGAAATCAGTTAAGATTACCCCACAGTGGAATTAATCAGTATGTTCGTCAGGATGTCCCCCCTGTCTCGAGTTTATATCAAAGCGCTAACACTGCTAATCCAGGGAATGACTGGGTGAATAGTCAAACTCACTCATCGAGTCATAAGTGTCCTCTCAGTTCAGTTGACCAGAATGTTCATCCCGGTTTGGCTGGACCAACTGGCCTTCCTATTTTAAGTTCAAGTGTAACACCAGCTAGCAACGAGAACTTTCCTTTGTCCAGACAAGTCGCCAACCGAGACGATTCTATTCAAGAAGTTTTAGCTCGTGGAATGCTGGCATTGTCCCTCCCTCGTCCTGAGGTACCTGTATTCGGAGGTGACCCATTAGAATACTGTTCATTCATTTCCGCTTTCAAGACGTTAATAGAGTCCAAGGAATACGACAACAGTAGACGGCTATACTTTTTAGAGCAGTATACCTCTGGAGAAGCGAAAGAACTTGTTAGGGGCTGTCTACATATGGACGCTGAGTCTGGCTACAAGCACGCTCTCGAACTACTCAAGAACAGATTCGGGCAAGAATATCAAGTCGCCATTGCCGCTATTAACCGGGTAACAAAGGGACCCCAAATTAAAGGTGAAGATGGTCCTGCTTTACAAAGATTGTCTGTGCTACTTTCCAGCTGCAAGAACACTCTTAAAGGTATCAACTTTATAAGCAAGATTGAAAATCCCGACAGCATGCAAAGAATAATCGGTCGTCTCCCTTATAAGATGCAGGAGCGTTGGAGAGAGGTAGCTGACGATATCATTTACGTCAAAAAGAGACCGATAAATATCGATGACATAGCGAATTTCGTTGAGAAGAGAGCAAGAGTTGCCAACAATCCAATGTTTGGAAAGTTAACGGGAAGCATAACTCGTGGACAAGAAAAGTCTCCCTCTGTGTTTGCTACGAAAGCTACTGCAAGAGAATCGCATGCTGAAGGCGAGTTATACCTACGAGAGGAAACAAATGAAGATAACAGAAATATGAGTAGGGATAATCATAGCAATATGCAAGTAACCATTTCCAGCCAACTTCCTTCGTGTTTATATTGTAAGGATGCTCATAGCCTGGAAGATTGCTTAGATCTGCGCAAGAAACCTCATCAGACTCGCATCGAGTTCTTAAAGAACAAGAGTCTTTGTTTTGGCTGTCTCGCGGACAATCACAGTGTACGTGGCTGCATTAAAAGAAGCGTTTGTAAACTACCAAATTGCGGTAAAAGACATCCTACTGTGCTGCATGATGACAACCTATCGGCTAATAGAGCAGATCGGAACAATGCAATCGGCGATGATTCCAACAGAGAAGCAAGATCTGCACGCAACGGTTTCTGTGCTACGAAGAAGCGTTTTGTGACCGCGATGGCCGTGGTTCCCGTTAAAGTAAAGCACAAGAATAGCAACAAGACCATAGTTACTTATGCTTTTCTTGACAACGGGTCCAATACTACATTCTGTACAGAACGTCTCATGCGTGAACTCGGCATCAAAGGCGAAAAGTCAGCGCTTTCCCTAACAACAATGAGCCACGAAAATAACGTTGTGAACGGTAACGTCGTCCGCGATTTGGAAGTGTTCGACCTGAATGAAGAGCAATTCGTGGAACTGCCACTAGTGTTCTCAACACGCATAATACCTGTCTCCACAGAGGATATCCCAAAGACGAATGACGTACAAAGTTGGCCTCATCTATGTGACATAAAGCTCCCCGACGTAGATGCCGAAATAGGACTGTTGATCGCCAGTGATGTGCCTCAAGCTTTAGAGCCTCTCGAGGTCCGCAACTGCCCCTCGAAGGGACCCTATGCTACACGAACGCGCCTTGGATGGGCCGTGAATGGTCCTCTTGATCGAAGTGGTGGACGCCATACTGTGAGCTTGATTAAAACAGATCTCGTGCTAAGCCAGCAGTTTCAAGAATTCTGCAATAGAGAATTCAATGACACCACCGATATGAAGACAGAAATGTCCAAAGAGGAGTTCCGCGCTCTTTCCATAATGGAAGAAACTGTAACCCTCAAGAAAGGCCATTATGTGATCGCACTTCCCTGGAAGCAAGAACATCCATGCTTACCAAATAACAGAGTAATGGCAGAGCACCGACTAAGGTTGTTGAGACGTCGTTTTGTGAAAGATGGTGAATTTCACGCTAAGTATTCTGCAGTCATCCAAGATCTGCTAGAGAAAGGATATGCTAGACGAGTTCCTGATGAGATGTTGAACAGAGATGACGGTAAGGTGTGGTATTTGCCACATCATGGTGTTTCACAACCTCTGAAGAACAAGCTGCGCGTCGTGTTTGATTGCGCTGCAAAATACAAAGGTACCTCGCTGAATGAAAACATCTTGCAAGGACCAGACCTGACAAACAGTCTTCTTGGAGTCCTCATACGATTCCGCCAAGATAAGATAGCCATAATGGGAGATATAGAGGCTATGTTCCACCAAGTGCAAGTTCCAGAAAACGACCGCGATGCCTTTCGCTTTCTTTGGTGGCCTGATGGAGATGTCGATAATGTCCCCGCCCATTTCCAAATGACGGTACATCTCTTCGGAGCAGTCTCCTCTCCAAGTTGCTCAAACTTCGCCCTGCTAAGAACAGCAGAAGACAACCAAGAAGATTGCGACGAGAGTGTCATCGCCACCGTTAAGAACAACTTCTACGTTGATGACTGTTTAAAGTCTCTACCAACTGTGGAAAGCGCCATTGAGCACGTCCCAAAGCTTTGCAAATTACTAAATCTTGGTGGATTTAGATTGACGAAATGGATTTCTAATTCAAGAGAGGTAATGGATTCTATTCCCAAAGAAGAACGTGCAAAAGATATCTCTAATTTGGATCTCGGCAGAGATGCCTTGCCACTCCAAAGAGCACTCGGAGTAAAATGGAGTATAGAATCCGACAAGCTTGGTTTCCGAATAACGATTCCAGATCGTCCCGCCACTAGAAGAGGAATATTATCCGTTATTAGCTCCGTATACGACCCTCTTGGGTTCGCCTCACCGTTTGTTCTTCCAGCTAAGGTCATTCTACGCGAGCTAAGCCGCAAGAAACTCGATTGGGACGACGATATACCCAAGATCTATTTAGAGAGGTGGCGCAAATGGTTAATCGAGCTTCCCCGACTTGCTGAGTTTGCAACACCGAGATGCATTAAGCCACAGGACGACTCTTCGATCTCGCATGCGCAATTACATCATTTCTCAGACGCTTCTGAAATTGGCTATGGTGCTGTTTCATACCTACGGATGGTCGATTCTGAAGGTGAAGTCTCCTGTACTTTCTTGATGGCTAAATCAAGAATCTCACCCATGAAGGCCATTACAATACCTAGACTCGAGTTGACGGCCGCCACCGTCGCCGTCCGCCTTGACAAGATGATAAGGAAGGAGTTAGAGATCGAAGTAGGTGCTTCGCGTTTCTGGACTGATAGCACATCTGTACTCCGTTACTTAGAGAATGAAGACAAAAGGTTTCACACCTTTGTTGCAAATCGTATAGCAACTATCCATGATAACTCGGTCACTTCGCAGTGGAAATTTGTTAGCACCCACGAAAATCCTGCTGACACCTGCTCACGTGGGTTAAACGTGCACGCGTTTCTCACCTGCCAGCAGTGGATCAATGGTCCAGGGTTCCTTTGGCAAGACGAAGAAGCATGGCCTCAACGTCCGAAAGGCATGGAGAAACTTGCAGATGATGATCTAGAAGTGAAGAGAGATACCATTTCGTTCGGCATAAGAGCAGATGTTGCTATGGCACTAACAGTTGATGATCTCATTAAGCGTTTTTCATCTTGGTTAAAACTGAAGAAGACAGTTGCTTGGATCTTAAGATACAAAAGCAAACTACTCCAATCTTTGCGAAAGAGGAAGTCTTCTGATTCTAACTTAATCCTTTCCGACACCATCGTGCCTATCCAAGTACATGAAATGAGAAATGCTGAAAGAGCCATTATACTTTACGTGCAGAGGAAGTCCTACCTTGATGAGATACGTCTTCTAGAAAATCAGAAAAGCAACAACCAGAAACGGAAAGAAGATCTAGAAAACAAGAAAAGCAACAACCAGAAACGGAAAGAAGACGTGCCCTCCGTAGGAAAATCAAGCGGCGTGTACAAGTTGAGTCCGTTGCTTATAAATGGCTTGTTATGTGTCGGAGGACGTTTAATGGAGGCCTCCATACCAGATGCAGCGAAGCATCAAGTTCTAATTCCGAAAGATTCCCACGTGGCAACGTTGCTTATCCGCCATTATCATGAGCTGTCAGGGCATTCGGGACGTCAGTATGTCCTTTCACTATTACGAACCAAGTATTGGATCACCAGAGCAAGCTGCACTGTAAGGCGCATCTTATCTTCGTGCGTTTCCTGCCGCCGCAGACAAGCTCCTACCGGTTCTCAAATGATGGCCGAGCTTCCTCCAGATCGTATGTTGTTTGACAAACCTCCTTTTACGTCGACTGGAGTCGACTATTTTGGTCCCTTTCTAGTCAAGAGAGCAAGAACCCTGGTAAAACGGTACGGGGCTATTTTCACCTGTCTTACCTCACGCGCTGTCCATATCGAGGTAGCCCACAGCTTGGACACCCATTCATTCATAAACGCACTCAGGCGATTCATGGCACGAAGAGGCCAACCCGAAATCATCAGATCCGACAATGGTACCAATCTCACAGCTGGAGAGAAGGAACTACGCGAGGCCTTGTTAGAATGGAATCAAGAACAGATACACAATTTCCTGTTACAGAAGGAGGTCAAGTGGATTTTCAATCCGCCTTCTGGTTCTCACTTTGGAGGCATCTGGGAAAGATGTATAAGAACAACTCGCAAGATTCTAAGCTCATTAACGAAGGAGCAAAAACTCGACGACGAGGGAATTATCACCCTAATGTGTGAAGCGGAAAGCATTATAAACGGTCGCCCCATTACCCCAGTATCAGAAGATCATAACGATTTGGAGGCGTTGACCCCAAACCACCTTCTTCTTCTACGGTCAGAATCTCGACTTCCTCCCGGCATATTCCGAAAGGAGGACAACTATCCCCGTCGAAGGTGGCGACAGGTCCAATACATGGCAGACATTTTCTGGAACCGCTGGCGGAAAGAGTATATGCCTCTACTCCAAGCAAGACAGAAATGGCTACGACCAAGACGGAACCTCACAGTGGGAGACATCGTTATAATTGCTGATTCCAATTCGCCTCGAAACGTATGGCCCTTGGCTAGGGTTATCAAGGTTCTACCAGACAAACGGGGCTACGTGAGACGTGCAATGGTAAGGACCAAATCCGGAAGCCTTGAACGTCCTGTTAACAAGCTCTGCCTTCTAGTGGAAGGAGGAAACGAAAGCGCCGATTGAAACGTGAGCAAGAGCGATGATCAAGAGAGCGAACAAAGAAAGAGAAAACCAGAGAGACTAAGACGATGATGATGATGCATGAAATGCAATAAAATGACTTGTCAGTCATGAACAGTCTTGGACAGTTTAACATGTTATAAGTTCTTAAATGGAACATTGATCAAGTGAACATTTATTTATTTATTTATTTATTACGATATAGTTATCGGATCCTAATATGAACAGTTTATGTGCCTTAGAAGCCACATGGGCGCGGGAATGAAGGATCCTCAGGTATTTTGTAGGCCTAATCAAGGTATGTGACGTTCATCTTTGTTTTTCTTTGTGTAAAATCACTTGTTTGTTTTTCCCGCTCCTTCCATAATTTGTAATGTAAATCAGTTCCTTTAAGCTTCCGCGTTTATGTAAATTTCTTTAGTCGTCTTTCGCTGGCCTTTGGTTCCCTACGATTTGTAAGTATTAGTCCATTTCCTACCTATTTTTGTTATTTGACCTACACTATGTAACACAGCTTTCCTGTCTTTTGTCATCCTAGTAAACCATTACACAACACAGTAAAAATGCGTTTATTCTATGGGATCGCAAAATCCTATAATCAGAATTGGGTGGCAACAAGCTGTAAACACAGTGCGCAGATTAGGTTGATTATAAAATAGCTAAGATATAAAATAGCGCGCTCTGATTGGTTGAGAGTGCATTCTCACATTTTATAAAAGCAATAAAAAGCGGATTTCTGTGGTGTATAATGTGATAACCGACTTGGGATGCTGGAGAAACACTTGAAAAATTTGAAGGTTTCAAACTTTTCTCGTGTTTTTCCAGCATCCCTGCGAAGCTTTTGCTAGTCATCTGTAAAGCCGGCTTTTCACTAGGTGAAGTAAGCGGAGACGGTGAAGGAGACGGAGACGTAAGAGCTTACATTTGTGTGAAAATCGGTCGTGACAGTAGCGACGTAAGCGTGAGCGGAGACGTAAGAAAAAGGAAACCTTCCGTTCTGCTTCCTTCACGCTTACGCCTCCTTCTCCGTCTCCGTTCTTCGATTTTCACACGAACGCAAGCGTCCTTACGTCTCCGTCTCCTTCTCCGTCTCCGCTTACTTCACTAGTGAAAAACCGGCTTAATTGACTCTATGTTGCTTCGCGGACGCAGCATGATCGCTTTTATCGTTACCTTAATCTGTGTCTGGCGTACTGTTGTATTTGGTAATATCATGAGACAGGCCATGGCGTGCACGTGTAGTCCTACTCGCTGAAACTGACTAGCAATAGACATGATGTCCAAATCTAATAACAGGGGGCATCTATAATGAGACATACAATGGTAAGTATTAGCTCTTGCCGTAATAGGGGTCACTGAATTTGTATAGGTAATCGCATGGGGCCGAGTAAAATTAGGATTAATTTCACGAGTGTTTTCAATGTTTTTCCAAAATTGTCCGAGCCGTCTGCGGCGAGGGCAATTTGAAAAATTGAAAACACAAGTGAAATTAATCCCTTATTTTACGAGGAACTCATGTGATTACTTGTTTATGATATAAAAGGGCAAAATTCAGCGCGTGTGTTGACTGCTCGTATTCAGACGTGTGCAAAGTAATTTTGCCCTCAATTAAGAAAAAATGCCCTCGCTCTTAGCCAATCAGCATCGAGTAATTTTGCCCTGTATATTATTAAGACTTGGAAACAATATGAGCCTTGAGGGGGGAGGGGCTCCAACAAGAAAGCGAACACAGTTTGACTCGATAACTAAGGGTTATCTAGAATTTTGCACAAAACAGTATAAGTTTCGACACACCTTTGTAAGAGCATGACAGAGTCGTGACAGGACGCACGTTCAGCTTCGGAGAGTGGAATTGATACTATGGAGGATGAAAAGACACACAAGATTTCAAGCGCCTTACTTGGAGCGAAAACGTTACTACGCGCCGCCCTCGTCTAATGACTGCAGTAAGAGCAAATACACCAGCCAATCATAAATGAGAGAAAATACACCTAGCCAATCATAAAGGAGAGAAAACACAAGTTGCTCTTGAATGGTTTCCCCGTCAGCCAATCACAAGCCAAGTAAAACCACTATCACGCGGTTAACACGTGATCACTAAATACGCAGCTGCGTTTAGTTTAGCTAATGGTTGGTTGATAGAAATGAACGACTAATGAGAATGCAAAGCAATGGCTAATACAAATAATGTTCGACACTCATCTGAAACCACACCCAAATGCATAAGTCGTTGGAACACCTTGTCCTTCCTTTCCCTCTCAATGTTGAGCGAGAAATAATACTGGACACTATTTTGGACAACATTGAAGTGAGGGCAGAAGGGAGAGCGTGTTCTCGCGACAAAGTGTTCCAACATTTTGCACTTGATTGCAGCTCTAATAGAAACAAACAAGAAGAGACAAGAGTGTACCGTACCATTGACAAACGGGGCGAGAAGGACTTTTCTCCAGATATTCGGTAAACACGGTAACTAAAACGGAACAAAGACTGAATCATCTACTTGTGGCACTATTCCTGCGATTTTCATAATTCTGTGAACTCCCAATTTACATTTCCGAACCGATGGCTTCCGTCCATCAAAATGACAGGCGCATGGATTTTTATTCGTTTGCATTTTAAGGTGGGAAATTCGTTATGCCTGCGTGAAATCACCCAGAGCTATTAACTTGTTTGAGCCAAACTGGGCGTAGAGTTCGTAGAATTATGAAAATTGAAGTAAAATGTCCGACATATTCCAACCACCTCGTACGCAATCACTCGTACCTAGAGAGCTCCCCGGGGGCTCCCCGGCTCTTGTCACCTCGCGGAAGCGGCTCTGGTGACAGCCATTGACGCATGCGCGAGATTTGATACAGAGTCGTTTAGCGAAATAACATCCTGCCAATCAGCCACCAAAGCTTCCAAAGTCGCCCACCTATGTTGGGCACTAGTTCAATTCGGCACATTTATTACAATAAAGGTCTTTTCATGGTGTAATGAGACACCCAAAGTCCAAAGAGTTGGACTATTTGAATTACCTGCCACAATGCGGGCATTCCAGCTAAATGAACCAGAACTCTACGCAGATATTTGATCTGAAACACAAAATGAACATTAATTATGTCATATTATTTTCTTCGGAAAGGAGGGAAGGGGTGTACGATAAGATATATGACGGGGTATAAGGCAAAACCGTAGCCCAACCTTCACCATCAAAATAAATATACATCAGGGAATAGGTCAAAACATCCGTACTTCTTTGGTACCCAATTTGGGGGTGGTGACAGAGCGGAAATGACCAAAAATGAAATGTCTAACTTTGCCATATTTTAATATATAAGCCCAAGATTCCGTATACAAAGAGTTTCTAAGACCAAAAGCTTAATTCCAAATTTTCAAGAAATTTGAAGAATATGAATTTTAGATATGATTGAACAATGTTTGCAGAATTCCTGATCAAAGTACTAATTCTCCCATAAAATGGTACAAAAAAACAAAGTTGAAAGCCTAATATCTCAAAGACGGATCCATTAGAAAAAAGTCATTTTGATATTTTGTTTTTAATCAGGCAAGGAGTCTGTATGCAAAAAATCAAGCTTATTTGAGTTAACCTGACCTTATTATTTGAAATTTAGTGATGGAAGCAGGTCATTTCCGCTCTGTCGGGGTGGGTGGGTTAGTGCCGGAGCCACCTACGTAATAAATATATATATTAAAAAGGTGAATGCTCCAACGCTTTCCTCGCAGCGAGAGGAGTCCATATGTGCAATAAAAACAGGTACCCCTAGATCACCCTCTGAGAAAATGAGGTCTGAAAAAGGGGTATTGGGTACCGGTACCCACCACCTCCCCTGTAAAAATTGGGTACCAGTCGAGTACAAGTGTAGACAGCATTTGGGAAAGGGGTCCCAGCTACTGATGTATTATGGCTCTGACCATTTCTGTCCATTACTCAAAAAATATATAGTTTATGCAAGAAAGAATTCCTTCACTGAGGAATGTACCTTACCATATTAAAGGTCATCAGTTGTTTTAACACACTGTTCCATAGCTGAGGATCGTAGATGTTGTACTCAAGCGACAATTCCGCCACCAGACGCACACCCTGGATAGTATAAAACAACACCACAGTGACAAGTTACGACTGACGGCCTGTTTCAAGACAAGGACCAGACAGACAGACAAACATGAGTAAAATGGCACCAAACGGCATTTTTCATTTTTCACCTTTAAGCCCGCTGTCAAAATTTGTTGACACATATAAAATGTAACTTTATGTGGACCCAATTCAATGCAACCGCCTTAGAAACTGCCTCTCAGTCGCAAAAAAAACTTGAACTATTGACAACATTCTACAAGCAAACTACGCGTATCCCAAATATTCCTTCTTCAGTTTGAATCATTTTCAAAGGATTTTATGAGCACATGTTATTGCTAATGGGCGTTTACGAGCTGCGTTGTACAACAAATAAAAAAACATGCACCAAAAGGATTCAAAAGAACTGAATACCCGAGCCTCAAAATTCAAAGTTGCGATGGGCGAAAACCAAAACGCTGGATTCGGCCACTTCAGTGGGTTGAAATTGATTGCCATTGCCATGGTTTTAAGCTATCCTTTGTCTTCCTTGCCTCGAATGTTTCTAGTTCAAAAAAATTAACATTACAGTATTCTTGCGTAAAATCGCCAATCGCAAAAGTGAATGTTGAGGTCGCGTACCAATGCATTCGGTGGTAACTGACCCGTTTTTCGTGATGGTGGTTCCTCCATAACCCTCTGACAAGTCCTTCTTTATTGCATTTCTGGAAAGCGCTCAGGGACTGGCTGCTATGGAGGGCTTCTAACTCGGCCAGAAATACTAGTGATGTCATGTAATGCCTGTACAAAACAAAAACGTGATCAGCTAATCCATATCCCCACCATGGAAAAATATCCCAAAGGAAAAATACAGTAGCTGTACGGAAAATAACGTCTTACTACGGTTTTCATAATTCTGTGATAGATAGATAGATAATCTTTATTAAAAACACGAATAATTCATCAGCCAAAAATTACTATACACTACAATAAATCTACAATTATACTAAACTATGATACTGTAAGAAGGCTGCTTTCCGTGAATGCCGTGTTATATCAGAAACTTATAATACGCCAGCCAGCAAACCGCGGTTCGGTTTCCGTCAATCAAACGAGTGAACAGCTCTGGGTGATTTCCCGCGGCTTTGAGAGGTTTTTTGAACTAATAAGACTAGATAGGCTTCAAAACCAAATTTTCCAACATAAAATGCAAACGAAACTTAGAAAAAGCTCATGCACCTGTCTTAAAAGGTTTGATTATTATTATTATTATTATTGACAGAAGCAGTTTGTCGTTCGGAAATGTAAAGTGGGAGTTACCCTCAGGGTAAGTGGGAGTTCGCAGACTAAATTAACCCCTCCCAACACCTTACATGAATTTCCAATTCCCTTCCGTGGTTGTCCGGTATGGATTTCTTCTGGAATTGCACAATGTATTCACATTTAGAATACAGCGCGTGTCATTTTGTGATTGAGTTGGACAAGCGACTAAGCGAGCGACGAGCCCATCCACAAGACCCTCCATCTACTCCCCTATTGTAGGTGTAGGTCTAGCCATTTCTTTGGCAAGCGGACACATTTCTAATATCACGCAATAGTGACACATTTCTAGCCTCGTACCCAAGCTCCTGTTTAGTGACGTCACGGATCATGACTTGGAACGAGGCTACATTTCCATAAATACTTTCACTTTCGAGTCCTTCAAGTTAGTTCCGCCATCCTTCAAAGACAGGACAACGAACTTTGTAGTTCCCTCAATTTACTTCATTCGAGACTGAGAAACGAATCCAAATGGCTAGCAGCATGGACACAGACTGGAGATCAACTAGACACACGATCAAGGATCGTAACGAGTACTTGTACAACAACACGTTACTTAGCGATGTCGAGTTCTCCGTGGTCAACTCTGAAGGCGCCACCGTCTCCATCCCAGCACATAAATACGTGCTGGCTATCGGGAGTCCTGTGTTCGAGGCCATGTTCTTTGGTGATCTAGCCGAGACTAGCCGCACTATAAACCTGACTGACTGCACTGCCGAGGCGTTACTAGAAATGTTACGCTACTTGTACTACGATGAAATCGAATTCTCCGTGGATAATATCTTGGAAGTCATTTATCTCGCTAAAAAGTACATAATTCCTCCGTTAGTTAAGAGATGTGCCTCGCATCTGGAGCAAGACATGGAGACAGAAGAAGTTGTGAGTGTTTTTGAAGAGATTGTGAAACTTGAAGACGAAGAACTGACGAATGGTTGTTGGAAGGCAGTGGACAGGGAGACTCAGCGAGCCGTGACGTCTGAAGCATTCTTGAGTGTCACGCAAGTGACGTTGTGTGACATGTTGGCGAGAGATGGGCTGGAGATAACGGAGTTGGAGCTTTTCCAGGCAGTCTGTCGATGGGCGGAGAATAAAGTCACCGAGAAAGGACTTGAGCAAGGAGGGGACTCTTTGAGACAAGCTCTTGGCGACCGTGCGATTTATTTGCTAAGGTTTCCTCTTATGACGATGGATGAGTTCGCAGAGATTGTTTTACCTACAGAAGTCTTAAAAGGAAGCGAAGTGGCGGAAATGTACAGATATCATAACTTCGATAAAAGTGAATCAATCTTAAGCATTTTTAACGCCAAGGAACGAAAAGGTTTGCCGCGATATGATAATGTGCTGTGGAGGGGGGATTTGAAAAATCGTCTTCAATATATTAGTAGCTTCGAGAACAGCATCACATTTACCACTGATAAGGTAATTTACTTAAAAGGAGTAGAATTACAAGATAACAGTAACAAAGCATGTAATGTTTCTACAGAAATCGTTATATATGGCAAGAATGAACAGTTGGCATTACGAACGGAGAAAGAGTCGAACCGCACCTATTTTGAACCAGGCGTTGCATGCATGAAGTTTAGCAAACCACTACTTGTTCTCCCGCACACCGAGTACACGCTAAAGGGAAAGTTCAAGAGCAACACTGGTTTTTTGCACTGTTACAGAATGAGTCCAGTAAACCCAGTTATTTCTGGAAATGTTACTTTCCATTTTAAAGAAAAGAAAGGAGAGGTAGGAGAGCCAGCATTTCCGGAAATCATGTTTTATCGGTATTTCAAGAAGGAATCCACCCTTGCAAACAAGCTAAAGAGGCCATGCACAAGTTCCCTAGAAACAAAATAGGGTTAACAGTGGTCTGGGTGTCTTAAGGATTTTTTCCGCAAAAGCGGGATCATGGTATGATGCCGCTGCCAATGTGAAAATAGACTGCTAGCAGCCCCTACTTTGGCTCGTCACCCAGAGAGGAGCACAGGGTGTGAAGGCTCGTCGCGTATCTCTGGGGGACGCACCAAAGTAGGGGCTGCGAGCAGTCTAGTGTGAAAAGTATGCTAATTAAACCTCTATCTAATATTTCTGCAACAAAATTTAAGAACATTTTAAAAACATCTTGAGTCTGATTTTCCACTTAGTACCCGAAATAAGAACTCCATCAGCCTGACTCCAAAATCATCAGATTCTTAATCCTGCGTTTTCATATTTTGGGGAAAAGGAATTATTTGTTTATTCACTTGGAATGACCGACGATTTATTGATGAAGACTGTTGGGAAGTTTTGTTTTGACATCTTGACAGCTTATGAAAATACTTTAGGTAATAATGTTGTTTAGGTTGCTTTTTGATGCCGTTCTGTTAATGTTGTAGAGTTTGTATTAGTTTAAAGTTGTTAGTTTCCTTTGTATCTCTTTTGGTATTATGGAACAAAGTTATTCTTATTCTTATACCACATGAGGCTATGGTGACAGCCATTTGAAAGCTTTCGCTGACTGAAACAGCGTGCATACGTACATAAAACTAGCTTTATCTTGATAATGATCTTTATTCGCATCTCTTTTTTACAGTTTAGTTACAGTTTTTTATATATTAGAAGAATTTTTGTAAATAAAAAATTAAAGGAGCTGCCTAGTGCCTAAATTAACAGTGAAGTTATCACTCACACAACAAACACAGAAACAAACAAAAAACAAAAAGCAGCATATAGGCAAATGCCAAAAGCAAAGAAAGGCGATTGCCTTTGAGAAACGTATAATAACATCACAATTCATGTACTAGTCTTTTAAAGCAGCTATGCCTTCGAATTCTACGTTCTACGAGTAATTTTCTTATACGCATGCGCCAGTGGCTGTCACCAGAGCCGTGAGTTGACGAGTCGGGATGCCCTGGGTGCGAGAATGATCTTACCTGATTGACTGGACAGGTTTTTTACTGACGTCTTCTATGGTGTCGTCCTGTGCGATGGCAAACAGAGCTTTGAGTGCACGAAGACGGCACAGGCTGGTCACATTAGCTGATGTAGTTTGCTAAGAAATAAAAATGCAAAATATTCTCACATCCTGAGCTATAACCACAGAATCATTAAAATGATCATTTTTGGTATAGACTGCATACATGAAGTTTTCTTCCACCATGATCTCCAACTTAAAATTATGATAATCATCAATTGTTAAATGGCCTGAAAATAAGCATTATCATTATTTTGCGTGGACATGGTTATTTGACAAGTGCAAGTGTCTCACATGGCTCTAGGTTGAAGTAGTACACTTGTATCAAGTGCTCTGAAGGGGGTGTTGTGGGTGGGGGCATGGAGCTTTATTTTTAGTTCGGACTATTTTGGATGTTCATTTACACACAATGCTTCATTCTATTGATAGTTTTTAATAGAACAGAGATAATTGGAATATAGTCATGTCCCCGAAATGATAATAATCGTAATTTTAAGTTCGAGATCATGTTGCCTATGGATCATGGTAGCTGCTGCTAGTTCGAAAAATATGCTAATCAAACTTCTAGCAACATGTTATGTTTAATATTTCTACAATAAAGTTAAGAACATTTTTAGAACATCTTGAGTCTGATTTTTTACTTAGTACCCGAAAAAGAATAACTCGATCAGGCTGACCTCCAGAATCATATGATTGTCATATGCGGGTTTATATGGTTACTGTACTGATGTTCCTTTACACTTACTTTGTAAGCATAACTCAATAAGAACATGATGCTGTTATGCAGGCAGTACTGCATTATGTTCTTATAGTTATATGTGGGTGGTTACTGTACTGATGTTCCTTTACACTTACTTTGTAAGCATAACTCAACAAGAACATTATGCTATTATGTGGACTGTACTGCATTATGCTCTTATAGTTATATGTGGGTGGTTACTGTACTGATGTTCCTTTACACTTACTTTGTAAGCATAACTCAATAAGAACATGATGCTGTTATGCGGGCAGTACTGCATTATGCTCTTATTGTTATATGTGGGTGGTTACTGTACTGGTGTTCCTTTACACTTACTTTGTAAGCATAACTCAATAAGAACATTATGCTATTATGTGGACTGTACTGCAGAAGGTAAATAACCCTATAAAATAACAAAAGAGAATAAGAAAAGGGCGCTGGTATGGACGGGAAATCAAAATATATTAATGTACACTAACAAACCGTTTCAGATTGATAACGTCTTCATTGCTTTCACTGGGTTCATCTTCAAAAATGGACAACTGAAAGAAAAGTAAACTTTTAAGTGCAAAGTAGAAAGAGGGCTGAAAAGGCTAAGGAAATGTCTCAGAAGCGGAGGGGCAGATCATCAATGTACAGTGTATGTATACGATGCCTATCTGTCTGTCTGTCTGCCCTAATCGCCATTAAATCCTAGATATACGTACTAATGGGAACCATCATGCGATAACGTAACTCCGACACTTCAGTAGAAAAGAGAGAAACATTTGGGACTAGCATCTCACCTGGTCACTCGACTCGTTCATACCAACAGAAGCAGGTGTAGATGGAAGCCATTTCTGTCGAGAGTAAAATGAAACGTGCAAAGTCCATGGTCCAACTCCTCTGCGCCGTTGTGTAAGTGTGTACGTGGTGAACCAATAAGATTTCATTTTCGTATATATCTACTCTAATTTTCGATCCTCAAACATGAAAATTGTACTGTGGGATCGATAAATAGGGGTAACGCATAATGAGATGTGATACTCTTAAATGTAAAACTTGCAGCTTGTAAGCTGATTAACGCCCCCTGAAACTGGGTAGGGTGGAGGCGAGACGGGACCTCGGTTTATTGTCAAATCCGAACAACGTGAAACACATTACAACAAAATGGTTTTCACAATATGAACCAGAAGAAAATTTACTCTGTCCCGGCTAGGAGTCGAACCTCGAACTAGTATAGAGCGGTAACGCTGAGCCAACCGTGTTTCCCACCCTCCTATTTAATAATTAGACTACGAGTTCGAGTTGTCTATGAGTCAATAGATAGTTAACGAGGCGCGTAAGCGCCGAGTTGACTATTTGACTCATAGAAAACGAGAACAAGTAGTCTAATTGTTTTAGTAAAAACCCACTAGCATACTACCTACTACTACTTATTTTCATGGTTTTAGAAAGTTTTGCGCTAGCGTTTTCGCTACTCACTATCTATTACGCGATAGATAGCGAGTAGCGGAGCCAATCAGATTGCAGGATTCGTGATAGTATGCGAGTGGGTTTCTACTAAATTCCTATAGCAATACGAGTTCCACCCGGCTAGCCGCCTCGTGTGTTCACCCACCTCCAACAAATACAAGCGGATCTTGTCAACGTTGCTGTTGTTGATAGCAGCTATTTCATCTGACGCTTTATGGATGTCTGAATAAATTTAAGAAGGTAAGATAAAAAATCAAAGCCAACGTGTTGCTGGAAAATGTCACAAAAATCTCGATGACGTTACAGAAGACCAAAGCCAGGACTAATACCGCCATGGCTCCGGGCTCGTGTACTCCTGGATCAGCTTGTGGACAAGCTAATTGAAAAAAATACAGCTCCAAATAGTGTTCACTGAGGCCCCGGCCACACGTATCCGGATATTTTCGATTGTTTTCGTTTTAAAAATAACTCTGCGTCCACACGGACCGTATTTAAATAGTATTCCCCGTCCACACGTATACGCAACGATTCGAATACGCAAGACATCACCTATCGGGCATGCGCCCTTTGAAAACCAAGTGCACTGAATCCTAACTTTTTTTGAATCCTAAGGTTTGAGAGCGTTTTCGAAAACCTCTGTTTTTGTGCCCGGAGACGCCGTATATGTGTGGACGGGAGGTGCGAACGGAGCAATACTTGCACACCTGGTGGTTGGTTTCTATTAGCCGGGTCTCGTGCGCCGTGCGTCTCGTAAAGCTGGCAAATGAGCTTCGCTGGCTGCGTTACCATGGGGACAAGGCCTGGTTCGGCTATATTGTACTTGTGGAGCACGTGTTCTGTGGCCACGCCCCGGCTCAGCTCCAGCAAGCGGCTATACGTGTGAGTGGCTTTCTCGGAGTCCTCGAGAGAAAAAAGGTCGGTAAACTGAGAAATAAGGCTAGCCTGCGAAACAGTCTCTCGGAGGGCGCTCCTGAAAACTCCCGGGAAGCCATATCTGTAGCTATTCTAGCACCCGGCTGCCTCGTACCCAGGCCTCTCAGGTGTGTCAAAAAAGGGCAAAAACCCGCGGCGATCCGCGAAAAGTAAAATCGCGAGGCGCGCAATGCATCATGGGAATGATCCACATCGGGCGCTGTCGCAAAGTGGGTACGAGGCAGAGCGCTCGGTCAAAAACGGGAGATTAGGCTCGCAAGCTTGGCTTGTTTTCCTCGATATCACTGCTAGCGCCTGTTGAGCAGGCTAAAACACATGGAGCAAACGGCTAAGCGAAGCATGATAGTGTGCGGAATTTCATTCAAATGTTCAGGGTCCTTGGAATATACTGAAAAGGTCAATTCAACGACGCAAACGCCTTTCCCCAAACCCAGTAGGTAACCGAGAAACAATAAAAAAAAAACAAGAGAGTAAGGAAGTTCTGAAATCGGATGTCCTGCCAAAAAATCGTAGCTCACTAATCCCAAAGGATATATAGATCACACCCAGGGGCACGGCCATATTTATAAATGCACCGTATTTTATAGGTTTCAAAAGGGGGTCAGGGATCTCCCCCTGGCTACGCCTCTGACAGTGTTGTTTGACGTTAAGCTCCCGACATACTTGATCACCTATCAAACGTAATAGTGCTATCTTACCTCAGGCGACGCTGATGCCTTCCACTCATTTGCTAGTTCTACACATGTCTGTAATACCTTCACCTTCTCCTCACCTGAAAGAGTCCACATGGGCGTTATCTCATGTGCTGTGCCGTGGAGAGCAGCGTTCAGCGTGCTGACAATGAACATGGAATTTTGGACCCAGGTTTGGCCATTGCATCTCCACGGCTTTATGTTCTATTTTCACTGATTGAATTAGAAGGATCAGCTTGATCAATCAACTAGTTTTTAGAGGCACTATTTTTTAAATTTTCGCATAAAAACCTTCTAGCGAGTAAAGTAACTCCCAGTCAAGCCCACCCAAAACAATCCGAGGCAATGCCTCACAAATCCTTCTCACATCCCGATCACTTCAAGCACGGAGAGCCTTCCTTGGGCTCTAGTAGTTCCACAACATACCTAGTGGTAGTTGCTGAGCTATCCATTTAGCTGCGGCGACTGCAGTTTCCTTTAGTTTCACGGCGAACAACAGACCTCGTGCTTCTTCCAAATCGAACCTAACAAAAGAATACCTGGCGTAAAGGGGGAGTCACTATTTTAGCCGTACTTTATCAGCTTACAAGCAGTTAAATCTATACGGAATATCCAAAATGTTGAATGACATTTTATCTGTCAGATGAATACAACTTTTGGGTGTCTGCGTCTATCATCTAGCGGATGGAAATGGACTGCAATTGACATTTCCCATGGACACTCCGCCTTTGTTAAATTGATCCTGCATCAATGAATTCGCGCCGCATCGTTGTTCCTGACAACAAGGCTCGACAATTTTTTTTACAGCTGGAATTGACGCCTAAATATAAAATTATTGTCGCAAAATAGTGAAGTTTGGTCGCCATAACAAAAAAAAAATCTGGTCGCCATCTTCTTCTCCCGAATTAATGCTGTTGACAGCTAATTTTGAGAAGGCCAGGCATTTATACAAAACGTACAGACTGGTAATATATTGGCGACTTGGATGAACTTTTTTGCTCGTCAAACCCTAAACCTAGTCGCCGTTGGCGACAATGGGCGACATTGTATGGATAATCTACTGCTATTACTGACCTCGGTAGATCAGAGGTTTCGGGCTCTGCTGGTTCAACTAGAGACTCTTGCGAGTCGGAGCTGCTTCGCCTGCCAGTTGAAGAGGGCTTGAAGAGGTTCTGCACTGCAACCAAGTACATTTTATCCGGCGAAAGCTAGAAGATACAGGGACATAAACGCGACTTCAAGGTATTTTGAACACCGTTTTTAAACGTTATGTTTCGAAGGTACTATCGTGGGGTAATTCACCCGAGGAAATTTGATGTTCACAACGAACATAACAGCACGAGGGCGTAGCTCGAGGGCTAATATGAAGTTCGAACATCACATTTCCAAGGGAAAACTATCACACATTGTGCCTCAGACAGAAGAGCCCTATTGTTAATATTGTACAACGCTCAAAAGCAGGCACTATCCATGTCACGTGATCAGTCTCGACCAATGGAAATGCGCCAAAATTTAGCGCTGTACTAAAAAAACCCACGAAAATCTCCCTCAAAAGATGGATGGTCCGCGCTTACAGCTGTTTTGAGTATTCTGCGAACTCTCGCGTTCAACTTCCAATGGCGTTCTGGCTTCCGTCAATCAAACTCTCGACTTTAATTTGCGTCTTAGCGGACCGTAAGTTGGGCCATTTGTTTAGAAAAAGATGGCAAAGATGTTGTGTGTTGGAGCATTTCACTAGGATGGCGAATAACGGAATTCTATTTATTCCAAAGAGTTTCAAAGTTTGATTGACGGAAGCCAGAAAGCAGTTTGACGGTTTGAAATCGATCTCGAGAGTTCGCAGAATACTCAAAACAGCTGTAATAAAATCCCCAACTAATACTATATTTTTCAAAGGAAGTGCGTCTTACCTTGAGAAGTTTGGCGATTCCTAATAGATTCGGTACTGTTTCCTTGCACAGCTCGGCCGCTGATTTTTAGAGATAAAACGGGAATTACTAGGAGCAAATTTGGGAGTGCAATAGAATCTGGTAGAGTTAGTGTGACATAAAAATCCCCAAATACTCTACTAACACTTGCAAGAGCTCTAAATGTAAGAAATAAGCCACACGTGACCGAGGATTTAAAAGGTGGAAATCTATCTGAAAGTCCAAGAAATATAGCTGTCAGTCCAAGAAATCTAACTAATTCCAATAAATCTATCTGTAAGTCCAAGGAATCTAACTGTAAGTCCAAGAAATCTATCCGTCAGTTCAAGAAAATCTATCTGTAAGATCAAGAAATCTTTATCTTAAGTCCATGAAATCTATCCGTCAGTTCAAGAAAATCTATCTGTTAGTCTAAGAAATCTATCTGTCTGTGCAACAAATCTATCTACAATCTTACAAAGGACTTTCCAAGGATCTCCATGCATCAGAGGGTGGAAGGGCAGTCTTTTGGTGGAAAGTTGTGACAGAGGTCTTTCAGACGTTAGTCCAATCTAATGAACGATAGAAAAACGTAAAGAACACAGATTAGCCCAAATAGACAGACACAGATTGATTTCCAAAACGAAGGTTATGATGTCATCATGCTGTAAATAGATTTCTTATGAGTAGCGTGCCGTGTCCGCGCCGTGACGACACTGTGCCGTGTCAAATCATTTTGATTGGTTGATCAACAATTTCGTGCGACGTGATTGGCTGAATGTTCACGAAAAGGCGGTCCCTTTCAACTGCTAAGTACAATTTTGGAATTCTAAGACTAATTAATAGTACAATATAGGGTTCGAGGTTATTTGAGCAGACCGCTGGTTTTGTTTTATTTTATAACAACCGTAACATAGCTCCTTTAACGCAGTTAGGAACAGACAGTTAAGTACAAGTGGAAGTCAATTCACCAACACTAGCCTGCGTAGCAAGCGTTCTCGTGTGTTTACAGGGAAAAGAAACACAGAGAAACAGAGGAGAAAGCGGCTGCTCCCCCGTGTAAGAACCTGGAACAACTCACAAGCTGCGTCAGAAAAGCTTTCTTTGTTTAGTAGAACGAATCATGATGAAAGGAGAGCTGAACACAAAGGTGTCCTCTGCCGGGAATGGTTCGTACACGGGGGATTACCCTCCATTACCTTGTCTTTATCTTCAGCAGTTGTGCTGGTAAAGGTTTTCTCGTATTTTGATGGAGGAGCTTTCCTCTCGTAGTGAATAAGATATTTTAGAAGCTCTATGCCCTGTGAAGAGAGATATCAGTTATAACAAACATTGTAATGTAAAGACCTTTTCTTGCTAGCAGAGGTCTTCCGGCGCGCCGAAAACGAGAGCAACAAACCTCGGCACAAATGCGACGGTTTCTTTGGAGTAGCCATATGAAACCTCTGTTAGCAGGGAAAGGGAATATCAGGTTGATCTTGTCGAAAAGAGGAGTATCCCACCTTGTCAAATGTAGAGCTTATTTCAATAGGTGCATACTCCTTTGCCAAGAGAAGAACAAACAGAATCCTCTCATAATCATATTGGTCCACCTAGGAAAGAGAGAAAAACACGATGCCCTACAAGTACATTAACAACACTGTCACCAATTTGTACAATGCTTGATCACATGGATATTGCATTGGCCTACCGTCCCGTGTCTCAGCATTTTGATTGGTCGATCGGTCATTTCGCGTGATGTGATTGGCTGGATGTTCATGAGGAGGCGAGCTTCCGCGACGTACCATGACCATACAGTGTTCCGTGCTCTAGTTCTTACAATGATTGCAGCAGGTTGGTTATAGTAAAATAGCAAGTCATCCGCTATTTGAACAAAGCATCCATTTCTATCGGCTGACTTGCTCAACTTAGCATGTTGCTAGGCTGACAAAATGGCGGACAACTTAGTACTGTGATTTTCGACTGACATTGGAAAACGAATTATAAAACTTCGCTTGTAGATGGTTTTGAGATTTTTACACCTAATTCGCATTCTAAAACAAAAATGTAGCTGGCAAGGCTCTTTATGATGTCTTTGTAGACAATGTAAACACAAGGCCGCTTATCCAGTCCAATCATACCTTTGTTCCAATCTCTAGAAGGAGCTTCACCAAAGGTTGTGGAGATATCATTGGAGCCACGTGACGAACTTTGAGTTCAAAATCCTGCCCTTCTCCGGTGTTTAGAGAACTTCTCGGGCTCATGCCGGCATTTTTGGCTGTCTTGGACCGGGTGCCCGGTAGCTCTGGCGGTAGTAGTAACATTTTAACATAGTGTAGTAACGCTTCGTCCTCGTCGATTTTAAAGGACCTGTTTTAGAGAGATTGAAATCACTTTTCCATTGAATTGCCCATCTCAGTTTAAAGGAGTTTAAAAAGGACAGATTCCGATTAAGGAATTTTAAAAGGTCTTCAAGGAAAAACCTGAATTTTTAAAACTATTTTATCAAGTCGCCGGCTGGTATTTAATCATGGCAAAGTGGTCGCCAAATTGATTAACTTCGTCGCCTTTGTCCTAGATGGCGACTGGAAACTCAAATTATGTCGGAACTCAAATTATGTCGGAACTCAAATTATGTTATCTCGTCGGGATCTGCACATTCGAATGTACTCAACTCCATGCGCGGAAGAGAGTGACAAAACCAGTGACATTTATAAAGCTGTACATAGAATGTTTCCTTGAATACCTGCAGAAGTCCTGTATCATATCGACTGTAGTAGACCCGTCTTCCATTACTTTCGGTAGGAGTTGCCTCATCTCTTCGTTGTTCAGGGAATATACATCTTTAATGTAGATCTACGGGATCAATATAGCGCACAAGAAAACTCCTATTGCCAACTTTTACTAAAAAAATGCCTCATGCGCCTTAAATATTGCACTTTTCTAATTGTTCGTCTAGTCTAGTACCGCTATTGCGTTACTTGGCAGGTACGCAAAGGCTCACAGGAAGGGCGAAAATATAGTACATCCTCACCACAATCCTTTGCGCACCTACCGAATTCTTCCCACAATCCCTTGCGTTCGCGACTGGGTACCAGTCGGGACTGTTTGCCCCAAGAAATTTGACGAAGCGCTATCTTGTTACGTGATCACTCTCGACCAATGAAAATGCGCTATCTTGTCACGTGATCACTCTAGACCAATGAAAATGCGCTATCTTGTCACATGATCACTCTCGACCAGTGAAAACGCGCCACGGCATTTAATCCAACGACGATTCCACTGAGGCACGGGCTAAGTTTTCCAGTGCCCAAGAAAGCGTTCCTAACCTTCATTTTGCTTAGTTTCTCGCCCCACATGGCATTTCGAGCGAGGTCACCACAAATCCCACGCAGGACATCATCACCTTTTAGATGCGCAAAGTTCTCACCGACTTTTGCAAATGCCTAGCAATGAGAACGACGAACACATAAATGTTGATAGGCAATCTTGCAAAATGATTTTAAATGCTTAAATGCACAAAGCTAAAATTTAATAAACATGGACAAATGCGACGAGGTGTTCCTACCAAAATCGTGAAAAATGGCCTCTACATAAGATAATGGCTGATTGCATTTTTAATCCGCACAGGGGGGGTTGAGGACCTAAGGAAATTTTCCAGGGGGTTGTTTTGGACTCTGGAAATTCCACGGGAGGGGGTGTGTCTGGAGACTGGAAATTCCAGGGGGGAGGGGTAAAAAAGGTAACTTTCCAGGGACATTTTTATCCAAAAATAGATTTTCCAGGGGTGTTTTGCCAGAAAAAATGGAAATTCCAGGGGAGGGGGTCTGTTTCACGAGTGGAAATTCCAGGGGAGGGGGTCTTTTTAAAAGAGGTCCTCAACCCCCCGGTGCGGTTTAAAAATACAATCAGCCAATTCACAAATCCGCACTCAAGATTTTTAGCATATTTTAGACCGGTTAATGTCCGAATAACCGACTGTCATTTGCATCTCTGAACATATTGTCTGATCCTTATCTGAAAGACTGAAAACGAACTTTGTTAAGCCTTCGGTCATTTGCACAAATGGCATACAACTGAAATGCCCTACAATAGGAGCTAGGCAGAGCAGATTTGTGAAAAGCATACGGCGAGTTCGGTTCCGTGTCCATTCCGTGTCCGGCATTGTGCCGTGCCGTATCTGAGCATTTTGATTGGCTGTTCAGACATTTCGCGTGGTGTGAATGGCTGAATGTTCACGACGTTTAGTGTCGTTCCGTGCTGTGACCGTGTCGTGTTCCGTGTCTTTTCGCGGTGATACGAAGCTTGACTCTAACCTACATACAAACTAAAGAGCGCTACCGGGTAACAGAACCAAGTACTCGCCATGATTTGAGAGTAGTTTTGTCCTCGGAAGAACGTCTTGGACGTCAGCTTCTCCAGTGCGAGTTGGGAAGGAATAGAACACAGGTATCCCAATCCGAGATCCTGGTCTACCGACTTGCAATTGAACACCTGAAAAATCAATTCAAATTAACTGTAACCTAGAGACATCCGAGATGTTTAGGATTCTATGCAGAGATGAAAGACCACAGGAAATGGAGCTTCATGATACTTGCCCAAACTTCCCGTCGAGCACCCCGCCCTAAAATAGAGCCGGGACTAGATGTATAACACTTTTTTCTTGTGCTGTACTCCGTCAATCTCGACAAATCGAACATGTTACCTATGTAGTTACCTACGTTTCAAAGCGGAACGACCAAAAAATAGAAGATTTATCAGGATCACCCACCCCCAGGGTCTTGTGCTCGACCAACCGCCATCTTGAAAATTACCCACAAGACCCGGGGACGAGGTTGCGGCTCTGTATCAAAACTCGCGCATGCGTTAGTGGCTGTCACGAGAGCACCCCCCGCGAACTGACTAGCCGGGGCCTGACTAGCCGGGCCTCCCAGTTTTGAATTTGAAAAGAGCCAACAAGACCTACCTTGACGAGCAGCCCTCCCGTGAGCTCCAGTGTCACGTGCGTCCCCATCTGAGAGATGGTGCCGAGCTGCTGTCTCTTGGCCTCCATGTGCGGCGGAAGCCCGTGTTCCTATACGTACACAGGATGGTAAGAAAAGCAGTTCATCGACAGACAGTTTTCTCTATGACAACTATACCCATTGAATGTATGAATGTTCCCCATTCATTAGATATGACAATGTTATGATCTGTTTATTGTTGATCTAATGCAGCAAGAAACGTTCAAAATAACACCATTGGTTTTGTGTTCCACGACTACATATCACTTGAACCAGTTTAAGACCAAAGGATGGATAGAAATTCCATGAGGTTTTTTAGACGGACGGTTTAGACGGCTACCTTTGCCGTTACCTCATTAACGAACATGACGCGTAATCAAAATAATGAGCAAAAAACTCAGCATACACCTTATTCAGAAAAGGTTGCTTTGGTCATTGGCCTTTGGTCATTGAACGCATTTGTTTCGTGGTCACTGAAGCAAAGAATTCCTTTGTTTCGGGCTATAATTGAAAGACCAAAGACCAAAGACCAAAGCAACCTTTTTTGAATTAGGTGTATATTGCTGCTAGTAGAGATTTGCATTGTGCTTACCATTTGAAGTAAGTAGGAGTTCGCCGCATAGTGTTGTAGGCACATTCCCAGCGTCTAAATCAATAGATTGCGAATGTCAGTTGTTGGAAAAGCATAGACTTCATTTGCTTTATCATTAGACATTATGTTTATATGAACTAACCACTAATAGGTCCGGATTGTGAAATTGCGTGACCGAGGTCTTGTTCTATCTGAGTAAATATTTTCAAGACCGAGGCCACACGGTATTTCACGATCCGGACCCACCCGAAGCCGGTAAATAATGTACTTAGTTTTTGCTGACACTGAAACAGAATAAAACTTCACATAAATTTGCGCGCGCGGGAAAGAATTACGCGCGCATGACTCATCCGGACACAATGTCCGGATCGTAGGATTCTGGACCGCTTAAGAGCCAATCAGAGCGCGCGTTTTGATGGATTCCGTACCGCTCACGAGCCAATCAGAGCGCGCGTTTTGATGGATTCCGTACCGCTCACGAGCCAATCAGAACGCGCGTTTTGATGGATTTCAGACCTCTAAAAATAAGATAGCATCCGTAATAAGATAGGTACAATACGAAAGCCCCCTCAGCCCTTACCTCGCAAGCGTATCTCTGCGCCAGCTCATACAAGCTGTTCTCTTGTAAGTACTTGATGATGTTAAGGCCAGCAGTGCTGACTTGGATGATGGAATCATTGTCTTCTAGCGGAGAAATCAGTAAAAATATACGTTAAAAAGGTTAATAGTTACAGCGGCTTGCAGACGACTGTCGTGAGTAGTTTGTAATCACTTTGTAATCCCTCCCGTACGTTTTATTCAAAATTGGTGTGATCACTTTGCGATTGGTTACTACAGTCACATGAAATCCGCTCGATTAAGAAATAAGCCTTATCTTACGCGGATAGAATTGCTACTGTGGTTATTCCCCTTTACAGTAGCCAATTTTCTATATTTAATCTGAAGAACATCCACGGAGAATAACAGAGCAGGAGCTATTAGCTATAAGGTATTACTTGACAACGTGTAAAGAACATGACACTTACCTTTTTCAGAAGCCATTTGTCCAGCAATTCTGTTCTGGTAGAGTGGTAGTTTGGAAAAGCCTTTTGCGGCACCTGCCAATGAAAATGAGCTCGATATTAATTCAAACCTAAACTGCCAAAAAGTAAATGGTCGAGATCAAAACTTGTTTCGAAGGCGGGAGAAAGGTCAAAGCATAAGATAGCGAGGTATAGCGAAGACACGAGATGTACACCCTGTTTTGCGGCTGTAAAATATGTACGGCACGGGAGACACTGTGTCGTCAACTTGCCGCGTCAGATCAGTTTGAATAGCAAACCAATGATTTCGCGCAATACGATTGGCTGATCAGTGATTTTGCGCAATACGATTGGTTGATCAGTTATTTCGCGCATTTTGATTGGCTGATCAGTGATTTTGCGCAATACGATTGGCTGATCAGTGATTTTGCGCAATACGATTGGCTGATCAGTGATTTTGCGCACCATTCCAAGTTTAAATCAGATGAGCAATGCTGTCAAATAAAAATAAAAACGCCGGAACTCCACAAGATACTTCGCGTTTGCCCACCGGCTACTTCTCGTCAGATCACAATTAAAATTCACTGCAAATTTATCCAGCATGCCCTGTAGCCTTTAGCCTTTTTCAGGGCAGCCATCTAATTCAAAACATTTTGACCACTTTGGATGAATGGGTTGAAATATTACCCACCTAGGGGAAGAGATGCGGTTATGAATTTCCCGGCCAATGGCAGAGCAGAAAACGAGTCTAATACCAGTCCCTCCTCCTTGAATCTCTCAGCAAATATCACTGTACCAAGGGGATCCTTCTTGGAGCTACACAAGGAAAGAGACATACACTTATTCGATCAATACAGCTAATAGGCTACTGACGTAGTTCACGAACTGTTTAACTACCATGTCTTGTCCACAAGAAGGGCAAGGGCAAGAACAAGAAGGACTCGTGGCTATCGCAGATAAATAATTGTTTTGTAACGCACAAGGCGCTTTTGAGGAACCAAAAGGAACAATGGGAAACTGGTATGCGACTTTTACCATATACAAATCATAAACCTCCGACACATAGATCAAATTTCATATGACTGTGAAAAGTGCCGCGGTACGGCGCGGCATGGTCGTGCGGTGGCGGCACGGAACCTGAGCTGCTGTAGCTACCGTTACGGTATGAAATCGCGTAGTGGCGGCACAGTCACGGTCGTGCGCGGTACAACTTTGTCGCGACACTTTCCACAGTCATACGAAATCTGCTGTATGTTGTTGCCTTGATAATTCGGAACTACAATAAAAGCAGGTGCATGTCTAAGATACTATGGACTCAATATAAGAAAGGATAATACAACTGTTGAACAAGATGTCCCTATGTGCGCCCCAAGGCTACAAGTGTGTGCCAAGGGGAAAACATAATGATGGTGTTGACTATGAAAAGACCAAAAAATTCATTTCGTCTGAAGGTTCTCAAACTCATTCATAATTCATCAAGTATGAACAAAGAAAATAATAATCGTGGAGGAGCTCGGAAAACGCAGTCTTAATTTGCAAATAATTTTGAGATTTTATTCCTTCTTTTTCTCGGCATTAAATCATTCGTTTGAGTTTTTCATCAGGATTTCGAACACCTCGAAGTCGATTAAAACTCTCGGCTTTGTCTCGTTTTTTTCAACCCACTTCTCAGTGTTTGGAAATCCTGATGAAACACGCTCTCTAGTGTTTGACATATTACTTATTTGAAGATTTCGATAACAAATACCTGTTTGCATCCATTGTGAAGCCATAATCCCCCGTCTCGCACTGGGCGTACACCTCATCCGCAATCCTGATGCACTTGCACAACTCGAGACAATCGCACAACAACTCTTGGATAAAAGAGGAATTCAAGAGAGACTTATGAAGAATCTCCTTCAGAAGTTAAATTGATTGATCAGGCTATCATATCAACTTCCTTATTCTTCTTTTTTCCCGTAAACTTTCTTGGTCTTTAATTTCGCGATCTTGCCGAAAACAAATGTTGCAGAATGTAGATGTTCAGGCAAGCCTGTGGCCGCGTAGCACTTAAGTTCAACAGAGTGGAGATAAGGAATTAACCTTGTGTGAAAGCTAACGTGCTAATGAAATGGTCCCATGTGTGCTTCTGAGCGTTAGCCCTAGTAAGCGGAGAAAGAGAAAAAATCTCTGACCCCGAGAGGGATTCGAACCCACGACCTTCAGAATTGTACATCCGATGCTCTACCAGCTGAGCTATCCAGGTCAGACTGGGAGCAGGTCGGGGTAAATTAGATGTTATGTCGTGCGGAAGCCGATCTTCTTGTTCTTCCTCAATCATCTTGTATGGTCGTTTTAGGAGATTTCCATATCTCTTTCTATTAAATGTCGCTGTTCGCGGTCTTATTTTTTCGCTGTGATTTTTTAATCGCGAAATAAAAGACCCGCGAAAATAAAGAAGAATAAGGTATGATATCAATTTCCCCATCTAGTTAGCCTGCTTGCAGATTGCTGCTGGATATTTTTATCGCGTAGAACACAGGGAGACCACGCACCGATCAGACTCCAAGATGGCGCCCGATAAGTAGGCCTGTCCCGATTGCACTCGAAAAATCGATAAAAAATGCTCAAAATATAGCAAACAAATGCTCAAAATATAGCAAAAAAGTGCTCAAAATATAGCAAAAAAATGCTCAAAATATAGCAAAAAAGTGCTCAAAATATAGCAAAAAAATGCTCAAAATATAGCAAAAAAATGCTCAAAATATAGCAAAAAAGTGCTCAAATAGTTCTCGATTTCTATTAAAAGTGCTTGAAATTTAGAAATAGTGCTCGAAAAGTTGCTCACAGTTGTTCGAGAATAAAATAGAATAGTATAAAAATAGAAGAGACTTTATTCACTACTTGGTACTTGCTTGCAGATGTTTGCGCCATAACCACATATTTCTCCATAGTTTTATCAAACTACTTTATGAGGTGATCATAAAATAACGTTTGTCGAACGAAAACCCTTATAAAATTATCAGTCAAGCATAGTTTCTAAAGCACACAGCATCACAAAAAAGTGTCGAAAAAGTGCCAAGCGCAATCGGAACAGGCCTACCGATGAGCGAACGGGGCGGGTTTTAGGCGATAAAAACACCAAGCAATCGCTTGTAAGGCGGCTACCATCTAGTATGTTTATGGCAAGTTTGTAAAAGTCTTGTTACCTGAATCACAGCACGTTGTGCAGATACAAAGCAGCTGATAAAGCTGTCTGGTGAGCTGCAAATCGGATGTATTACTGTTGTTGTCTCTGACTGGTAGCGTCCCATCTGCCATGCGACTAATTAGAGTCCGTGCTACCTCGAACACCACCGAAGCGGATGAAGGGCCGGCTGAGAATTCAAGGAGGTCTCTGTCAAAGAGATATGCCAGATCTGTTAGGGATGGTTCACACACGAACGCAAGCGCAGGACGTAAGCTCAAGACAAGTGTGACTCACAGCAACGCAAGCACAATCCATAAATTACTTTGCGTTCGCTTGATTCACAATACACGCAAGGACAAGCGCAATGGAACGCAACTTCTCGATTTTCTTGCGCTTGCGTTTGCGCGTGCATTCTAGTGTAAACCACAAAAGGGAAATGTATTAGTTTGATGTCCTTGCGCTTGCGACTTGCGTAAACAAGCCCTTAGAGCAAAGGAGAAGCATTAGGATTAGGGACATTCACTTGGCGCAGTAGTATGCTGTTTAAAAATGTGCAGAAAAAAACCTTCGAATATCGGCGAGTACACATGTACAGGTTTAGGCGCTATGCCAAGCGCGGCATCACAGAATCCGCTCTTTTTCAATAAATACGAATTTACGAATTGGCGCGGGCTGCCTGTGGTATTTAAACCGTCACAAGGCCCTTTGGCCGAGAAAAAGATGGCGACCAAAAGAACGATGTTTTGGGGGATTTCCTAGTATGGAAGTTTTGCAACCTCGACAGTTTTTTTGCGAGTTTTTTCTGATATGAAAAGTGCGAGTAATTGATGACGGTTAAACATCGTTGTGGCAAAGTGAAGGTCTAAACGCAATGATTGTTTAACGTCTTTACCTGCATATTTGTAGAGCTGAATGAACATCTCTACAATCCATGGCATGGGATGCTAGTTTGGACATCAGCTCATTTGAAGGAATTCTCAGCAAAACACATAACCTGTTAAAAACAGTACTATCCATTTAACCTTTTTACAAGCGAAAAGTAAAGTAATATATTTACGTACCGTTTCATCCAAAGGCTCTGAGCGGTTTACATAGGATATTTTCACATGCTGATAAGGGCAGCCTGCTATTCTGGAGGTTATATTTACAAAATGATTCACCTTTCACCTTTTCAATCTCGTTAAAGTGATCCTTTCAGTTTTTCCTTCGTTCTCCTACAAAAGTATTACATAAAAGAGTTCATCAACAGACATATTTCCAAAATTGTATTAGCAGAATCCTATCACCGACCTTGTACTTCGAGGACTTCTCGCCTTTGCTGAAATAAGCATTCTGGTATTCCTCGAATAGTTTGTTTCTCGCTTCTGTTTCGTCGTATGTCGACAGCGACAAGAACTCGGAAAATTCTTTCTGCAAATCAAAGAATTCTCCTATATCAAAAACATATTCTCCGATATGAAAGGCAAGTCTAGCCTGACGTTTCAGCCATCTTCTCTTCCTACACTCCAACATTCGTTGTGGGAGAAAAAAACGACTGAACGCCGACTTCCAAAAGAGTGCCCAGGAATTGCGTGATGCGCAAGATCTTGAGAATGGATAGTGATTGGTCAATTTGTTAATGAGCTATTTGATATGCATACGTTTTGGTGATAAGTGAACAACGCTCAAAGGGTAGATTCATGGTAACCCACTTATTATAGAACATACGGGAGGTAAAGTGGTTATGATTTAGTTTCCATTACTTACCTGCAGACTAACAATGTTTTCCAGATCGGAGATGATATCGTCTACCTCGTAATAAGTTGAAATATCTGTGGTAAAATCATGCAAAAAAATATTACGTGACGCGTGGAGAACTGCCCTGTCTCACAGTCTCTAACTTACCGTGTTTTTTGACGTACTTTAGCAAGGCGAGGGCGGTCCGCGCGCTGACCATGTGTTCCGTCTCCGAGTCCTGCAAACGGACACTCTTAAGGGCATATGCAATTGCTGGCACAATGACAACAGCTACGGCAGCAATAACAACAATAACAGCCGTAACAACAATAACAGCAGTAACAACAACAAAAACAACAACAGCAGCAGTAAAACAACAACAACAACAGCAGCAGCAGCAGTAACAACCACAACAACAGCAGCATCAACAACAACAAAGGCGACAACAGCAGCAACAACAGCAACAACAGCAGTATAATTAACAACAACAACGACATCAACAACATCATCATCATCATCATCACCAACAACAACAACAACAGCAGTTACATTAACAGCAGCAGCATCACCAAAGGTGACAACAGTAGCAAAAACAACGGGAAACAACAATAACGAGATCCTATTTTAAATACAACTTACCAATTCAGGGTATAATTTTTCTTCTAATATTAATCCTAGGTATGTTAACACCTGTTGGCAATAGTTTCCTGCCTCCTGATTAGGTAGTGTCTTCAACAGCTCTATGCATTCTTCCACCTGTAATATAGTATAGGCAAATGAGCATCGCTCCACTATAGTAATTCGTGCTTTCATGAATCATTTTATGTATCGGCAGGATGCATGAATCACACTGAAGGGCCTTCAAAGCCATGTTTTAGAAAACTGACGTACTCCGGTAACTATACTCACGCTTTCAAGATCTCTCAAGGCCTATGTTTATTTCCGAACAAATTCAAGCATTTCATGAACGTTCAAGGGTTGTACGAACCGTGGCAGGAAACGTCTTACCCTATCTTCGAGACACAGTTTCTGAAGATAGAACACATATGCGTCTTCTTCATTGAGATGGCTATATGCTTTAACCACCTAAACAAAATAAATAGACACACAAAGATAAATGGGCATGGAATGCGGAATGCGAGCTGTGAATAAATTACACAAAAAATGTCATAATACGGCATCTAATAGACTCTCTCGGGAGCGGGGAGCGTTGCGTGACTCCGACCGCTGGAAGCTGGGCATCTAGACATCTAAGGACTTTAATTCGTCCCCACTATGATTGTTGCAAGGTGATTTGAAGATTGTTTGAGAAGATGAAGACTTCAAGCAAATTGATTTTAAAGAAGTTTCACCTTCAGAGCATCTTTCATAGCAGTTGGTTCATCTCTTGTGAGGATGATACGCACTATTCTCTGTGGAGTTTCATAATTGCAAATCTTTCATTAGATTAAATTATCACCACCAGCATCCTCATTATCTATCATTAACACCAAATGTATACTACCCTCCTCGTTATCTCTCCCATCACCACCACCATACACCGATTTGTCATGTATCTTTAGCTCTGCTGTACGGCAGTGGTTATGGCTTTGGCACGTATTGGTAGCTCCGCCTTTAGGCAGTGCATAATGCGGCTTTGTCATGTATCGGTGGCTCCGCATTTATACAGTGTCTTAATCTTAAATACTCACCTTTGCAATACTTGGGTCCGGCACAGTAGTGGTCTTCATGCCGTAACGACTCAGCACCTGTTTAAGCTCAACAAAGCGACACTGCTCCTTCAGATATAGATTCCTACAGATTCAGTGAAATGATGGTAAATACGCCACGATCACGAACGCCGAGCTTGTCCACGATAAAAACACCCTCCGTCGCATGCAAGCAGGCTACGGCTTAGTGCGTTGTAGGATGGGAGTAAACAATGAAGTAGTGATTAATCAACTCACGTGGGATTTGCAGCCATAACCTTCTGGACAAGGTTCTCCACCACATTACTCCACGGTACAAATGAGTGGCCCATCACCTCAAGCGTGGCTTGGCAATGTAACTAGAACAACAAACAGGAATTGTCGACTGCCTCACAATTGAATAAGATAGATCTGTTAAATAGCTGTTAAAAAGATAACCTCGATTGCACGACAAATTTGTTTCACGATGTTATGACAGTAATACCCTGGAGCAGTACACGGTACGGCATTAAAATTCTTGTTTTATTACCGTCTGCGATTTAACGGCGGAATGCCACTTGAAGCACGCCGTTGATAGCAGGGATATACTTTTTCCAGTAGTCTGTGAAAACCAGAGCTATAACTGCAAACTCCTTATCTCGTTGTGTGGTTTCCTTTGGCCTTTTCTCGCAACTCGTGGAAAAAACTATTTGCAGTCGATTCTTACTGTAAATGGCAATGTTTAGTTGATCACTGAATTCTCTTTCTATATGGAGATCTTACCTCTTTATCCTTGATACACGAGATAACTTCGACAACTCGGCCTTCACGGAGCGTGTTTGATAAGGGCGAGTAGGACGACACCTTGCCCTTGGAGTACAAATTCTGGAAAATGAAAAAACAGCAATAAATGACAACAGCATTTGAAAAACGTGTCCTCAGTTTGGCGGCTGTACTAAGATGGGCCATTCCAGCGATCAGTGAGATGGACTGTTCTGCTAGGCCTTATTCCAACATTTGACATTTCAGCACGATTTAACAAATGTTTGGCGGTTATACGCAAATGAATCATTTCAGCGATCGATGACATAGGCTATCCTGCTAGAAAAGAGCAAATGCGCACTTTAAGTGTGAGTCTCCAGCAATAAGATTCTATTCCAACTGGCGACTAGATAATATACAAAAACAGATATTGTGAAGGTACCTTGACATAGTCCAGTAACACGCTATCCCTGTCCAGGCTGTGATGTGTGATGTATGGACCGATGTACTTGGTCATAGCAGGCACGATCAGCTCAGCTACTTTGATGCTGTCTAGAAGTCGGAATACTAAAGTCCTGGGGTTCTCCTATAACAAAAACATTTAGGAGCATATACTACTGGTGAGGTAAGGACAGCATCGTAAGTACAAATGATGGTAAGAAAGGGGAGGAGGGAAAGGTACAGGAACGTCAGGAGAAGGAGGATAAGGTTCAGGAAGGGACGGCCAACAAGATGATAAGATGGAGAGGCAGGAGGAAGAAGGAAGAAGAGGCAGAACGGCAAGGAAGAAGAGAGGGTCTAACTGGAGGAAGAGAAGGACGAGGAATAGGACAAGTAGAAGGGCGACGAGGTGCTGCAGGAGGATGAAAAGATGGAGAGGCAGGAAAAGGATAGGAGGAAGGAAGTAACAAGGAATAGGAGAGGAAGAGTGGCAATGAAGAGGAGAAGGTCAAGCAGGAGGAAGAGAAGGACGAGGAAAAGGAGAAGTAGAAGGGCGACAAAGAGCAGCAGGAGAAGAGGGAGAGCAACAGCAGGAAAAGTACACAGAGGAACATGAATGAGGAGAAGAAGGGCAAGGAATAGAAGGAGAACGACGAGGAGAATCAGTAGGAGATAGAGCTACAACAGGAGCAGGAGACGTATGGAGAGCACCAGAAGGACGAGAAAGAGCACGACGAGGAGGAGCAGAAATAGTACTCGGAGTCTGAGCAGCAGGGGACGAGAAAGGATGAGAAAGAGCAGCAACAGCAGAAGGACGAGGAGCAGTAGGTGTAGCAGCAGCTAGAGGAGGAGACGAAGGACCATGAGAGAGGGAGGAGGAGGACGATGACGAGCAGCAGCAGCACAAGGTGGAGGAGGAAGAGGTAGCAGCAGGAGGACTGTGTGACGTTAATATTGATGGTGACTTTAATGAGGAGGGTGACGTGATTGAATCTTTGTAATGGAGATGATATTAAAGTTGCTTCCACCGATTCTTACCTGGTTGTATTCTGATAAGCTTATCGGACAGTTGTACTTGGTCTGTAGATCAAGCACTGCTTGCAAGTGGCGTACTAACATGGATAGGCGTGCCACACCATTTAGCTGCTTCTGAAAATAGGAATTGCTTTAGACTTACACGTTAAGATAGAACAGTTTGACAAGACCATGAAACTGCAACCCAATGAAAATGTTAGCATTATCGGCTGCATGCCAGGGGACAGTTTCTCTAATCAATCGAGAATTCTTCATCCCGAAAACTTGCCAATTTTGATAAATTGATTCAAAAGTATTATTTACTACCCTGCTAATTTCTAATAGTCTCCAACTTCCCATTCGTTGATATTTATAGTTGTTACGTCCACAAGAAGAACATTTCAATTCATGTAAACCCACAAATTGACGAAGGATCGCCCGAAAAATCTCGGGAAAGCAGCTTCTCCCGAAAACTTTCTCCGAGAAATTGGGGAAAGGCTAACGTATTTCTTGAAAGCTTTTTCGGCCCATAGAATTCATAGATGTTCGAGAAACCTGCACCAGTTATGACGGTCTTTAGTTACTAGAGGGTGCTCGTTATAACTTACTTTTGGATGTGCCGGCTGCGAGGCGTCTTTGCTAATCACTCTGGGCATAATCATTGAAGGTGCGTCTAGAATACTTGCTATTTCTAATGCGTTCTTTGGCCAGCCCCTCTATAAAAAACAACATTGGGAGTCAGCTTGTTCTTCACCTTGATGTTAGACTCATCTCTCCACAGTTATTGGAGATCAAGGCAGTTTTGTCGGTACTAGCATCCTTTCTCACATTTCAGACGCAATTTCCTCACCAAGCGTTGCATAGGGATTGAGTTCTTTACACGACCAATCGTTAGATGTATCTGTCATTTGAATAAGATTACTGAAAAATGATTCATCTCGTTCATCTCGATGTGCCGGTGTGTTGACAGTTTTCATGCAACAAACCTTTTCCGACAGTTCCATGCCCCTAGCTCGCTGTTCAAGCCAAAGTGCAAGGGCATCCTAAAAAAGACACACAATAAAATGATAGTTAATGGCCAAACGCACATAATAGCTGAAATTCTCGCAAACTATCATGAACTATCACGACCGTTTGACCGCTACCTTAGTTTATCTAGTGCGGATTCCAGTTCTGCGTTTTCCCTATGAATCTGATTCCAATCAACTTGGCCTGATTGTCAATGTTGCAATTGATAGCGCGAACTCATTGATACCAGAAACACATAAATCTGTTGATACTTACTGTTCCATCGGGAAGATGCCGTACTACAAATGGTACTAGATCATCTCGTAACCATGGCAAAAGGAGCTCGGAATTCAAATCTTGTCGGATTGAACTTAGCAGAGATTCAAGTTTGGGTACGCTGATTACGGCTTCGAACTGACTCTGAAAATGATTTTAAGAAAATGGATGCTTAAATTTGTTATTACCGACAGCATAGTCATCATCAGTGCACTGTCATACTCATCACTCGGCCCTCACTAAACTAGAACACATGTAGCGCACGACATTGTAGCCAGACATATGTTTCCCAATTTAGCCACGTGAGAAACATTGTCGCGCGCAACCACTATTTCGTAGACGGGACGCAAGAAAATGTTTCTTCGCAAGACAAGAAACATTTTATGTATATGAGACACACGCGTGTGATGTTTTCTAGTTTAGCCACTTGGAGAAACATGCAGGACACAAATGTTGCGCGCTACATGCGTCCTAGTTTAGCAGTAGCTTTACCCTCAACAGTAACAGAAGTCAATACCGTATAATATAGTATATATTTAATATAATCATAGATCATCACCACTACCCATCAAGGATACTAGTAGGGTGATGAGATGACCACATTACCTGGTGTCTGGCCCATATGATGACAGCACTGTTCAGCTCTCCGTGCTCCAGACACTTGAGCACTTCATCAAAAAGGTCTGCATTGCGGAAACTGTGCCATCGAGGACCACTAAGGTGATGCAATAAACATGTTATATTTTGCCATTTGAAACAAGCCAGGAAGGCAGACAGACAGACAGACAGCCCTGCGTAGGACCATATTGGTCATTTGGTGTGTACTTCAGTAATTTCTGTCTAGATCTCGATTGAATATAACAAAATGCTTTTAACAAACCTGAACTGTGTAACTCCGTACGCCATCTCAAATGTTGCAAGTCGATCTCGCACTTTAAGGACCTGGAGCATGGCCATTTACAAATGATATTGAGATCGTCAAACATACAAACACACAGACAGACAGACTATGAGACAGACAATCGGAGAGACAGACAGAACAAATGGGACAGACTGACCTGATTAAGAAGACAATGAGCTGGTGACAGAGTGTTTACAGTGGGTGCAGCCTTCGCAAGAACCTGGGAAAGACGTGCACTTCGATAAACAATATCTTTTCATTTTCATTTTTCATTTCATCTATTTAGATATTTGTATAATATAAAATAATTAGTATAATTACTCAAGCAATTCCGCGCGCTGATTGGTCAAGACGTTTGGAATATTTTGCATTGGGGATCGCGCGCGCACTTTCTTACGAGAAACTAAAAAAATGCCCTTAAACCTGATTTGTTTTGTCAAAAATCTTAAAGGCCCATCACCAACCGGGAGCCTTTGCACCCAGTTTTCTTTTCTCTTCAAATTGATCCATTGTTTTTCGGGTGCTCTGATTGGCTAAGAGTCCGCAAAGGCTCCCGGTTGGTGATGGGCCTTTAAAAGTCACTTAGTAATTATACTAAAACAATTAGTCATCTCAGGCTCTGTGACTATTTGCCAATATTTATGTCGCCTTCAGTGACTAATTGTTAAATATAGCGTCTGGCCTAGCCTGCGTAGCAAGCGCAAAGGGAAAAGGGAGAGAATGGCCACATGTGCCTGGGGGCAAGGGGAATGGGGAGAGGAAGGAGAAAGGAGCTCCTTTCTCCTTCCTCTCCCCATTCCACCCGGACGCCCATTCTCTCCCTTTTCCCTTTCTCTCCCTTTTCCCTTTGCGCTTGCTACGCAGGCTAGGTCTGGCCCGCAGGTACAAACTCATTGAAGCGGGACAGTTTTACACATTTCTCAGAGTACAGCATTATGTACGCAACTCGGGCAATACCATCTTTAAGTGCAAATTGGAACTATGATCCTAATGTCCATCTCCAGTGATCACTTTATTTTTTATTGCTTAACCCAATCCTTTCTATATGACGAAGGAACTTTATGTTGATTTGGACGACCAGAACTCATACGATCCGCATACATGCCATCTATGTGGAAACTTAGAAATCCTGATCAATCATTGTTCTGTACCTGCACAATTCTCACTAGTGAACACTATCAAAACACACACTCAGGAACAGGGGCGTAGCCAGGGGGGGGTTCCAGGGGTTCCGGAACCCCCCCTCTCCCGCAGCGGAACCCCCCTCGCCTCTGTTCTGGACCGACTTATTACTAAAATTCGGTAAATATTTAATAAACAACAAATAAAAGCTCCAATAAAATGTAGCAAATTTCTTCAAACGCTAGTTTTTTCCCGAGATCAATATTTTGGCTGGGTTTCCTGTGGCGAGAACGCAAAAAACGTCCGATTTATGTGGAGTTTTTTATTTTTTGAATTTTGGAACCCCCCCTCTCATAAGTGCTGGCTACGCCCCTGAGGAAGTATTCCTTGATTCTATTTTTCACTCACCCTTTCTCTGGCATAGCTGAGGATGTCATATGTGCTATCCAGTGTGGGGATTACAGCCTCCAGACAGGAGTTCACCACATATTCGTCCTCCTAATGGGCAATGAGGTTATACCTTTGTAAGCTATTCACTACAGGCATTCTTTAGACAGAGAATAACACCCTTTGATCATCTCATCCCTGCTATATTTAAAAGGGATTTCAAGGACATTTTTAAGAAGCGAAACAACTCTTGAAACAAAAAGACATTTGCGCTGTAACTCACAAATGCAAGCGAGTCCAGCTGCTCTATTCATGTTTGATAGACAGCCGAATTCAAGAAAATATTGTTCCACACAAGACTTTGTTTCCAAGCAAAGGGAGGACGTGTGTTACAGCTGTATTTCAGACCTGAAAATATCAGACCACTTGTGGGAAACATCTCTCCTTTTAGCCTCATGTCGCCCTTGTAATCTCACAACATAATAAAGTGTCCACTTTCATCACCACCATTCCCTCTCAAGGTTGAGCGCTAATGCGCAATTTCATTTTTGGCAAGAGGGAGGAAGGAAAATTATGGCGAAATCTGAAACTGGTACACACTTTCTTAGTCAGATTGTGGCTCTCCTTAGACAGGCATATTTTCCTCACATTTTCATAAATACCTTTATCTTGGAGAAGCAATCTTTTAGTTCATCTGTAGGGCATTCCTCTTCCATGCTCCACAATGACAGCTTGTCCAGGAATTTGTTTGCCTTTACTTTGAATACGAGCTACAACAAAAAACTAATTTAAAAAAAGGCTGCCAGATGTCAAATGGTGTACAATTCAGCTGTTAAGAGAGCTAGCTAAAAAACAGAGTTAATTTGAATTGTTGCTTTGTTTACAAGGAATTATTGTAAGAACACTTACCTCTTCATCTAAATTAAACTGCCTTGCAAATTTCTCTGCAGTGTCAAATTGCTGCTTATGGAGTAACCTATAAAGTCTGAAAAGGTCAAGCAAATAGTTTAGTAATGAGTTAACATATTATAATATTGAATCTTAGCAGAGCTCACATATTATTTGGTGTATTCCTCCTGCAATAAAAACAATAGTCCTGTTTCGAATTCTCTACTCTACTGCTGAATAGGCATTGATAGTGCACAAATACAGTGGGAGCCTCAATTTGAAGTCACAAAAGTTGGGAATACCAACAAGAAACTGATGAAGCTTGATTTGAGACAATAGACAAACTTGAGGCAGTCGAGGCAGTCCGAGGAGACTTCTCGGACTTGTTGGTATTTCCAACTTGCTCACTTTTTTGGCTTCAAATTGAGGCTGTATTTATTTGCCGTTGATGCCCATTTGGCGGTAGAGTAGAGAAATTGAAACTGGAAGTTGTAGTAAGCTAACTTGACAAAACATCTCATACCTGTTCTCAGGGAGAGCTTCTGTGAGGCATCTTATCCTCAGAGCTGCATTGTTGATGTAGTCACTGGAAAACAAATGTCCCATATACTGGTAACCTGTACAATGACATATTCCAAGGTGTAGGATGGTTGCCAATGCCCCCCCCCCCCAAAAAAAAAAAATGTTTCAAAATAATCTTGGACCAAATAGACTTTCCACAACAGAAATGCACTATGGTAGCTAAAGGACAGTGTAAAATACTAAAAGATTTTCCCATACCTGTCAATGACACCTTCAATGAAAAAGATGGTATCCTGTGATAAAAATAAAGACATAAAGCAAGAGTGAAAAATTGTTATTACAGAGAACAAATCTAAGGTTGATGATGTACAGCTTTATCTTTGTTCTTCTCGCTGCACCCAGTTCAGACAATTCAGTATAGAGAACAGTTGATATGGTTCAGCTGTCCTGGTATAAACTCAGCATGCAGTGCACAACCCCAAGGGGGAGGGGGGGGGGGGGGGGGGTGGGGAGAAAACTTGCCACTGTAGATGTTAAAGCAGGTAGCCAGTTTGGTACTGTATCAGGGACCTTTGTGACCCATACCTGGCTACTTGGAGAGTGTGCAATATTACAGTTAGACACTTGAAGGGAGTAAACCTGGACCATGGAAGGAAGTTTGTAGACTTGTAGGTATTGCTTGGACTGAAAGAGAAGTTACAATGCTCTGAATATGAAGAAACTAAAGAATTGTTACTGAAAACAAGGAAAGCCATTGAACAACCTATCCATCCAACATGCTCCCTGCTGGGGAAAGGAAGTAAGACATTGAAACAAGCATGAATTAACCAGCTTTAATTAGCTTTTCGCAACAGCTTTACTCACAGTTTTTGCATCTCTACAGTTACTGGCAGTACCTGTCCTAAGATGACTGAACTTAGTAGGACAAATGAAGAAATACTTTTTCCAATGAGATGACTGTATTAAGATTTAATAAAATAGCCATGCCCTATAAATAAAATATAAGCTTTTATCACTAGCATGAGTACCTGAGAATTCATAGGCTTGGTCAAGATAACAATCTTGTTTTCTTCTTCTGACCTAAGCATAATTTATAACAAAGAATTGTGAGAATGGAGATGGAAGTATATACATTAAAGGGGCATTATTTGAAAGTGGCCTATTAGATGGTCTACATACAAGTCTTATGATCAAATGTGTGCATCTCTTCAACTACTGTAAGTACCTGTCTTCTGAGGGTTGAACACCACTAGTGCTCAGCAACAGGAAATCTTCAGCAGAAATGTGAGACCAGTAGGACAAGAGGGTGAGAGATTCTGAGTTCCATAAGCTCAGAGTATTCTATGAGAAACAAAAACAAACATGTTTTTAAGGATAACACATAGAAGATGGCTACGACAGAGCGGAAATGACCTGTTTAGATCACTAAATTTCAAATAATAAGGTCAGGTTAGCTCAGAGAAGCTTGATTTTTTGCATACAGACTCCTTGTCTTATTAGAAACAAAATATCAAAAATGACTTTTTTCTAATGGATCCGTCTTTGAGATATTAGGCTTTAAACATTGGTTTCTGTGCCATTTTATGGGAGAATTAATACTTTGATCAGGAATTATGCAAACTTTGCTCGATCATATCTAAAATTCATATTCTTCAATTTTCTTAAAAATTTGGAATTAAGCTTTTAGCCATAGAAACTCTTTGTATACGGAATCTTGAGCTTATATATTGAAATATGGCGAAGTTAGACATTTCATTTTTGGTCATTTCCGCTCTGTCGATGGCTACCGGTATGCAGCAATTTTGTGTTTTAACTAAAACTTTAATTTCACTTCCTGAAGAAGACATAAATCTCATGTTCAAACAGATTGTTGCAGTCCAGTGCAGTGACAGGGGAAGGTTAGAAAATTTTGTGGACTCACATGTCAACTCACCTTTTCATCAAGAATAACCAAGAAACTGCCATCACTGGTGCAACAAACTTTTATTATCCCAGTGTCTACCAAGGAAATTTAAGGATAAAATAATAGTACACAATAAAACACATTCTAAGAACTCATCATGTTACTGCATTGCACAGAATAATGTTTTATTTTCTACCTTGAGTACATTAATGTTAGTACATATGTATTATACTTCTGCAAAAATGTATTATACTTCTGCAAAAATCATACAGCAAAAGCATTGCCAGAAAGCCACATTTTGTTAATTCCAGAGCCCTCTAAAATCCTGATCTAAGAACTTAGATATAACAGCTGAGCCAGTCCCACATGTTACTGCCTGAAGGCTGGACCCAATTAAAGGACCAAGCCTTGATCTATAGGAATAAAGGTGATGCATTCTTACCTAGCATTAACAAAGAATCAACCGATCCCAACAGAACAGTGTCCTCATGCTCAAAATTTAAAGGATCCTGGCCCCAAACACAAAGCCTGCAATTTTCTCCCTATTAAAAAAGAAAGCACATCACAGGTACAACGCTTCATATTAAAAGTTGCAAAGTGTTGGAGGAGTATAACTACTATGCAGTGGGAGGTGAATATCAAAACAATGTGAAACATATGGTACCGGTACATACATATGTAATGAAGGCAGGAGCTCCCATGAATGTTGATAAGCTAAATCCTGTCAGCTGCTCATTCTCCTTAGTAATGCTGGTGCATTTCATTTTCATGGACTCTCGCAACTGCAAGGAATATGCATGAAGCCAGATTCAACGTATATGAAACAAAACACCATTTTTTAAAAATCCTTACCTCCCAAATGCTTTCCTAATCAGTCATCTAGAATGGTGGTAAATGTTAGACAAATGAGAGGAAATTGTAATAAAAAATTAATTATTTTTCTAAAAAGTGCAAGTAACTACAACTCACTTGTTTCATCTGGCTGAAATCTTGCGCCTCAATGGCTGTTAAAAAAAGGATGATTGATTGCTAGTTACTGAACGTGAAAAAACGAAAAGTAACGAAGCTCTTACCTTGGTTGAGCCTGGTGAGTTGCAGATTTGAAAATTCAAATAACAATCCTGATGCTGACAATAAGACCAAAGTGTGACATCCTGAAAAACACAGAAAAAGAAATCAAAGATGAAGCTAAGTGCAATTGAGTTATAGTAGAAATATCTCAGAGCATCTATAACTAAGAGTCTGACTTGTATTTATTTTATTTACAAATGATGAGGGTACAGATGATGATTACCACCCCGATAAAAAACCTTAATAAGTATGATCCTCTAAGATCTTACAGGATCAGTTCCTATTTTAGGATGTTATAGGATCCTAATAGGATCTAATGTCATATACCTAAAGTAGGATCGTGCTAGGTTTTTAACCAGGGCACACAATTGATACAATGATTGTCATTACAAGCTGCATGGTGATATGAAACTAACCACCCTCTTGTTCTTCTGGTTTGAATATTATTTTCAGGAAAACAACATCAGAGTCTTGATAGACATCTTGAATGAGTTTCTACAAAGCAACAGTAATAATGATATGTTTATTTAGCCACATAGCAGCGTTAGCTGAATAGACCTTCCCATTTCAAAACATGTGGTATTCCAATAAGTATTCTCTTGTTCTTTGTCTGCTACACATGGAAGGGAGAATACTCATGGGAATGCCACGTGATCTGAAATGGAGAGCTTGTAGCTCTCTACTTGTTTAATGATTGTGCCTCCTTTGAACAAGGCAAAAGGGGTGGCACACTGATATTCCAGAAAACAGTAACTACGTGCATTGTCAGTATAGTAAAACCCCATGTATGGTAAGAACCAAGATTGTCCTATAGTTTAACTGTATTACAGTTATTAGACTATTATACTGCGTTTAGTATAAATTATACTGAAATACTTTATACTGTACACATTTGCATTATCCAATACTCTTACCTCTGAAAACAAAATTTGCTTAGTGGGAACATGGACGAAGTGAAATGTTCCTGATCTGTAACAAAAAATATTACAAAATATAGTCATAGGATATAATTTTAATAATAAAATATTGTGGATATTTAATGAGCCTGTGTCAGTCACCATTTTGACAGCATAGTAATATACCACATTGGTAAAAAGCATTTCCATCGGCTGATTTAGAGATTATATAGCAATGTTCTCCATTGAATTTGGTATCAAATCTGAAACTTTGTTAATTTAGATGTTTATCAAGAGATTTCTACACAGAATGTTGACCTCTGATATTGAACGAAAACAATAACAAAGGAGTGGCTGACACAGGACCTTTGATGTATGTTGTGCACAGTTCCCTAGACCTTTAAGATTTCATTTTAGACAAATTGTACCTTTCTCCAATTGCAATAAACACAGAGTCCTCACTCCATGCCACTGAGTCAACCTCATGATCTGTAATAAAAAACATACTGTCATGGGAAACTTGATTCAAGAAAATCATCCATATCTCCGCCAAATTACCAAGCGCCACTACCAATCTTCCAACACTTCTAGAACTTCCAAGTACAATATCACTGTTTTGAGTTTTAGGATACATCAGGTAAATATGAGAAGTTGGCCTTCCCAATGGAATGCACAGTGCCCATAGTACAATTCCAGAAAAAAAATCCATACCCCCACCATGGAAGGAATCTATTTACCCTCTGAATGCACCCCTCTGTATTTTCCAAAAGAAAATACAGTAAATAATATTTTGTATACTGTTCAAGATGACAATGCAGAATGGGCTTTGGGAATAAAAAATGCCCCCGTGGTTGAGGGCACCTCATTTCTTTGACCCACCAGACATTTCAGTTTACCCCCTACTACTGCTTATAGCACAGTACCCTCTGGACATTTTTTTATAATACCCCAATGGGCATTTTAAGGTCAAGACCCCCGGAGAAAGGCCCAAAATCCCCGGACAAAGCGTGTCCTCGACTCCTGGGTACGGATATTAATGCAAAAGCCCAGTTAAGTAACAGTTAAGCTTAATAAAGCTTGAACATAAGCTCACGCACCAAAATTGAGCGTCGCTTGTAGCACTGTGCAACTCGGGTTGAGCAAACGAACATGTTTTGAGACAACAAAACAGAAGCCATCTAGAGAAGCTGCTCCGTAGAAAGCAGGCAACTCCTCGACCTGAAGAATCAAAAAGATAAGTTAAATAAAAAGCGAAAAGAACGAAAAAACGGCAAAATGTCCAAGGAGTCGAACTCGAAGTGACAACTTACGTTGTCCCTTGGAGAAATGCTCGCTAATGTATCAACTTGGTACAAAGCAGACCCAGTTTCATTTCGGGGTCCAAAGTTAACTGTTTCTTCACCTCCTGCCAAGCCAACTTCAAAAGAATCCCAAGACATTGTGAGATTTTCGAGAGTAACTTTTTCCCTACACAGTTCATTCACGACATTTTTCTATTTTCCCGCTTTAGTCGAAAGTGAAGGATTGTGGGTAAACACCGCTGACCGGTAACCACAGGCTTCCCGCAATCGCATACGAACCATACAAGTCGAAGCGCAGTAGACTATGCAGCCCCTTCTTTAGCGACGAGGATAAAGTCCTAGTTTGTTTGCGCGCTCGTATTTTCAGCGGCTGCAAATAAAACCTGTAGCAGCGCGCATAACGATGTTCGACTTTCCCATCACCACCCAACCCTAATTAATTTCAGTAAAGCGTTTTTTCTCCAGTTTCGTGAAGTTTTTAAAATCTGTTTAAAAAACGGGTTCTATCCCGGTGTAAACCTTAGCACGAATTGAAAAATGCGCTGAACACAAAAGTGTCTCTGGGTCAGTCTGGGAATGGTTCTCCTGACCGGACTGCTATAAATAACAACAAAAAATAACAAACTTTGTTTTAACTCGAATTTTTACTCACTAATTTTTACTATTTTTACTCACTTATTATTAAGTGAGCATCCTTTCAGAGTTACTAGTATATTGGACTAACAATATCTTAAAACAAGTATTTTTATGGTTGAGTTACTACATTTATATATAGAATAACAATCAGAGGCTGAAATTATGTTAAACGCCGTTAGGGAACTGCAATGACGGCCAAAAAATCGATTTTGCTTTTTGTTGGATTAATATTTTTCCCACAATTTCGAGCACTGAATTATTATCTTCAGAAAAACAAATGTATACCACAATCAAGAGAATTAATTCAAAAAGACCCTCCTCCATCGTTCGACGAAAACAAGAAGACTAAAGCTGTAAGGAAAAACACGTTAGAGAATAATAGATTCGACCATCGTTTAAGCGTTGCGCAGCAAAATGAACCAATGAAAACCAAGAAAGGGAAGCCTGTTCGAGTCTTATGTTGGATATTAACAAGTCCAACTAATTTGCCAACCAAAGGGAAGGCCGTCAAGGAAACCTGGGGTAAAAGGTGCGACATCTTGCTGTTTATGAGCTCCAAAGAAGACAAAACTTTCCCAGCAGTTGGTCTCAATGTTAACGAAGGTCGGGAGAATTTATGGTATAAGACTCGAGCTGCTTGGCAGTATGTCATTGATCACCATTTGGAAGATGCGGATTGGTTTCTGAAAGCTGATGATGATACGTACTGTATAGTTGAAAATTTGAAGCACCTGTGCTCGAAATATGAAACAGAGAAGCCATATTACTTTGGGCGACACTTCATTGGTGGGTATAATAGTGGCGGGGCGGGATATGTATTCAGCAAAGAGACTTTGAGGAGATTTGGGAAGGTACTACAGGATCGCAACCGCTGTCCTCCCGGACAGTTTGATGAAGATGTTTATGTTGGTAATTGTTTAAGGGCAGAATTTATCACCCCTCACGACTGTCGTGATTCTAAACAAAGAGAAACATTTCATCCATTCCCTCCATGGCAGCACCTTACCCCCGGAGCGTTACCAAAGTGGTACCCCCATCAAAATTTACACGAAATCAAAGATGGAACTCCAGACTGCTGCGCCGATTACGCGATCACGTTCCATTATATTCAACCACATATGATGTATGAAATGGAATATTTAATTTACCGCTTAAAACGGTACGATGTAAATAATGCTGGGGATTGAAGAAAACTAAAAGCTACGCTTGGCAATTGTAATATTACTCGCACAGTATACATTTATACGTTATCGTTTTGGGAGTTTTGCAGCTTTGATTTCCAAAGCCTCATAAAGGAATTCAATACATGCCATACTATCGGGAACTTTATTATATTAATAAGAAAAAAGATGGGAGCTTCAGTGCGCATTACTATTTTCTAGTCAGCTTAGGATGATAAATGTTTACAAAAACGCTTTATTTTAAACGATGTTTTCTTAGCTAAATATATTTTATCAGGCCCGTAGCAAGGGCCTCTCCCCCTGCTACGGGCCTGTTTCTTCTGTGTCATTCCCGAGTCACCCAACTGAATCGGCTGCTCAGTGAATTAAAATAAAAATACGACCAAGAGCCTAGACAAGAGATATCGGCCAGGGGCCGGTTCCTGAAAGGTTGGATAAAGTTATCCATGGATAAAAGTTATCTGTTGTATAGGATTTGTTCAGGATTTATCCGTTGGATAAGCGTTTATCTACAGATAACTCTTAACTGACCTTCTAGGAACCGGCCCCTAGTGGTCATCATGCACTAGTGGTAACATGAATCCGAGAAAACTATGATTATCTCCTAACAAGATCAATACATTATGAGCTAGCTAGAAGTGAAAAGAATTGATAAAATGATACTATCAATCCAGCAAAGATCCACTGATCTGACATCAAATTCTCTTATGTGATATAAAGATGAAGTATAGTGCTTGTCAAGTGAGAATTTCTATCTTGATCGTTTGGGTGAAAGGGTTTCAAGCAAAGGTGATTGGACGAAAATCTTTCAAGTTCTTCAATTGCTGATATTTATTTCATGTTTTCAATAGAATTTTTTAGTTAATATTTCAATATTTGCATGTTATATATTTTATCGCTTCCTTATCATATAAATTGTCTCATTTCATAATGGTAACTTTGCACAATTCGAACTTTGTGAAATGTTTGCCGAGAATTCAAATATTCTTATCAACCAAACTTAGTGAAATGCCACTTAACAAGTTCTAGATGGAGCACCTTAGCTTATTATGAGCCGTTCCTAGTAATTATGAGTAATTATTCCTAATGCAAATTAAATTAGACAATAGAGTTTCCTGATTTCCATTAGGAACGGCGGACTAGACCGGCGTATGCTCTAGGCCTCAGTGAGGGTGTTATTTCCGGTGCTGCTATTGTTTTTATTTTTCAATACAACTCATTTAAATTCTCGGCCGCCATTTTGACTACATATATCAACCCAAATCAATTCACCATTTTGACTCACAAAAAAGCAACACACCGCGCCAGCGCCATGTGAAGCCTCTTGTTTGATGAAGAACGCTGAACAAGGGAGATCATGAATTGGGGACATTTTTCTTTTTGAAAATGGGTGAACAAAAAAAATAATAATACGAACAAAATATGTTCGTATATTTCTTTCGCAACATTTTTCTACTCATTCTAATGTTCTATGTTAACCTTTCTTGGCGCCTGCGCCTATTTTCTGCATTTCCACTTTCGATGATGGCACATTCTCTCTTTAATTACTGTAACCTTAATATTTTATGGCAGTATGTAGCAACAATAATAGATATCTCTGTTTTACACCTCAAAACAATATCCAAACACGACGACCAACAGGTAACTTAATATTGTTTTTGACCCCACATCGACATGAGACAAGCCACTCCAGGTCATGATCAGAGTGATCGCCATATTTGGATTCCATACTGAAATGGGCAGTCGCAAATCCGCACTTCAAAGTGGAGTAGCCTCTTACGCAGCCGTTGCGAGTCGCTCGTTTCACGAGGGACACGAAAGTGGCTGCGCAGGAGACTAACTGTTGAGTCCCCCCCCCCCCCCGACCATCCTTGAAATCCTTAGCTGTCCCTATCCACACTGGAATTCATGAATATCCATATTTCGGAAATTTACCCACCCTGGAATTTTTCTCCCAACCTACAGGATATTATTGCTCTGGCAATAATTGTTTTCGGCATTCTTCATAACGTCATATCTATAAAAAAACTCAATGACTCGAAAATTCTACAAACCTATGAACATGGAAATTGTCCTAGAAATATGAGAAGTGGCTCACTAAGAGACTTATAAATATTTTCGATGTATTATACTAGTAATGATCATATTGTAATTAAGTAGTAACACTGCGATAAGAGATCTATACAATCATTATAAGTATCGAAAAGTTAGTTGCTAGTATTCTTCATTAATAGTATTGTAACATGCTGGAGGTTCTTGAAAGCTAAATATTGTGTCAAACCAACTAAATCTCGTCTTATTCATCTTCTACTAGAAGAATGCTAGTTGACACTACACCTGTGGTCTGTTAGTGGACAGGAACACATTTTTATGGTGGTACCAAGAACACAACTCAGCTGGCGATCATCTGTATTCTTTTTTGTGACAAAAAAACGCCAGTGCTAACTCGATGACCAGGAATATGAACTTGGTGATCAAGAACGCAGTCAGTTGGCGCTAAATGTCTGGGGTTTTTTTTCGCGACCCGGCGCTACAGCTGCGTTCTTTTGATCGGACCAGGAACGCACTCATTACGATACGCCAGTGTCTGCTTATCAAGAACGATGCTGTATGCCTGTGCTCTTTTATGATCAGGAATACAGTCAGCTCGCGGTATTCCTGTGTTCACGTTACAAGGAACGAAGCGGTATGCCTGTGCTTTTTCTGTGATTGGGAGCAACAGTCACCTCGCGGTATTCCTGTGTCCACTCGATGACCATAGACACCGAGGAACATTCTTCTTCACTGCAACATTGGAACATTCTTTCATTGGAATATTCTTTAGCAGGAACATTCTTTCACTGGACTATTCTTTAGCAGGAACATTCTTTCTCTGGACTATTCTTTAGCAGGAACATTCTTTCACTGAAACATTGCAACATTCGTTCACTGTAGCGTTTCTTTCACTGCAACATTCTTTCACCGGAACATTCTTTCATTATAACACTGGAACATTCTTTAGCAGGAACAGTCTTTCACTGTAACGTTGGACATTCTTCCTCAATGCAACATTTGAACATTCTTTAACTGGGATATTCTTTCACTGCAACACTGAAACATTCTTTCGCTGTAACGTTCTTTCATTGGAACATTCTTTCGCTGCATCATTGGAACATTCTTTCACTGCAACAATTCTTTCATTACAGCCTTGGAACATTTTTTCATTACAACATTGGAACATTCTTTCACTTCAACATTGTCACTGACATTCTCTACTGGTCAGCGGAAACAACCGTAACGCCGCGACCCTTCTGTTCAGCGGTCTCACACGGCGGAAGTATAAGTGGTGGTGCCGTATACAAGTTTTTCTGGAGATCTGTAAGTAACACGATTACGGCATTGATCACAAATAACCTCAAGTTCTCGCTCTTCCTGAGTGGTCCCAAGCATGTCCCTTAGGTAACGCCACATTGGTAGCATAGACCCGGTGTTGCCATTTGGTCCTAGAAGCGCGAGAAACGTCGTGAAGAAAAACAAGGCAAAGGAAATAGACAGTCCTATAGTACAGAACATAAAAATTCCGAATTGAAAGAAGAAGACTATTTTAGCAGCAAGCATGAAGACGGACGCTCCGAGGGTTGTACATGCGCCGGACAGCACAGAAATACCGACACTGCCTAGCGCGTCGCGTGTCTTATCTCTGCGTGAATGAGCAAGCGATCTGACGTAGCCGTCTGCCAAGTGCACAACGTAATCCACAGCGAGACCAACCACGAGGGTCAAGTTGAGGGACTCCAAGACGCCAAGTTTCCATCCGACCATTGGGATAAGCCGACGACGCCCACTGTGATACAAGCTATAGTTGCCCCGGCCATTAGACCCACAATCCAGTTTGTTGTCATGAGTGTTAGAAGGCCAATGGCTAGACCCAGACTCATCAGGATGCCACGGACAGCAGTACTTGCGAGGACCTGGGACAGACATGTCAAGATTAGTTAAAATAAAATATACTGCTTGTCTCTATGGGGCCAACTGATGAATGGGGTACCTGTTGAACCTTGAGCCAGTGCCAGGCGTTATGCGCTGAGGGCGTGGCTTGGAAACCATTACGGCACGAAGGTGGCATGTTTTTCATCTGTGGAGAGGAAGTGCAGTTAATAGCTTTTTACCTCATGAATATGACAAGAAATGAAGTGGTAATAAGGTGGAGGGGATCAGGATCGGATCCGGGAATTTCAGAAAGGGAGGGCTGGATAGTGAAAACATGGGACGAAAATTTGCAAATTTCCTCCAGCAAATACCGTGAATGTATGGGAAAATCTCCCGAGAAAAGGGGGGGGGGGACTAAATCCGCCCCTGGTGATAGTCGTGTGGAATCTCTTCTTACCTTCTTCTTCACGAACTCCTCCCAGTGATCATACACGGCTAGGCCCTCCACTTGACCCATCCTAGTCGGCACCATCGTCGTGTTGATCTCAATAGACGCGAACAGCAGACGATTACCATAACGATTACCTACAAAATGTTAAAACATACACGTCTGATCAGCTTTATAATGACGGGTCAATGACCATACTAGGACCATCCGAATTCACGAGGACAGTCCTCAAGTGGGATAGACTGCGTGCAGTCCCTTCTTTGCGCTACTCTGGCTTCTCACGCGCTCGTTTTCACGGAGTTCGCCAAAGAAGGGACTGCAAGAAGTCCACAAGTAGGGGTGCGGAATGTTTTTGCGACTGCCCAATATCACAAGGAATCCAGTATGTTAGCTTGCGTCAGGACTGGAACGTGTCCCCAGTTAAAGAGTCAGCCACTCCTTTGTTATTGTTTTTGTCCGCTCGAAATAACCTATCTATAAACAAAGTTTAATACTTGATTTACCGAATTCAATCGAAAATATCACACCATATTCTCTTAATCAGCCGATGGAAACGGATGCTTTCTCTGACTCGGTATGTTGCTAGGCTGACAAAATAGAGGCTGACTGAGGCTCTTTAATCTTATCTTTCAATCCTTGGTACAACCTCATTTCGATGATTGCAACATTGTATGGGGAACCTGTGGTGTGACTTTGCACAACTCGCGCGATACGTTATGGTAGCTTTACAACGTAGATTTCAAGTACATGATTCTTACCCTGAAAGTTTGGAGCCGTGCTTTTCTCAGTCTCGTCTAGGGCCCCGCCCATCAGCTTGCCATAAGTGATATAATCATGACTGGCGTATGACTTGTTTCCATCGGTCAGCCAGTACCCAGTCAATACCTAATGGATCAAGGAACAGAGAAAACACGTGGATAAGCTCTTTGATGGTAAATCTTGATAAAGTACAAGCAGCTAGTTCAGACTTTGGTGCCAAATCTTTTAAAAAATCACGATAGCCACTACAATAATAAAGCTCATCTGAACAACTCTTGAAATGGAAACCCCAAGCCGAGATACTTCTGCAGCGAACAGCGTGGCAACCCATCGTAAATTATTTGGATGAACACCAAAGAAATGGATAATTCAGTGGAAGCAAATCACTCGTTTTGACAGGTACAACTTTCATCTGAGATGCCATAACTCTCTTCAAACCAAACTTGAACCAAGTTCTGCATCTGCTACATTGGACAATATGAAACATTCACTGGATGGTATTTAAAAAAGGAGGAGGGGTACAAAGCATCAGGGGCAACCTAAATTTGTACATATGTTTTCTAAAATCCTGGCTGCGCCCCAGACGCGATTCCCTGTTAACGGCGGTCTCTCATGGCAAGGCAAAGAGACCGCCGTTAACAGGGAACAGACGCGATCCCCGGCATATGCTAGGGACGTTCACACATGTAGAAATCGCAATGGAGAGTGGGTGTACTAGGACGTACCTCGTAATATCTATAGTAGGAATCGGTCAAGCGTGATGTGTTGAACATGTCTCCATGGTAACGCATGAGGGACTTTGCCTTGGCAGCGTTTGTTGGCAAGGTGAGCACGGTGTTGTTAGGGTAGATAGGTTTCTTAGCTTCTTCCTGAAATATGAAACAATCCAAAAATGGTTACATACACTAAGATAGCTAAGGCCGACAAATACGCGCAGGGAACACGTCCTAAGTGTGCGCTTACATATCAAACAAAGTAATAAAAACTGTCGATTTTGGAGCTGTTGCGGTCAAAATCAAGTCTGTATCACTTGCAGGATATCACTTACCATATATTATCTAGATCTAATAGGAACTTGGACAAACCTTAATCGAAAAAAGTATTATTTTGGCCAAAACTTGCAGGGATTCAAGCGACTGAAATTCTCTATCCATCCGCTATTTTTTCCCGCCGGCTTTGCATTATGGGATTGCGGTAACCACAGGGAGCCCGCGTTCCTCGCCTCGGGTCTTTCAATGGTATTTGGCTAAAATGACAGCGATTGATTGATGAAACTTTCGAAGTATCGACGGTTACCGAGGGTAAATAATGACAAAAAATGGGCGAAGGTAAACACCGGCTATTCAATTTCATATCTTACAGCATATGAAATGGACATACCTTGTAGAACTCATTCATCCGATGGACGAAACAATGGACTTCAATTTCACCAGTGACTGCGTTCCGTCGAATTCGGAGCTTGTTTACTTCTCTTTTGGGAAGGTTCTTGATATCTTGGCAAAACTCCTGAAAAAATATATATATATTAACATGTATAGTAATGTATCAACATCAAAACTAGTCGGCGATTAAAAAGTGGAATCAAATTAAAGCTCAGAGGCAACTAATGATGATATGTCAAAAGTTAGACTTGCGTTTATTGTAAGTTGAAGTCTTTGTTTAGTCGGCCATTCAGAAGGCGAAGAAAAATCGAAAACCAGCGACTTTTGTTTTCTTGGGTCACGACTTAACGCAAGTCGTACTACTTTACTTCGTCCCCTGATTGGTCAGTTGTTGAATTTGTCTCGTTTCTGATTGGCTAAGTATATTTACTTCGTCCTCTGATTGGTCAGTTGTTGAATTTGTCTCGCTTCTGATTGGCTAAGTGTATTTACTTCGTCCCCTGATTGGTCAGTTGTTGAATTTGTCTCCCTTCTGATTGGTTAAGTTTATTTACTACGTCCCCTGATGGGTCAGTTGTTGAATTTGTCTCCCTTCTGATTGGCTAAGTGTATTTACTTCGTCCCCTGATTGGTCAGTTGTTGAATTTGTCTCGCTTCTGATTGGCTAAGTGTATTTACTTTGTGTTTTGTGTTCGATACTAATCCGAAAGCCGCTCTAATGCTTTTCGGCGTCAACAATCGGCACAATCCGTAGTTGCGGTTATTAGAATCAGAAATCCGAAGTCGAATTTTCAATAGATCGTGATCCGTGGTGTGTGAAATATTTCACGTACCAACATAGCTACTTGGCAAGGCGGTGGGTTCATATCAAAGCTGTGATCAAACACGGTTTTCCCCCGGCACTTGTAGTCCGTGAAGTGACATGAGCTCCGGTCTTGAGGCTTCAACCCCCAAATAAGGTTCACTATAATGACTTCATCCTCTTGGCTCGGTCTGAAGGCCAGGCGGCGAAGCTTCTTGATGCTGTACCAGTTGGTCCCTTTACCCCACACGGCTACCTGTGGTGGCGAAACAATAGCGGTTTTCATGAGTACACTGAAGCCCGAGGGGGAGGGGACTCCTATATTTTTGGCCTGAACGATCGTCGTATCTTTCAGGGGTTAAAATCACTACGGGTTTTGGTGTCTTTTAGGGGTGATCTTGATCTGCATTATAAGATCAAGGGAGATTGGTATCTTTTAGGGATCTAGCGGCCAAACGGTAAAAAAAAATTGCGGCACGCCCTTATTGGTATCTTTTAAGGTAAAACTGAAAAATTCACGACCAAAATATATGGCTGGCTTTTCAACGAACTTCTCAGGGTTTTCAAATCCTGATGAAACACGCCGTCGCGTTTTTGATAAATTACTTCACCATCAAATGTTGAATTGGTTTGCCTATAGCCTTAGGTTGTGTTTTCTGATAAACTAGCCAAAGGCAACCTTCAAATATTTTCATTGAAAGAATAGTAAATCTGTAGCGCGCTCTGTTTAAGAAAAATCAAACATGAAGCTTCCCGCAACATTCATCATTTTGGCAAAAGTGGCTTTCGTTGTTCAATCAGTGAAATGTAGAAATTTGTGAGAAATGAAAATTTCGCGCTCCACGTGGCCAATTCAGGTCAGCAAGTGGTAATTGTGGTAATTAATCTCGCCTCTAAGGAGGTGGAAACTCTCTCATTAAAACTGTTCACGTGATTTCCTACACGCGGTACTACACAAAGGTCCTCAGTCCAAATTCCTCGTCTTAGACCAGACTTTTATCAAAACTCTTAACCTGAATAACTAAATATGTAATACAACTTATTTTTGAGCCTAGAAAGTCTATTTTCTATTTTCCGTGGGGGGCGTCCCAAAAGGCCGCTAAATCGAGCTTTTTAAATATATTTAACTCCATAGCGCAGGTGCCTTGAGAATGTAAAAAAAAGTTTTTCAATTTCCTTTTCGAGAATCTTGCTGTTACTTGTTTTATCCACCTTTCCTGTTCCATTTAAAACTACTCTCGTCCTCTATTATTGCCATTGGGGAGATAATTAATATCTTCCACAAGATCAGACTTTTCCACTCAAACACTCAAAAATTATCAAAAAGAATATACCAAAGTACTAGTTCCGGTAGTTTATATATAAATGCCCCACGGCCACACTATAAAACTTTCAACGAGTAAACTCGTGTTTTGTCTGCTCGTAAATCTTATAAAACAAAGAGGATTGATAATTCGGCCGGGGTCTTTCCAAAGCGTTTAAAATAAGTAGAATACTCCTACTCAAGTTTTCTATATATCTGGTAGCATCAATCTGACATAATTTCTGAAGACAAACAAAGTTTAATTGAAGTTCGTTCAAACTTTAACTTTAACTAATACCAACAACAATAACTATAGGCAGTCGGCCTAAAAACTGTAAGTTATGTTTGTCACACACTCGCAATAATCTTCTAGTTTTTCGAAGAAGCTCCTGCTGACTCAATGTTGAAATACCAACGAATGATATTTGATAAAAAAATATATGAAAATAAATAAGAAATTTTACATTCACCCATAAAAAAACTAGGCACAGCACGAGATTTCCAAGAATACTTTTATGTCAAGCGGCGTTTCTCTATAAATGCTAGAGGCATTATTGGCATTTAGACATCAGAATGACGCATACTAGACTATGTAGACGAAAGTTTTAGTCGAGAGAATAAAGGAGTTAATAATACCAGCTTAATTGCCATTTTCATGTTTGTTGGGCAAAAAGTTTCGGGGTATAAACAAGTAGCTCGCTAACCCCTATATTATCATTATAACATAACATTTGTTTGCAGGTGCTTTGCTATTTTCCCTGCGGCAAATATTAAAATGCATTGTATCCGGAGGTCAAAAGTCTTTCTGAGAGAAATGCAGTAAAAAAAGGAAATCTAAAATTTATCATCTATTCACTAAGAAAACTCGCCGCAAAGAATTAAAATTGAAAAGGTGGTTTGTGAAATGACGAGTAATGAATTATGAAACTGCTATTGAAATTGAAAACGTTTTTTTTTTTTACTCACACGTTAAAGCGATTTGCTAAACCCAAGCTAAATAGCGAAGTAATGCTAAAGTTCGTTTAGCACGGATATATAAGGCATCATTGAAGTACTAGGCCTCAGTATTTACAGCTGGTAATTTAAAAATGTTTCACAGAGCAGATATACTTAGGTTTAATTCTCAAAACACCACATTCTCCTCCCATTAAAATGGGAAGACAATACCAAAGCATAGGAAATTTGCTCGGGCTTAAGCTGACCTTTCACTCTCAGCTTCTTAAACATAAGAGGCACTATTATCCGTCTCAGACATAGGACAGACGAAGACAGACTTATCGCTAAATAGAAATGTTTATCGTTCATTTACACCTGCCGTCTTACCTGGTCTTCGTCGGGTTGTAGCTGGACGGCGAAAAAGATGGATACGGATATAACAAATGCAAAAAATCCAATAATAACCCATCTAAGGATTTTATGCCCAACGACTTTGTTAAAGAAAGCACCTCCAAAAAATTTCACGATGACTTTGTGGGGCTGCTGGAATTTCTCCTGCCAGCTCATCTCAACTTCTCTGGTATCGACTTCTCTAATTTCATTCTCCGCAGTTTGGGCTTCGGTCCAGCCTAATGATGTAAAGCAATTCCATCGCCAGTCTTTCCAGTAAAGCTCATATGTTATTACAACCGTAGGAAAGAAAGTAACTACCGAGCAATAATTGACGAAGACTAGTAAAGCAGAAAATATCCCAAATGTCGAGACTCCTAATAACGGAGAAAAGACACTTGTAGTGAAAGCCACTATAGTTGTAACCGAAGTTATAAACATGGCGCTTGCTGCTCGGCGATAGACGAAAGAAAGTTTAGCTGCAAGATTGGAGAACGCGCGCTCATCCGATCCCCTCCAGGTATCGAGGAAAACAAAGACATCATCAGCGCCGATCCCTAGAATAATGAATACCGAGAGAACGTGGAAGATCCCGATGTATCGACAGTCTAAAATCATTCTGTAAACAAAGTTCGCCCCGAAGAAGCAACTAAGGATGCTAAATACAGCCCAACTTGTTATCCATATTGACTGCGTTTGAAATAACATGAAGAGAAAGATGAACGTAAAGCTAGCGCCGGCCAAGAGAAGGTCGTATATGACTTGTTGAGAAATGGAATTAAAAAACAACGCAATGAGGAAATAATACATCCTCATTGAACCGAGGCCATCTTTGTATTTTTTGTGGAGTTGATCTGCGAAGGCTTTTGTCGCATATTCCTGAGTTTCATCCCACTGTTTTTCGGGCCTATCTTCCGTATTCAAGAACCCTTTCAGAGGAGCGCCGATGAGAAACAGAGAACGAGTATAGTGCGATTTTGCTTTGTTGTCCTTCGAGCTGATTACAGCGTCTTTCGCCAGATGGAACATCAGCAAAGCGCGAGTAAAATTAATTTGTCTCGCTCGTCCGAGCACCCTAGGAATTCTCCTAAATTCAGGATCGTAGAAATCTGGATGAATACTCCTCAAACTCCCGTCAAAAAATCTCAATATTGACATAGGAGGTTGGCATTTTGTTTTTCCCGCCAGCAAGCAAAGGTGCTCCCTGTAAATCTTGTTATTGAAAATCTCTTTTTCTGTATTTTGAATGACCTTTAAATTTCCCCTACTGAAGACATTTCCCTCCCGAGTTTCGTAGACAATTTCCATCACATCTCTGCGAACACTTCTTTCCTTCTGGTCGCCTACCACAGCAGGGTTGAGCGTAACTCGCGAATCTTGACGGACAAATTTCCATGCGTCAGCTCTTAGTTTTCGCTCGTCGCTTTCAAGGTTCAATGGAACTTGGGTAAAATCGGCAGGGAGTATATCATACCCAGAGAAATACAAGCCAGCAGTGGTGATTATTAGGGCGAAATGCGCCCCTAGAAGCAAACCTAGAAAAACAGAATGGAACACGAAGGAATATGAATAGAAGAGAACTCTCAAAGAGAATTCGGCGTGGCGAGGGTAAAATATATTAAACGAGGGATTATTACTCACAAAACAGAGTTTAGGTCTTTGTACAATCAATCTGAAGATGTAGGCAGTCATTATCCCGAGCCGATTAGGGCGAAGTCTTGAAAATTATCTGGCGAAACTAACCGATGTTCCCGTTTGCCGGCACATTTGTATTCTCCCTGAGTTAGATTGACTGGTTGGCCATCAAATTTACATAATACACCCGTTGCGAGAGATGTCACGCTAGTTCCTAATGTTCTTATCACAAACCAGTGTGATTCGCGGAATGTTCGCTTTCTGGAAACCACAAACACTTGTAAATCGCATTTGTAAATCATGTTTTTGATGACTAATATCAGGAAACAACGGCTTAGAAGATAATGTATAGCTTAGGGAGCATTTGCGGCGTATTTATCAATACGGTTTCTCTTTTCGTAGTATAGCGTTTCTGAATTGCTTATCATTTTCAAATAGACAGGCACCTGCTAGACAGGCACAAAGAGTGTGAGAACAATATGCCACAGAAGAAAAGCGTTATTTTCTACTAACAAAAGATTGGGACAACAAAAAGCTACCTAAGCATGCTTTTAGGGTTACTCTATTCAGGGGTGAAACAGAACAAACTGATCACATGGAAATTTCAAGGTGGCGATATAGTGAAAACACATCAATATGAAGTTAATTAATTCTAAGAATAAGAGTGAAGTTTTGTTTTTGAATACTTTTAAAAGATATTGACACTAGAAGAGGAATTTTTAACATGATACAATGTAAATATACCAGCATTTGAAACGCTAACTCCAACTAGTATTGACTCATCGAACTGTGATAAAATTTACACCATGCAGCTTGAAGCACATTGTTTAAAATTTAGAAATATATGCTAATTTTTTGTAATGCTGAAAAAGAAACCATATTAATTCTTAACATAAAATGTTACACTCATATAAAAGAAAAAAAGATTGAGATCTGAAGTGGATAAAAAAGTTAAATGTTTATACTCCAGTGTTTATTTTGACGTGTTCATAAACGTAAACACGTACACAATACACTGTAGGAAGCACTAATCCCTTGTAAATGTTCCTTTCTTGGCACAGTTAGAATTTGGGTCACTTGGCAAATAAGTTTTAATTTATTATTTTACTCACATGGCTCTGGACTACAAATGGTTTGTTTGTTTTTAAATTTAATTGCAAACAACAATTCCCTTTGATTATGTTAAGTACTTCTATGGACACGAAAGCTAGGTAATTTATTCACGAAAATGGCAGGTTATTTTTTTTCTTCAAACTACTGTTTTTTTAACAGCATTTCCATTACATGACGTTCCTTGGTGAATGTGTTCCTAGGGAGAAATGAAGACTTAAGGCCACCACACACGGGCCGATTTTTCGTCGCAAGACAACAAATCCTGACTGATCGGCTCGGTGGTGACTCGCGACGAGCTTACGACAAGATATCGCGCGCCGCCACACACGAGCCGATTTTTTGTCGGCGACGATTTGAAAATCAAAAATGTTTGATAAGACGAGCGGACGAAAAATCTTGTCGTAAGCTCGTCGCGGGTCACCACACTCGAGCCGATCAGTCAGGATTTTTTTGTCTTGCGACGAAAAATCGGCGGCGCGCGATATCTCACGACAGAATCGGCCCGTGTGTGGCGGCCTTTACAGGGCCATAATTAGATTTATTATACATTGTACTCACTATCTCGATTCTGATTGGCTAAAAGCGCGCGCTTTACTTTGGGAATCACGCACTTTGAGGGTCTCCAAGAATCAGATCCTACGCGCGCAATGCATAATGGGACTAGAGCACTTGAATGTTTTCCCTATCTAACAAGGCGCTTGTGTAAAGGAAATTGCTTGACAGAAAAAAAAATCAATGTATAATAAAACAATTATTGAATTCGTTTTTTGTGATTTCCAGAATAAACAATGTCTCGCCAATGGAATCAGGCTCGGCCTCACGGCCTCGCCTGATTCCACCTGTCTCGACATTGTTTATTCTGGAAATCACAAAAACCTCATCCAATAATTGCTTAAAAACATTAACGAGGCAAAGTTAGCCATTGTATGCTAAATTACGAAAAATAGACTCAATTTTGGAATTATAAAACTGCTGGTGGCTCCTGAAGCTCATTGCTTGGCATCATTTTTACATCATTTTTACTGAGGCAAGTGCCTTGTTTGACTCAAGCTGGTTATGGGCCTAGGAAGATTCACCCTCGGATATACAAGCTAACCCCCACTGTGGTACAAGGGGTTGGAGGGGCCCGCCACTCTGGGTTTTGGTTGTATTAAGGTTTTAAAACACTATTCTACATTTGACAGAAAAGTAACAGCTAGTTCTACAAGATGATGTACATATTATGAGATATGTCGCTGCTGGGGGCTATAGACTATAGCTATTAAAGATATCTATCTACCTGATCTGTCTGGGGGTCTAAAGAGACATCCAAAATGGCTACCATCTTGGATTTTCTAGAAACTGTAATTTTTCAAATAATTCACCGAATTGGGAAGTATCAGCTTTGACACCATTTCAATTTAAAATATTTCTAAAAACAGATAAAAAGAACAAAATAGTTTATTTTCAGCCAAAAATTCTCAGCAGAATTGAATCTAACAGTTTTCGCTCTATATATATATATATATTTTTTTTGGGGGGGGGGGGGGTAACTTGGAAAGAGAAATTAATGATACCTGTAGATCAAAATTGTTGTTGCTTACATGTTATGGTTTTATCTGTAATAGAATGTTAAAGCTTGTTGAATTCTTAACATTTAATAAAACAATACGTGACCGCCGGGTCGCTTCCTTGAAGATTTCACTGGGTGGTTTTCATTATCATACCCGTTCTAGAGGACGGTTCCTAAACGATACCCTGTTCTATCGGCTGGAAGAAGAAATCGGGACCCCGTTTGGCGGCACATACCCGTATAGCTCTTGTAAGGAGTACCCACCCCAGGCTTTGTCTGCTGTAGTTTTGTGCATGATCATCAAGGCCATAGCAAGAGGAAGAGCATGACAAGATTGTACAACACTGCTGGACTCTGAGCATTACTGGAAACCATTCAGTCCAGGGAGGTACTTCAAGGTTAAAGTGGTTGTGATGACCATAAGGAAGCCCAAATTTCCGCCCTAAAAAATGTACCTGGTCAGAAAAATTCCACCCTAAAAAATACTCCTCAGTCGTAAAATACCTTCTTCAGTGTACCATTTTAGTTCAAAGAAAAAGTAAAAATACTGGATTTTCTTCAGCATAACCATTCTCATTCCTCCCTAAGAGAGGAGGAAACCATTGCTCATAGGGTATTATGAAGGGATATGTGAGATTTCAGTGGTGCTACGACTGTATGTCTTCATTAACTTGTCTCAAAAGTCCAAGTTGTTATTTCAACAGGGGGCAGCTGTTGCTTTGGGATTGCTGTTGCTGTTGCTTTTTCAGCCAGACTGCCTTGCAAGGTTTCAGTCTCATCGTTTTGTTCAGGCTCCTTGACGGGACATCCCAAATGATCCTAAATCTCCAAGTTCAATCACGATGATTAAAATTGTGAGCGATTGAAAAACAGTGTGCCACGGGTCAGCTAAATATTAGTGTTGCTGGTCAGCCTGCTTGGTGGCCCCCAGCAATATAGAGCAGATTTCGTATGACTGTGAAAAGTTCCGCGACAAAGTTGTACCACTCTGCAACCGTGTCCGCGCTGCGACTATGCGGTTTCGTTCGGTATCTACAGCAGGCCAGGTTCCGTACCGCCACCGCGACAGTACCGCGCCGTGTCACGGTACTTTTCACAGTCATACGAAATCTGCTCTATACAGCATGCCTACTCCTATGTATGACCATCGAAAATCCAGAAAAAAAAACAGAGATTTGAGATTTCAAACCATATACATATCTGTACCTTTTGCAGTTTTCAACACTTTCCATGGAAATGTTGAAACAACACCCAGGGTGCTTGCCATTATACCACAGTTCCTGGAAATTCCAGTTTTGGTGTAAATAGCAGGGGCGGATCCAGCATTTTGGAAAGGGGGGTGTGTTTTCTGTTTTGAAGAGCCAGATTTGTCAATAGGGCTACTATAAACCTAGTCTTGGCATGGGACTACATTTTGCCGTTTCAAACCCTGGATCCGGCATGGAATAGGTACTGGCAATTTTTTGGTATTCCAATTGGAACAAGCAGGTTGTTTTCTGAACTGATTGGAATGTTTTTTTTTTCTCATTAGCACTCCAACCAGTTCTATTTTTTAAGGTAACTGATCGAAACCAATATGCAAATCATTTGCCTTTGTCACAATTGCTTGCCATCTTCTTTTTCTTACTGGAATGGAATCGAGACCAAGCAGGAAACGTAACATGACAGCAAGATAAGTGTGGATTCTGCCAACAAAATGTTAATATGGTAGATAGCAAAGATTTCTGGAAGTTCGAAAACCATGCCACAAATTACGAGTGTGACAGCAAAGAGCGATATTGTCTCTCGCTGGCCCTGTTTCCATGCTCAAAATTGCGGCATGTGACAAAGTTGAATGGCCGGCATCTTGGACATGCGCAAAAAAAAAACCCAGAATATAACAGTAACAGTAACCAGAATATTTTTTTATTACCATTTGACGCCGACCAAACCAAACGGTTTTCCTTGACAAATGGTAAGCACCCGGGTTCATTCGCTGATATCTGTGATATGCCGCTATCTTGGATTTTTGTAGCGCGGTCCCGGGGCGAGCACAAAAATCGACAGCGCGCAAAAAATCCAAGATGGCGCCCGACGAACGGACCGGGTTTTCCGCGATAAAAACACCCGGCTGTAAGCAGGCAATACCCATCACTGTAGAACTCATCACTAGAACTCTATGGCTCTTATGGCAAGAAAACGGCACTTAATTTTAAGACCCCGGTTGTTTAATAGACTTGCTCCATGTCTTATAAGTCAGCGTGTTGTGTCAACTCTGATGGCTACTTTGTAAGAGTATAAACTAGTTGGAGCGACTGCAGAATACCCCCTCGCACATAGCTCCACCTTTTCAAAAACTGGTCAACTCGTCAACTTGTCAACTCGTCAACTCGTCAACTGGTCAACTGGTCAACTGGTCAACTCGTCAACGCATCAACTTGTCAACTCGTCAACGCATCAACTTGTCAACTCGTCAACTGGTCAACGCGTCAACTGGTCAACGCATCAACTTGTCAACTCGTCAACTGGTCAACTGGTCAACGCGTCAACTGGTCAACTGGTCAACGCATCAACTTGTCAACTCGTCAACTGGTCAACGCGTCAACTTGTTAACTCGTCAACGCATCAACTCGTCAACTCGTCAACTCGTCAACTGGTCAACGCGTCAACTGGTCAACGCGTCAACTGGTCAACTGGTCAACTGGTCAACGCATCAACTTGTCAACTGGTCAACGCGTCAACTCGTCAACTGGTCAAATGAACTCTTTAACTTGTCAACGCGTCAACTCGTCAACTTGTGTATAGAGAACTAGTTCTTTCACGCGCATTTTTAGAACGAGGCTATGTGTATAGTGAACTAGTTCTCTCGCGTGCATTTGTAGAACGAGGCTATGTGTATAGTGAACTAGTTCTTTCCTGCGCATTAGTAGATGTAGACTGTGTATGAGAACTAGTTTCCTCCAGCGCATTTATAGAACGAGACTATGTGTATAGCGAACTAGTTCTTTCACGCGCATTTATAGAACGAGGCTATGTATAGTGAGCTAGTTCTTTCAAGACGAAGGGCAAACGCTCGAAACGTCAGCAAAACACCATTTTTCAACGGCGTTTAACATAAATCTCAACCTTTGGTTGTTGTTGTTCATGTTAGTGAACTAGTTCTTCGCAGCGCATTTATAGAACAAGGCTATGTGTATACTAAACTAGTTCTTGGCAGCGCTTTTCTAGAATGAGGCTATGTGTATAGTGAACTAGTTCTTTCACGCGCGTTTGTAGAACGAGACTATGTGTATAGTGAGCTAGTTCTTTCCAGCGCGTTTGTAGAACGAGACTATGTGTATAGCGAACTAGTTCTTTCACGCGCATTTATAGAACGAGGCTATGTGTATAGAGAACTAGTTCTTTCACGCGCAATTGTAGAACGAGGCTATGTGTATAGTGAACTAGTTCTTTCCAGCGTAATTGTAGAACGAGGCTATGTGTATAGTGAACTAGTTCTTCGCAGCGCATTTGTAGAACGAGGCTATGTGTATAGTGAACTAGTTCTTTCCTGCGCAATTGTAAAACGAGACTGTGTATTGAGAACTAGTTCTTTCCAGCGCAATTATAGATCAAGGCTATGTGTATAGTGAACTAGTTCTTTCACGCGCATTTATAGAACGAGGTGTTATAGTGAACTAGTTCTTTCACGCGCATTTATAGAACGAGGTGTATAGTGAACAAGTTCTTTCACGCGCAATTGTAGAACGAGGCTATGTGTATAGAGAACTAGTTTTGTGGCGTGCATTTGTAGAACGAGAACTAGTTCACTATACACATAGCCTCTTTCTACAATTGCGCTGCGAAGAACTAGTTCACTAGAGTGGTTTTCATCCGACGTGAAATAGATACTAACAAAATACGCACTGCTATACACTACGAAAGTCATTTCTATTTTATTCCCCTTTTTAATTATGACTAGTAGACACTATTAAACACTGACTATTAGGTTTTGTTTCACAGCCGGATGAAAACCGCTCTATACACATAGCCTCCTAAGGCTGCCATCAATTTCCGTTTTTAGAAAAATATACATAATGAAAGGTAGACGAACAGCTTTAAAACGATATCATTTGAAGCTGTTCCTCGACCTTTCATTATATATATTTTTCTAAGTTCAACTGGTTGACAGATTCCTTTTTTCAGGATCCAGCTTGGCAAAATACCTCGTTCTCGGATTTTCATATTTTAGTATACACTCCGTGTTTTTAGACCGACCCGTTGACGTGTTGACGCGTTGTCACATAGCCTCCTAACGCTGCCATTAGTTTCCGTGTTTTTATACCGAACCGTTGACGTGTTGACGCGTTGACATATCGCCTCGTCGACTTAGTGTGGTCGCGTTGACGCGATAACGCGTTTCTTTTAGGGTATAGCTATACGCGAGGGGGTATTCTGCAGTCTAGCCAACTAGTTATAGATGACAATATTTATCAAATTTATACATTCCTCTTCTTACCTACAACTTCACTGCTTACGCCGAGACGATTCGGATCGATTGGTTGGTGCGATTTGCTTTGTTGTAGAGGAGAACATCATTGGCAGCAGCCCGCCACCTTCAGCCGCCACTACGAAGCGAAACCACGATGCGCCGTGGCCACAGGTAACCCATCGCAACTAAGCATTTCATTTCGCGCTATGGACGAAAAGACTGCTAGGCTCTATTTCCAGCCGTTGTTAGGCGTCCGGTCGTGAGCGTCCGGTCGTGAGCCTCCGCGGGCTCACAGAAACGGCTGGAAATCGAGCCTAAAAGACTGCTTGCCGCCGTGCCTTCGGTACTTCAAGCCACGGGCGCTCGTTTTCACGGACGTTCGCCAGAGAAAGGGACTGCGAACAGTCCCTTCAAAAAGAGAAAGTATACGATGGAAATTTACAATCGGAGCCTTACAGCAAACATTGTAATAAGAGCTATAATCAACAACAACAACAGCAGCAGTTTATTCAATCCAAAATGTAAATCCATTATATTGACTAATATAACAGAGGTTGCCTACTCAAAGAGCTCATTGAGGGCACTTTTCCAGCTTTCCCATTTGTTTCTTATGTTTACTGTAGTTTTTCTTCTAAAAAGAGGGGTGTCACAGGCACGCCATCCAGGACCTCCCCCTAGCTACGCCCTTGTCATTCTATTTGTATATGTTTAATAAATGAAGGTCCGGTCATGCTTCCTTTTGCGATTTCGTAAAGGAAGGAAATGTAGTGTCAGTATAGTGTCAACATTATTATCCGATATATTATAAATCTTTGTGTCCACAATTGACAACTGATACGAAATGTTGGAGATCAACTGTACATTGATTCAATCAGAGCAAGAGAAAATTTTCTCTTTATCAGGGTTGACAGAGTCGTCCAAAAATTTTGTACTAAATATAAGTTTATTCCTTTGCGATTCGTTAAGGAAGGAAATAGTGTGTGTCAACATTATGACCGCACGCATCATCAGCTCACAACAACCTGACAACATTTTAGACAGTACTTTCAGGAAAGAAAGTAAGAATAATTATGCCGTACATGCTCCTTACATGAACAATCTGGTCAAACAATTATAACTAAGCTACCATAACCGAGCCCCTGGTAACGTTCGATACTTGTACAGAAAGATGTTATAGTTATTTCTTTCTCGTTTGGCTGAACCTGCCGTCCAAAAGGCAACGACGGTTTACAAAAAGGAAGAATTGCCAAATTAAACTCGTACCTAGTCGTTAATTGTGTTTTTTTTCTCTTTCGTTTTTGCGTTACTGGCTGTTACCGATATTGCGTTACTTGACAGGCGCGCAAAGAATTATTTGCTCGTCCTGACTGATGCACCGCGCAGCTCAAAGAAGACCATCAAGGCCGACTGGATAAGAGTCGTTTTTGCCAGCCAGTAGCGAAATGTGACGAACTGGAGACTGTTCAGGCTAGACTCTGACGTCCTGCAGGGAGATGAATTGTGACAAAGCGCGAGGGTTGGTTCCGGGTCACATCTCCTATCTAACACAGGAAGCCCGGCCCAGAACGCCAGGGACTCGTCTGAGGACTGTCAGCCCGTGTTATTACCAGGTGCGAAACTACCTGTACGCCAATACGCATCTGCGTACCTCGTGAAGCTCTCAAAATACAGCACAGAATGAAAGTTGAGCTATGAAAACAATGCAGTGACGTAGCTCGTACAAAAGTCTGGCTACGCGCCTGATTTCTGTGGACAGAGGCCAAAAAGATGAAGTTATCCATTTTCAAATACTTTTTTTATACACTATCGCCTATGCTACACTTGGGTGTACAGTGCATTGTCATGTCTACTTTAAAGGGGCTCTCGCACGCTTGCTGGCCACTTCTCTGATAAGAAAATAGCTCAAATTGCAATCCAATTCCATCCTCTTGATAACAGGTCAAAACAACCTAGAATTGCATTTGTCTAACACTTGAAAGGTTTCTCTGTTAATCTGGAGGATTATTTTGATTACTATGGGCAAATGTACATGTGTTTTCACGGATACAATTTTACCTATTTTAAGTCCACGGTGGACGAATATTAAGCGTGCGAGTGCCCCTTTAAGTATCAGCGAATCTGGCGTACACGTAGGAACAGGAGGTTCCTGGTGGGTTGTCATGCTCGGAGCCATCAAGGAGGTCTTCCGCGAACCACATCCTGAGCTCCTAGTGACCCTTGGTAACCTCCAGTAGAGGCGAGAACTCGGGAAGCTCGAGGACAGGGTCCTTGTTAGTGACACCAGGAAGGTAGTAGGAAGTTGCCCCTGCTGGAAAGATCTTCGAGTTGTTTTCGTGAGTGACCACAAGTTCGAAATTTTCATCCGGTTTTGGGGTTGTGCGGCAACCCCACGGCGAGGCGAAATTCGGATTTGGTGCGTAACATGAGACATTACCAGACACATGTACAAATCTAAAGGTCCGAATTCTTCCTTTTCTTGTGACATTAAATGGGCCAAAACTGTTACCTCTTGAGCCAAACAAACTTGGGTTGGACTCTGCTTTTCCCAACCTGGAATCGATACAAGAAAATAATTTAACAAATAAATGTAAGGCCATTGTGTAATCGATATAGGACAGACTCTGATCGATTTTTTGGCAACTTTAGGCCTTACAGTTTCGCGTTCGCGGGACAAAGATGGCCACTAGAGGTTTAGACTAGAGAAGGCCTTTAGGGATCGTCCTTAGGAGCGCGCCCATGTTCCATGTAAGGATATGTTAATTACTATTTATTTTACACCACTTGTATCTGCGCTCAGCAATTGAATACGCAAGTCCAGTTTACCATCATGCTAGCCCGCTCTCCCTAGCGACTACAAATAAAATAAATTAAAGCGCGCCATTTAAATTCTTTTAAAGTACATATTTTAGCTTATACTGGACATATATCATACAAAACAGAAATACCTGTAAGCAGGAAATAGGACCGACCGGGTGTTCGTTATATGCCCTCGAATTTGTAATATTACTCAGTAAAGTTTATGCATTTTCGCTTTCGTTTTCGCTGTGTCGCTTACGTTTTTCACAGTTGAATCCATCGACATCATGCGGGCATTGACAGGTGTAAGAGTCGTTTCTGAGTGACGTCACAGACGTCCCATTGTTACGGCAAGGAGACGAGGAACAACGACTCTGTGGGGGAAATGAACCAAGATCACTTTGGAACAGACAACTTAACAATTTACCGATCCCCGCAATTTATAGCAGCTAGGCAATGATTTGGTATTCCTGCTAGATGTTCTATCTATATGCTCTATGTAACCAAAAACTTAGAAATCACATGATCATTTTGTAGTATTATTGCAATAATTAGGATCAACGCTCTTATAGGATCCGCCTCACGCTGCCCGTCCTATCATCGCTTTAAGGTGTTTGTTTTTTTACACTTTTTCATTCATTACCACTTTTAATTAAAATGTAAAGGAATTCTACTATAGAGTTTTCTTGTGCTTGTACAGTAAAATGCTCTAACCTGGACACTTTTTGTCTCAGAGTCTCAGACTTACATCGATAATGGTGGCGAAGCAGTCCATTATGGGCAGGGTGCAGAGATGATGATGCGCTCTGAACGGCAGAACCCAAAAATGGCAAGATTTCTACCCTAAGGTCAGGTAAAGTCAGATAGGCTTGATTCTTTGCGTAGAGAATCCTTATACACCAAGAAACAAAATATCAATGACTTTTTTCTAATGGATCCGTCTTTAAGATATGAGGGGTTACACTTTTGTTGCTGCAGCACTTTTTGACATTTTTGGTAGAATTGTGCAAATTTTGCTATAAAACGATGCAGTGACCAAAGTTTAGCAGCTCAATCTTAAAGACGGATCCATTAGAAACAAGTCATATTTGATATTTTGTTTCTTATTGTACAAGGATTCTCTATGCAAAGAATCAAGCCTATCTGACTTTACCTGAGCTTAGGGTAGAAATCTTGCCATTTTTGGGTACTGTCGCTCTGAACAGGGTAGGGTTTTTGAGCTTCTGATCATAAACAGGGTATACATTTCCGGATTTTCGAGTGCCTGATCATACAGGGTATCGATTTTTCAAATTTTCGAGTCGGCTTTCATTTCCCGAAATTTCTCCTGCCTTTTGTCATAAACAAGGTGCGTTTTTTCTGTCATAAACACTAAAACAGGTTCACCTTTGTGAGCTCGAGCGGAACACCTTTCACCCAAGTTTAAATTGGTCGAGTATCTCTCCTCTCCCCGGAGATTACACTAATTCTGAACAAAACCCATAGCAGTGATAACATGATAGTATCTGAAATCTGCTTAATAAATGTGGCATTTCGAGGCATTGTCTTACCTTACATGTAGAACTGTAATGATGATATTGAGTGGCCGGCTCGAGACGTGTGCTATGATTGTACTTGTCTGTTGCGAGAAGTTGACACTGCTGGAGACCTTCACTATCAGGCGGTTTTTTCAAGTTAAACGATTCGCATCTTGAATCATTACAGCACTTCTTCATGCAGTTACTCTCTGCGAATGGAGGCACTTTAAAAACTGCAATTGGGGAAACTGATAGGATCTGATGTGACTCCCTTTCAAGACTTGCTCCAATGAAGAATGACTCGTCATTAACACATGACTGGTATGTCTGGTCCACAATGTGCATGAAGATGGTGATTACCACGGATGTGTACAGGCAGAGCAGCATTTTACGACACGAAACTTGTCGTCCCTGATGCAAATTTTTCAGGATTTTTTGCCCTCTGTGCTATCTCACGCAGATGTCCTCGTCTTTAACATAATTCATTTGGTAAGCTGTCTTTCAAATACATTGTTGTCCAAAAATAAAAAGACTTAATAAAAAGACTTTAATAATTGATGACGTGATAAACTCAGTTGAGTACGTTGTATTTATAAGCAAAATTTCCAACGGCGTTTTATAATTGTGTCACGAGGTGTTGCAACGACGAGCTTTTTTAGGGGATATCGAGCCCGCTAACGTTTTACAGTGATTCACAAATGAATAACGAAAAAAACGAAACCCCTATCCTATTCCAGGCATCATATGCAGTGATGATCTAGCTATGTTTTTGGCGTGCAAATAGTTTTATAGATGACGACGTCAGGCCTGGCAAAAAACGGCGTCTTATCAGTTCTAAACCTATTCATTTATTTAATACTTTTCCCCATAAAACAGCCTATACTGAATGCAATGCAATTACCACTCTGATCCTCATTTCATTCGATTTTTCCGTGTCATTATATCTTAGTTTTTTCACTAGTGAAATAAGCGAGAGAGCGGAGAAAGCCGGCGCGATTCTTCCCGATGACAGTTAAAGGAGACGCAGGGAAAAGGGAACCTTCGTTCTGATTCACGCCAACGTCTCCCATTCTCATAGTCTCGCCGTTCTTTGATTTTTAAACGAACACGTCTCACAGCTCCGTCTCCGTCCGCTTACGTCACTAGTGAAAAAGAAGCCGAGACGTTAGCGAGAATAAAGCAGAACGGAATTTCCTTTTCTTTACATCTCCTCTTACGCTTACGCCGCTAACTGTCACGACGATTTTCACACAAACTCAAGCTCTTGCGGTTTCCGTCTCCTTTCCGTCTCCACTTTTTTCACACCAGTCGATCTTCTTTCTATTGTAGGTTTGGGGAGCCTGTGGTTTTTTGTTCTGGGTTTCCTGTGGTGTCAATGATGCAACATTGGGGAAAAGAAGTGTAACCTGGAACTGCTGAACCAGCAGTGTTTTCCGGGAGAAACTGATGAAATTTTCTTCGGATATGTGAAATTTAAGGGCTTCTTCTTAAACAAGAATAGTCGCACTTACCATTTGATCATTTACTTCCTCCATCGAGAGAATAACAGGCGGATTTCGACGGCCATTTGTATAGAGTTGCTACTGCTTTCTTTGGACACTATCGATCGTTTCATTTCGAAGGTACTCTTACATTTAGCTAAAGTAGAACATTATTTTTAACTTAACAGTAACTGCCTTTGTTAACTAGACTTGCTTGCGCATTAAGGATTTTCCATGTCTATCTCGGCTGCTATTTCTTTTTTCTGGTTGAAAATTGATCTAAGAAAGCAAAAACAAGAAGGCTGCTGCACACATAATGTCCGGATTCTCGTTTTGTGGTTTGGAAGTGGAAGTCTAATGGTATCCCACAGTAGACATGGAATTTTCTACTTTATCGAGCATGCCAGAGACGAACTTTTGGAGGCTTCAATTCGAAGATATTCCTTGTAGAAAGCTACTCAAAAGTGTTTTTCCTTTTGGAAATCAAGAGAAATGGGACAGAGAGGGAGTTTTCAAAGTACTTCTGTCTGTCCATCTGTTTATGCCTAGTGTTTGTTTTGAACTTACTGTATGATGCAGTTAAAAGCAGACACCAGGAATTTTCCTGTTCCATTTTTCTTGAACGTTTTCAAATTTAGTGAGAAGATAAAGGGTTTGTTTCAGTTAACAGAAAGACTCGAGGGCAGTCGAGGGCTGCTTTCAAAGGGATAATATCTATAAAGGTGGGATGCCACCTTGCCCAGCTTGGATTCCTTGGGCTGGTTCCTAGAAAGTCAGTTAAGTGTTATTTGTAGATAAACAAGAGATAACTTTTATTCATGGATAACTTTATCCAACCTTTCAGGAACCGGCCCCTGGGATCCAGCTGTCACATTAAGCATATTCCTATATGGGAAAGGATGTTTCCATATTCAGCTGTTAGAGCCAATTTCACATGACTGTCCTAACCCAATACGCAAAGTAAATACACCAATTCTGAACAAAACGTATAGGAGTAAACACAAAGTGAGTGCAAATTACTCATGCACTCATCTGAAATCCTTCAGTCCCCCCTCCTCTTTGTCTTTTTCTTTGTTTGCAAATTTGGAAAAAAAAAGTATTCCTTGGATGACAAGCTTGTTTTAATGAATGTGTGGTTCCAGAAAATATCCATCCCTTCCCTGCACAGCCCTATGGAAGGGATTGGAAATTCCAGAGGGGGGTGAGGGAGTTAATTTAACTGATTTCTTCCATACAAATACTGTATTTTCCTTTGGAAATTCCAGAGGGCAGGGGGTGGGGCACTTTTCAACACCCTTCCATGTGTGTGTGTGTGTTGGGAGGGGGGATGGATATTTTCTGGAACCACACAATAATCTTTATGCAATAATGTTATCAAATTTTTGACATGTAATTTTATTATCTTGTAGATGATAACTGTTTCACATTGGAAATTCCAGAGGGGGGTGAGGGAGTTAATTTAACTGATTTCTTCCATACAAATACTGTATTTTCCTTTGGAAATTCCAGAGGGCAGGGGGTGTGTGTGTGTTGGGAGGGGGGATGGATATTTTCTGGAACCACACAATAATCTTTATGCAATAATGTTATCAAATTTTTTACATGTAATTTTATTATCTTGTAGATGATAACTGTTTCACATTGGAAATTCCAGAGGGGGGTGAGGGAGTTAATTTACTGATTTCTTCCATACAAATACTGTATTTTCCTTTGGAAATTCCAGAGGGCAGGGGGTGGGGCACTTTTCAACACCCTTCCATGTGTGTGTGTGTGTTGGGAGGGGGGATGGATATTTTCTGGAACCACACAATAATCTTTATGCAATAATGTTATCAAATTTTTGACATGTAATTTTATTATCTTGTAGATGATAACTGTTTCACAGCTGGAATCAATCCCTTCATTGGCGACATTTGGAACTTATAACTATGAACATCATGAGATCCTTGAGGACTCTGCTAACCAGGCCATGTACCTGTTCCGTCAATATGGCCTCCCTCAGCTGATAGACACAGCAATGAAATATCACAACCTTCCAAGCATTCAGAAGGTAATTACTGATGTGAGCATACACCAAATAGAAATATGGCAGCAAATTTAAATAAGCATTGTTCCTGACTTACTAGCATTGTGTTCATGTGGAAACACAAAAGCATTTTCACATGAATGAGAGGCTAGTAAGTCAAGAGCACTACTTATGCAAATGTGCCGTCATATTTCAATTCTGTGTATAAACAGGCCCAGATTTGTCCTACTACTACAATCATTGTAAGAAAAGGGAGGGCATAGCAGTAATATTTCTCATAAGTACCTAGTCAATTCTGTAACTTGTCGAGCTGTATCATGATACACAGTGGCATAGCAAAGTCCCAAATTTTTTGGGAGCATGTAGGCACCTTTTTCCAGAAGGGACACTGTTTTTCATGTTTCATATAAATTAGAGGAGCAAACTCTCCCTTAACTATGTATGACCATACATTATTGCTGCAAATTTGTCCAGTTTTGTCTGGTCGCATAAAAGTAAGTCTAAAAAGTGACCTGAACTGTGCTATGAATGTGTGGGAGCTTTTTATTTTTTAAAAATAATTTTTGTTTTTAAATGCCTAAATAATTATACAAAAGGTGACATTTGCCCAGCTGAAATGATGTTCACTCACCACCCCCCTATCCGCCTCCCTATCAATGTTGTACAGCTTTCTTTGCACCTGGACCAACATACATAATAATATTGTAATGGGTGAGAAAAGTGGTCAACGTTTATTTTTTTATGAAAACCTCCCTGAAACCATCCATAATACTTAAATTGAGGGTTCTTAGTGCAATGTATGAAAATTAATATTTTTCCCCATTTCTGACAAAATATGTCACGTTTGAGATTGCAATATTTTCAAACAACTAGTGCATCCTTTTTTTTTTGCAAACCAAAAGTACGGACTGCAATGCAGAGAAAATAAAGTCCAATATTTTGGGTATGTCATTTTGTTGTGCAAGATACCAGATCCTTTTCTTACTTCCGTGATCATATATACATTTCGTTCATCTTGCAAGTTATAATCTTTACGCTAGACATAAAACTATCATTGTTGTGTAGGTTCTGAATCAGCACCCGGATGCTCTGATTGGCTGGAAAGTGGAGCATTCCTCACGTGCCAGTCGTGCTGCGCATGGAAAGGAATTCAATGGAGAACTCCAAGACATCAAAATGAACAACGATGGTGTCGGATACGTGAACAGTGATGGCGAAAAGGTGATGCTTAGCGGTAAGAAAATGAGAGACGGAATAGCTCTTCTCAAAGCTAACATCTCGCCTACTAGAATTTTCCGCATTTTGCTACATAATTACAGTGGTAAAAAGGCATACTTGGAATTTCAGCGTCTAGTGGAGAAATTCTTTGGGGCTGAAGTGCCCATAGGAATATGCAATGTCTCAGCAGAGCAACTGGAGGATCTTATTACACCTGGGGCTCCAGTTGAGGGGCAGGATAAGGATGGTGTCCTTGCAGCTCGTGTGAATTGGGTCCAGAATGAATACCACCCGTTTCTAGAGACTCGAGTTCCTGAGGTCTGCAGAAAACTAGGGATTCGCTTTGAAGCGCACACCGTCATGACAAATCTGGAGGGCTACGCTGAGCTATTCAGTAGCCTCGGAGTTAACGAACCTGTCGTTTCGACAGAGAAAGCTGCCAAGCTCGCACTGAAGTACGCGAAAAAGCAAGGAGGTGTTTGCTTTGCAACGACAAACTTTGCGCACTTGTGCCACAATCTTAAAACGCTTACGAATCCGAAGTTGGATGATGAGGATTTGAAGTTGCTTTCTGTGATGTCAGAGTTCTCATCATTCAAGCGAATTATTCGCTACAAAGGAGCGGGATCTGACGTCAACGCTGACTGGATAATAGCGGGTGATCCGGTGATGATCCGCGCAGAGATTCTTCCAAAACTCAAGAAAGACATAGCGACGTTCGAAGCTGGAAAAATACCCTCTGATCTGTGTATCAAGATTCCTAAGAGTTATCGCCCGGGAGGAAAAGTGCACGGGGTTATTGCCGAGATGCTGTATGGGGAGAACCTCGAAGATCAGATGGTCGAGTTGAGGGCAAAGCTGGAGCGAAAGGAGAAGTACAAGGAGGCTTTAGCTGAGGCAGAAAGTCCAAAGGGAGACTCTAATGTTCCTGTCTTTACTGATGAGGATTTGAAGTCGCGTCTTGAAGCGAAATGGAGCTGCACTTTGGATGTTTTGCTAACCAAAATGCGCACTTGCATCTCTAAGGCGCGCGAAGAGAAACGGAAAAAATCTAAAAAGGCCCAGGAGCCAGTGCAAGCGGTAGAGCAGCCCGATGCTCTGCCGATGGATGGCTACCCCGAAGAAGAGGAGTTTGAGGATTTCATCAAATTTTTGGAGAGCGGCGGTGAAATCGACGCAGAATTGAATCAGGATAAGGAAAAAGACTTGCCCGCTAATATTCGTTTCAAACATGGTACTATAAACAGCGATGGACGCCTTGACATGTGCAAACAAGGCTTCAGGAATGCCTTCATTAAGACCTGTGATGCTGTCATCAAGGACGGACAAGATTTACCGGTGAATATCCGCTTCAAGTATGGCACGCTCAACAGTGATGGACGCTTGGACATGTGTAAACAAGGCTTTAGGAATGCCTTTAACAAAACATGCGACGCGGTCATTCGCGACGCGCAGAATGGAGGAGAAAAGAGAAAAGCGCCGCTGATTAAGCATTACCTGATCGGGAATAATCGCATCGGGGAAGATGGAGGGATCCCTGGTGAAGGAGACCGCCGCGTCGCCGCGCTAGCGCGCATGATCAGAAATCGCCCCGACATCATCACCTGGTTTTTGGCGGGAAACTCCATGGATCATCTGCAGATTCGTCACGTGACCGAGGCACTGGGACAGACGCAAGCCAAGTACGTGTGGTTTAAGATGAACCCCATCAAGACTGGCGCTTATCACTTTGGGAAGATGCTTGTAAAGACGCCGAGTATTGAGTTGCTGGATTTGTTCAACTGCGGCTTGTGTAATGACGGTGTCGAGGCCTTGGCGCGCGGACTAGCAGACGGCGCAGGCGAGATGGAAAATCCTTCTACTGCTCACTCAAATCTGAAGCATTTGTACCTCTCCATCAATGCCATCAGCTCTATGAAGGACATTGCGCGCATGTTATCGTTCCTGCCCCATCTTGAGTCTCTATTCATGGGCGTCAACCCAGTAGGTGACCGTGGCCTGGTCCAACTAGCCGATGCCATCCAGAAGGCGCCATGCCGCCAAGTCCTGATGCGCCTCAACATAGACTCACTAGATCTGACAGATGCGTCTGTGACGGTGATTGAAGACATCGTGAAGGCGTGCCCTAGTCTAGTGTCCCTAGAACTCGGCTCTTACAAGTCTACTAACTACTTCGACCAGAAACACAACCGCTTCAACGTCAAGAACCCATCCACGCGCGCAGGTATAGAGAGAATTGCGCGCGCGGTGGTCCATAATGCTGAGATGCTGGCGGATAAAACAAAGCAGAAGCAGAGTGCTCCCATGCATTACCTCGGGCTGCAGCATGCCCTGGTCTACAGGGATGGACCGGACAGCCAGACAACTCCGGACAACCGGACAACGGTCCAAGAAGCCAAGGAAATCATTGACGAGTTTGCGAAGAACCAGCTATTCCGCGGAACAGGAGTAAATTTGAATGCCATTATCAATTTGTACCCAAGACCAGACGGTACATTCAGCCACACAGGAGAATGGGCACCAACCGACGCCCCTCCGATAGAGGTGCCAAAAACCTGCGGAGGGGAGGGTTATGACGCTTCGGCCCCCAACAGGGTGGTGTGCGGAGGTTTGTTCAACGTCAAGGGCGTCACCAATGATGTTCTACGAGCCAATGTCAGGCATCCTTGGCCAGCGGTTGACCACATCAAGTCCATATATCGGAACACAATGAAGAAATGACAAACGGTCGAGGGGCAAGAGATGTAAGAAGCAAGCAGATGTCGAGAACTGACCCGGATATCCTATAGAGGGTTTTAATACCATAGGATGCCTGGTTTAATGACGTTTTTATCGTAAAGCTTATAAGGCAAGATAGAGACTGATGAATCCCGACATTTTGTTTGTGAGGCCGAGAAATAGTAGTGTTAATATAGTTTTAAATGTTTTAGATTATGTTTTCAACTCTGATCGTCGCTGAAAGATTTTTATGGTTTTTCAATGGACGATTCCAGCTAAAACGCGTACGAGGGCTACATGTCGGTAAACGACGAGCAAAACGTACAGCACGCGTGCATTGCATCCTGGTAGTTGTGATACATTGAATGGCATTTCTAAACAGCGGTGCGCGCGCTTCTGGAGTGGAATAGTCCATTGCTTATCAATGCGTTCTGTAGGTCAGGGTTTGACATTTTGCCTAGATGATTGCACTGTCAATGGGCGAACAAGACGTTTGTCCAGGCGACAAAAAAAATTTCAACTTGGTCGCCAGGTGATCGATTCTTGTCCCTTGGCACGTTGGTCTGATGTTCGTCGCGACAGACGTCAGTTGACTGTGAAACACGCTCGACTGGTTCATATGGTGCGACTGTCCAACAACGCATCCACTTAATATCATGTAAATACAGAGTCGGGTAAGACTGTAGAATAGCTAGATAGATTTCGCATTCATAAGCTGCATGTCGTAAATGTTAAAAATTGGATTGGAAATCTGATCAAGATATTACGGTTTTTTAAATAGAAACGACAATTGTTTTAGGTGTAGCACACATGATTTAGAATTTCGACGCATCACTCGAAGACGAAGGGTGTGCCCTACAAAGGGGCAAGATATACGGGGTAGTTGAAAAACGATGACATTTGATGCCAACATTTGATGACTAAGCTGTTCTATTATTGGGAATGGAAACATAAAAAAATGGATAGAATCAAGACGTAGAATGTCGTAATAGTGTACTACAGCACCTAAGACATGGGATACTCGCACATGCCAAAGTTTAGTATGCATCTCCTATAAGGAGAATCACTTCCTTATAAGGCAAAACACCAAATGTCCCAGAGCATCGATTGTGGCTTTTACTCGCTATGCAGACCAATAAACTATTATGCTTTATAATAAAAACACTTTTATTCCGATTGAACCATTTTTATCGACACAATTCATATTGTGTAGTTTCATTTGAATGTTCATGTCCACGCTCGCGTAGACAACAGTTGGTTATTCTCTATCTGGCAAACTAAAATATGCATGTGGCCAGATTAGATCAGAAACATACTGAAAGATGTCATCCACTTTAAACGTTTGACGGATATCCGATAGTGCGCTGACCTCTAACAATTCCTTTAGTTATTGTCTTTGCACTAGACCGTCACATGCATTCTGTATGAATGAATTCACTGATTGCGCTTTTGCCAGTTCTTTGCCCAATATGCACGTGATCTGCACGTGACCAGACAATTCTATCACGTGGATTTCTCATCCGTTACAAACATATGCACGTGTTTGTTAGATGACAACATATGCTGACACCTCTGTGGCCCTACGATTCCTGCCAGCCGGTGACTATCATATTTACTATAGAGTATCGTGCACGTGACTGGAGAACTTGAAGCTGATTGGCTGCTACTTCCAGTGTCAAGGTAGTTAAGAATTTCAGGGTAAAAGTGCGCGTAGTGAGGCAGTTCATAGAAGATAATGTTCCTGATTCCTCGTAAACGATATCTGTGAAGAAAAAAAAAACAATTAATAAAAGGCTACCAGATTTTCACTAAAACGGGTATGGCTCTAGAGATCAACTCAAAAGAACAACTGCTTCACAGAAAAGAACACGCACCTATAAAAGAAGTGAAATCTTTCTGTGTAGAGTAGAAACGGACGTGCGCCCTCAAAGAACCGCGTCCGAGCTCGGGTAACGTCTGGCCGCTTTGTATATCTAATAAGGGAAAAGGAGAAAGGAACATATAGTCAGAGGAACCACATACACCAAGAACTGTCAATCGAGATTGTTTTCTAGAGTACTTGCAGTCCCCCTTATGCTCTCATTCACTTACTCGGATATTTGCGCGAATGAAATTTCTTTCCTCCGGAAATAATTCCTTAAGCGCACGAAATCGAAATAGGAAGGAATAAATATGGCTGTGTGTCCCATTAGAGGCCCTCGGAACTCTGGTAGGATCTAGGAAAAAAAATTAGATGACATTAATCAAACATTCTAGCCATACGAAACATTTTTGTCACGTACCAATAAAGAGACGCTCACTCCTAATTGGTATTGTGTTATTAATGTAGATTAGAGTATAAATATACTTTTTCGCGTTTCGGAATGTACACTTGCCTTGTTGTGTCCCTAGGGATGTTAGGAGTGCAGTATTTAAAAGAGTATAATTAAGGCGGGTTTTGTGTTAATAAGTAAGAGATGAAATATTTTATACTCGTTCAGAAAGTAAGAGTATAAAGTCTATAGTCCTGCAGCAACTACTCTGTATCTTGGTCAGGTAGGAAATTCATTGACGTAAAAGATCGGGTGGTTCTGTACCTCGTTAACGAACACCTGGAACCTCTTCTCTTGATAGTCAACATATGATTGACAGCTGATACGATGGAACACCTAAAAAGGCAAACATAAAACGACGCAAAATTAGCATACAGCTGTACCAGGAAATCTGATTTACTAAGGACACCCATCTGAAATCTAGTCTATCTGACTACCATTCATGACACTACCTACAGCTATGACTACAGAATTACATTTAGTTCATTGTTGACCAGTCTCTTTGGGGGGTACACTTTACCTGAGGGACCTGAGTGACCACTTGCGATATTGTCCCTGGGGAATCTTTAAAACTTGTCTTAATTATGCCAGCAAAATGTGCAGGTTAAGCGTCAAGGAAATGTAAGCAGAATATATAAGATGATGTCAATTGACGCAGCGCCCTCTACCTTACTAACAGTGCGACTACACAATCCAAAGCCACACCCAAACAAATCTTCAACAAATTGTACAGACATATTTATGTTCATGATTTACATTATCTTGGGGTGAATTTTAGTGTAGAAAATGTTTCTAAACCTATTCTTATGCGTATCAACGGTATCAAGTAAAACATCGTGTGTTTTTCACTAAAGATGAAAACAATTGTGTTGCATCTATTGTTCAGATGTTCGATCGATATTGGCTAATTTGTAGGACAATTTGCTTGGGTGGCATTGGTTGGAGTAGTCTAACTGGATTCCGTCCGCACCGTGGAAAATTCCAGGGGGAGGGGTCTATTAAGGCCCAGGAAATTCCAATAGGAGGGGGTCTACCTGTACCCTGCTAGCAGAGGTTTTTTTCTGTCAGACTTTTATTAGCTAGCATTACGTTGTTCGCGTGTCTGGTATGTCGCGTGGTTATTTTGATTAACAACCACGCAACATACCAGACACGCGAGCAACTTAATGCTAGCTAATAAAAGACTGACAGAAAAAACCTAGGGTAGTCTACCTGAATCCTAGGGTGAGGGGTCGAGGACCCTTGGAAATTCCAGGGGGGAGGGGTGTGGAAAGCTATGGTTGTTTAGGCAACCTTGAAATTCCAAGGGAGGGGGTGTTCATATTTCAGGGGAGGGGGGAGTTCAGGACCCCTGGGAATTCCAGGGGGAGGGGTGTGGAAAGCTGTGGAAAAGGGGTTGTTTAGGCAACCTGGAAATTCCAAGGGAGGGGGTGTTCAAATTTCAGGGGAGGGGGGGTGTCGAGGATCCCTGGAAATTCCAGGGAGGGGATGTTGCGGCCTTTGGAAATTCCAGGTGAGGGGATTTTCAAATGTTACGGTCCTCGACTCTCCGGTGTGAAAAAAAAATGTGATCACCCAGCTACATCAAGGTAAAAAGGATATTAAGACAGTAGGTGCTGTTCAGGGAATTCAACTCTGGTGAAACGAAACTGCTAAATATTAACGTCTGTCTGTAATGCTTGGACCTGAAAACAGTATAAAAGTCACCATAAACAAATCAGGACTAGCCATAAACAAATCAGGAGCAGCATCTATCTGAGGTCTATGGTGTGTTAAGGGAGGGAGGGAAGGATGATAGATATTAGAGAGAAGCTGCTTACCATCCATTTAGACACCAGTTTCTCACTCGCGAGAAGTCAACATCGTGTGCGTCCTTGGGTTGAAGATGGAGATGTTCAAAGACATGCTAAATAAACAAGTAAAGATGAAAAAATTAGCTCAAAACCACCACTGCTTGTACTCTTCCCTTCTCTTCTCTTCCTTTCCCCTCTTTCTTTCTTTTCATCAACAACACAATCACTCCAGCCTAGTCCCTGGCATTCTGCATGGGCTTCCTGTGCTCGGAGATGAACCGTGAGGTTGCGAAAACACTGGGACGAGCGGTTTCCTATGACGTCACGTCACACGTCTTACCAACCACAGGAAGCCCACCCAGAACGCCAGGGACTAGGCTGCAATCACTCAACTGCACCATGAAGTGTTGGACGAACCTGCACGTGTTCCCAGTTCTGCATGAGGAACACATCTGCCTGGTCGAGAATCAGGACCTCTATCGAGGAGAGGAAGTCATAATCACGCGACTTTTCCCTAAGGTAAAACAGAGCAAAAGCAGTTTAAATTGATTTAATAATAGATTCTAATAGATCGATCTTGTCTGGTTCACGAAACAGCAAGAAGAAATAAATTTGTCACCAACAAAAGCAAGAACAAACTGGTGAGATCATGACATGAGTTCATACAGTTTTACATTCCCCATTTTGAAAGATGCGCTATGCTGAAAGATCCACAATAAACCCCATTCTCCTACCCAGAGCTCCCCGGCTCGTAACCTCGCTGGGGAGGCTTTTGCTGATTGGCATATTGAAGCACGTTGAAGCATGCGCAGAAAGTTCTCTCTCTCAGCATTCTCGTACCCAGAGCTCCCCGGCTCGTCTGCGCGCAGGGGAGGCTCTGGGGACATCCATATGAGGGCCGTCGCTGATTGGCTGATTTTGAACGTTGGAGCATGCGCGGAAAATTGTTTCTCTCAACGGCTCTGTATCAAATCTCGCGCATACGTCAATGGCTGTCTCCAGAGCCAATCTCGTACCCAGAGCCCGTCATCTTTTGGCCAGCGGCAAAGATTCAGGGCTCTGGGGGAATCGATTTTTTTAAACCCCAGATTCTGGGTTTCCGGTTTGATTGTTGTATGAAAGTTCGTTACGTTTTTGACCTACCACGCATGCTCACAAATCGGATTCCCCCCAACCTCGTCCCCAGGGTCTTCTCGGTCGTTTTTCAAAATGGCGGTTAGCTCAGAGAAGACCCTGGGGGAGGCTGAGTCACATGACCACTGTTTGAGGACATGAGAACGAGTTTTGTCCTTTGTTTCGAAGTGGTCATGTGATTCAGCCTCCCCCAGGGTCTTCTCTGGAGTCAACCGCCATCTTGAAAAACGACCGAGAAGACCCTGGGGACGAGGTTGGATTCCCCCAGAGCCCTGAATCTTGCCGCTGGCCAAAAGATGATGGGCTCTGGGTACGAGGTTGTCCCCAGAGCCTCCCCCGCGAGGTGAAGAGCCGGGGAGCTCTGGACTCGAGAATTCTGATTGGCTTATTTTTGAACGTTGGAGCATGCGCAGAAAATTCTCCCTCTCAGCGGCTCTGTATCAAATCAAGCGCATGCGTCAATGGCTGTCACAAAAGTCTCCCCTACGAGGGGAGCTCAGGCCCCGGTGGATTAACTTTAATCCGAATTTAAAGGCCCATCACCAACCGGGAGTCTTTGCGCCCCGTTTTCTTTTGTTTTCAAATTGATCCATTGTTTTTCGGCTGCTCTGATTGGCTAAGAGTCCGCAAAGGCTGTCGGTTGGTGATGGGCCTTTAATAGAGGATTAAATTTGAGCGCGCTAATGGTGTTGCTAGAAAGTGGTTTAACTTTAACCCGGGTTTAAAATACGGCAAATCGAGGGTTAAATCTAACACACCTCTTGGGGGTGGTTTAAATCGCTGGGTTCGAGAATGAATAAACCCCAAACCTTGACTTCCAAGGGAGAGAGGGGTATTTTGTTTTATAACTCTAGACTAACATTCTAAACTTACTCATCGCTACCAATAATAGTCCTCAGCCCTAAAGGTGACGCCACGATGATGTCACAAGAGTAGAATTCACTGTACAGTTTGACGGCTTTTCTCATGACTGACACACCAATGCGAAAACAATCGTCAATGTTGCCCGCAAACATGGCCTTGAAGTCCTCGGGTTGGTGGGACCGCCTGGGCTCCGGCTCGCCTGATTCTGAATACTCTTGGTGGAATCGCTTTTTGTTCATTACTTGACCCTGAAGCAGAGAGAGGGGTGATACATCAGTGGCTCATTAACAAGAAGGTATCGGAAGAGAGGTCGAGCTCCTTTGGCAAGGCTTGCCCATAGTGTTCCACGCTCTGCAATGGCGCACCAAAACCGATCAAATTCCCTCTCGAACTTTATGTCAAACTGGCAGAATGAGAAGATGGCGGGAACGCAGGATTAAGTACTAGCGTGGTCATGTGGACATCCTTTGGTTAAATGGGGATTATTTTTATCGATCTTTTGCCATTATAATTAAGTATGCGCAGTGATAATAGGATGACCGCCAATGTCTTACTTACCTCGCCACCTGGAAGTAGAAGCTCTAAAATGAGATCGACAACCCGAAGAGCCGCGTCTCTGAATGGCACCAGAATAACTACCTTTGGACGTGTCAGGCCTTGATCTCTCAACTCCCTGTGGAAAATACATCAGCTCTTTCATAAATAGGAAAAGCAAGTTTTGAAAAGTTCTTTTCCTAAAAATGTGAACTCGTTTCCTTTTGAAAACAACAACAACGGACAACACCTAGGTGGCGCCACAGGGTGCTCACCTTCAGTTTAAATTTAAAAAAAAAGTATAAAAAATTTTCCATTTTTCACCAAATAAAGCGAAAGGAAATCTATTTTCTTTGCCCTGCGTTCTGGAATTTTCTGATTGGGTAATTATGCTTTGCCCAGACTCGCACACGAAATGGCTTCCGTCTGGCGCTAACCTCGTGCCAGACGGAAGAAATACCCTCTAAGTAAATGTTATTCCTTACTCCGGTTCGCGCTTCTCCTTTTGCGCTTGTACGATCTTAGCATTATTCCTCAAAACTCGTGAACGGGTTCTGAAAGACAAATTAACATCATATAAGTCAGGTGCAAACTGCAACAATTATTGCCATTTTTACATTAGGAGACGAACAAATCGTCTGGACAGACAAATGGGGGGTCTACAAAAAGTGGGTCCTCGAAAATATAAAAGGCGCAGTTGGAGAATACAACTGCCCAATATTTGCATCTGTTCTTCCAGGGACGTCCATGGTTCTTCCAACAAACTTGGACAACTGAGCAAAGAACTTTTTTTCTCAACAACTTGCTACCTAATGCACATCAGAGTTAACTCACTTGAGAATATGATTGACAGTGTGAAGACAATACAATCTACGGATGTCTTCTCCATTTTCAAATGTTCGCTGAGAGTAGAATAGGTCCTGGAAATGAAACATTAGTGAGGTGAAAAATGACTAACGTGATACCATGCATATGGTAAAAACTACTAAGACCCAGTTTACACTAGACCGGTACAAAACCGGACCGGTACAATTCTGATACGGTACCGCCTGTTCATACGGTACAGGTACAATTCTGGCACGTTTTGCAACAGTGTTCACACGGGACCGTGCACCCCTAGCCGTGCCAAAATTGGTCCGGTACCGCAGGTCCCATGTGTACACGGCGGTACCGTACCAGAATTGTACCGGTCCGGTTTTATACCGGTCTCGTGTGAACAGGATCTAAGAATGATACTGCAGCTAGAGCAGATTTCGAATGACTGTGAAAAGTGCCGTGGAAGAGTTCTGCCGCGACCGTGACGTGACTACGCCAGACTATGCGGTTTCATTCAGTATCTACAGCAGGTCAGGTTCCGTACCGCCACCGCAACAGTACCACAGTCATACGAAATCTGCTCCACTGATCACAACTACTGCAAAATGTATGATGACTTCAATGTACATGTATGTAGTAGATGCTATCTTCCTGACCATTATCTTCACATAGTAATTTTATGTGCAATCACAATCACAATGACAAGCTCAGCTGGTAGAACAAGGCATTGGTATCCCCTGGCACCATGTGCAGAGGTAATGATTTTGAATCCTGAAGTAGGGCTAATGCTTGAAACTCTAGCAAAAAACATCTTTAACATGGTGTTTAACCCTCTGGTTGTTATGATATACATGAAAGTTTTACCAAAATATTTGCTTTACCTTGTATGCATTCATGTAATTGAAAAGTCCGTTTTGCAGCCTGGAGAATGTTGTTTCTGAAGAAACCAATATATATGTAGCATGACATGTTGCAAGATTCATAAAGCATAATATGTGCTCTTTTGTCACCAATGAGCATTTCCAAAAATTGTGATGCAACTACAATCGCCAGAGATGTCCCACAAGTTTTCCAGGGTGACCATGCATGTGCTTTGTTGGCAGCATTTTTCTAAACATACTAAGAGCTAGAACTTTTCTACGGAATTTATGTGGAGTGATTCTATGCATACCTCTTTCTATGGAACTGTTTATTGCTTTCCAGCTTTTCCAAAGTCTTGCCTTAACCTGATGCACAAAAAGAATACAACCTTTCAGAGGGAGATCTTGTTAAATACAGTATGTCCGATATAAGAAAAAACTGAAACTGTACCATACCTTTAACTTGCTAAAATCTGCTGAAATGTCCTTTTCCAATCCTTGAGATGTTGGGACCTTGATCACTGGTTCTATTATTGTAATCTTGCCAATAGCGGAATCCTAGACAGAACAAAGGATAGTATTTCATGTGCTGCAATTATGATAATTTTACAACTTTTCCTGGTATCATCCCATTTAATAAATTATTAGGAACTTACAGTCATGGTCTTCTGCTTGAATGATTCTTTTTGACTCAACTGAGCTTGAACTGCCTCATCAAGGTCTTGCTCAAAATGAACTGAGAATGGATCTGGATGACCTGAAAAAGGCATGGAAAAAGGGAATTATTTGTTTGCAAACTTACACATGGGTAAGACCTGTGGCTTCGAGATGCCCTCCCCCCCCTTAAAAAAACAATCGAAATTAAAAAAATGTGATCCTAGAAGCAATCATTAAAAAAGTTCCATAACAATGCTCATATAACATTAAAATCTGTAAGCTAAAAGCAAATACCTCCTCCAACTGTCACTCGCCCTGTTTCGTCATCATTGTCCTCATCATCATCATCCAGTTCTTGATGCCTATAGTCCACATCATCAGCCATGCCAACACAGTCAATATCATCATCATCTTCATTGCCACTGTCTTTGTCATCAAGTTTGTCTTCTGAGCCTTTGGGCTGAATATCTGTCTCACTAATCCTCTCTTCATTATTGCTATTAGTAATCTAAAAGCATGAAATATGAGTTTTTGTATAATAAACTGCATAAACCAGAATCCTGTTTGAACAGTCAAACAAGTTGTGAAGATGTTTTATTGTAACATGGGTAGTGCTATGGACAAAGAAGAAGGGAATGAGGTTGTATTCAGGGTTATCATACTTGCTGGTGTAATGAAAAGGTAGAACTACTCCCTCGAGTAGCTGAAGACCTCCCAGAGGTACAAAACAAGGCATTAGGTTGATAAAGGAAAAGCTATTATCATACCAAAGCAAGGTCAGAGACCTCATGATCATCAGCTAGTTGTAGATCTTTTCCATCTTCTTCCATGTCATCATCATCATTGTCATCATCATTGTCCTCATTCTCCTCCTCATCATCATCCACAGCAGCAGATAGGCCCTGGTTACTAAGGGAACCAACTAACTGCTGGTAAGGGCTGATCTCTGTGTCTGATACCTCATCTTCTTCTAGCTATGAAGAAAATGCTGAGCCATTTACAGATAGATCTGGACATCCTGGTTACAAAAGAAGAAAAACTAATGCCCATGTTTATGCTTAAAAAAATATTTCATTTGATAGACTTTGCTAATATCTAAGCAGGTGAATGTTCAATTTCATGCGCTGTCAAGCTAGTGGCCTGGGACCTCCGTCATTGCTGTGGCAGTGCTACCATATATGCATATCCCATACCCTAGGGAAAATGTGAAAACCTACTGACTTCAATTTTAGTTCTGCATGTAATTTCAAAAGTTTCAAAAGTGTAGTTCTTTTACATGAAGAGCATGGGTTGATTATCAAGTATTAATGTATACGGGAGTGAGTATTTAAGCAAAAATTCACCTTATCCTCAATAAAGCTGATGACTTTGGAATCTGTAGTGTTATCCTGAAATGAAATAACCAAAGATACATATTAAGTTAGTACTGGTAAATACAGATCATTCCTCGATATACAAGTGATAAACATTATCATCTAAAAAAAATAAACAAGTTCTTGGTCAAATCTAGTGCATGCGCTTTCAAAGGTTTCTGGACTCTCCTTTCAGCAACTACAGACAATGTGCGAAGGTGAGTTCAGGGGCTGGACTAGCATATGGGCCTGGTATTATGAGGTCACACTTTGACCCATTGTCTATCAGACCTTCTATTAAAAAAATAATAATAATAAGCAAACATTCAAGAAAAATACTGTGTTACTGAAAAAATACATATTTTTTTATCTAAAAACCAAAACTGCTTTATTCAAAGTGCAATAGCTTTCTTCCTGATATACTATTAATCCATACCTCTGCATCCACAACTCGCTTTGCCCTCTTTCTGCTCGACTCTGAAGAATCACTAGAAAATCAATGATAAGAATATTTTAACTTGTGATGCACAGATCATGGACTTTTACTTGGATTGTACATATAATGTTTGACTTGGCCAACAGAATAAACTTGCGGAATTGCAGTGAAAAACTTCAGGTAAACTTTGTGGTGTTTCTGGATATATTTCATATCACAGAACCTCACCTATTTGTGAAAATCAAGCCAATAACATCAAAATGCTTAAACACGGTAAGGCCAATACCATTACAGTGGGGACATGGCATGGAATGTGCTGTAACTTGTTCACATTCATGGTATGAATCCCAATAGACCTGCCGGCGGCTGCTTCACATTGATCATGAAATTGTTTTTTATGTACCAAGTGATGGGTTATTTTTGTACCAAGTGATCAATACTTTTCGACATTAACTTTGTTTGAGAGCAACAAAACAAAGGATGCTCAAACTTACGGCCAAAAAGGATTGATCACGTGGTAGATATAGATAGATAGATATGGTTATATGTATTTAGTTACTGTATTTGATCCGCATTGACACTCTTGGAATTTTTTCATACATTTTCTGTATTCACGCCAGGGACAATCTCAAGATTTTTGACAAAGTTGGGTTGACAGGTATGCAGTAGGGAAGCTGATAAAATGTCTCAGCCATGCAACATTCCAGTACTTTTGAAAAAGGACAACCTTTATTCAAGCCATCGCACATCAAAGTGAGAACCACCACGTGTGGAAGACAACACCACTAATAATTTACCTTAAATTCACAGGGTGAAGTTCGCCAAAATCCTTAAGATGTCTCTTTTGAGCCTTAGATAAACTCTTGGCATTGATTTGCGTAAGTTTCTTTATCCTTGCCTTGGATTTAGATACTCTAGATTTCACATTTTTCTTGTGTTTTCCCTTCGAATGTTTCGCCATTTTGGATTTTGTAAGATAGCCGCTGATAGTTGGTTCTGAGTATCGCTGGCCTGGAGACCATATTTGAGCCCCACTCCAATGATGCCCTTAAAAGAAAACATTGTAATTTACTAAACTGGTGAAAATGTCCTTCAAACAAGGCGTTCAGCCTCTAAAATGTCCGAATCTAGTCAATTATCAATTTCGAATTCCCCGACTAAGGAGTTATAAATATTTCGATATCTTAGTCCCTAAATGTCCCCGGAAGTTGAACTTATGCAAATTTTGTTTGACTGCGCAGCTCCCAGTACGCATGTACGTGTTGCTGTTTATTTCCGCCGGTTGAAAACCATTTCAACTGAAACTTCTTCATTTTACGCTTTCCTAATCATGAGTAACACTTTCGGCCTGTTTCTTGGTGGAATATTTATTCTAGTAGTTGCTGGATACATCGCACAAAGTCGTCTTCCACCACCAAAGCCGAAAATTATCGGGATTGATTTGGGAACAACGTATTCATGTGTGGGAGCCTACCAAGCAATCAGTGGACGAATTGACATTTTTGCTGATGAAAACGGCGATAAAGTTATACCTAGTATTGTTGCTTTTACAGAAAATGGGGTTTTGGTAGGTAAAAGAGCTCAAAGCCAAGCTGAGCTCAATCCAAAGTCGACGATCTATGACGCAAAACGTTTTATAGGGAAGATCTTCAGTAAAGAGGAACTTTTAAAAGTTGGAAAACTTTACCAGTTCAGAGTGACTGGAAATGGCTTCAGGGAGGCAAAATTTGTCGTTGGAAAAGCTGGTAATGTTACGCAAGTAACCCCTGAAGAAATTGGTGGATACGTGATAAAGGAACTGCGGAGAATGGCAGAGAATAATCTTAGTGTGCCTGTTACAAAAGCTGTCATGTCAGTGCCAGCAGAATTTGATGACAGACAAAGAAATGCAACTATAAAGGCTGCTGAATTAGCAGGTATTAAGGTTCTGAGAGTCATCAATGAACCCACTGCTGCTGCGTTAGCATATGGACTGCACAAAAAGCAAGGAGTGTCTAACGTTATGGTTGTCGATTTAGGTGGTGGTACCTTAGACGTCTCTTTACTGAATATTCAGGGTGGGATGTTTGTTACTATGGCAATGGCAGGGAATAACAGACTTGGTGGGCAAGACTTCAATGTCCGACTCATGCAGTATTTGTCATTATTAATCAAGAATAAGTTTAATCATGAGTTGAGTTGTTCAGAGGACATTCAGAAGCTTCGTCAAAAAGTAGAAGAGGCAAAAATCAACCTTACAACTGTCACAGAAGTTGTTATAAAACTTTGTTTACCATCTCTAAATCAAGGCAAGAAGCTTGCAGTCTTTGAAGAGAAACTCTCCAGAAAAATGTTTGAAACTATAAATCAGGACTTATTTAAGAAGGTTCTCCAGCCAATCAGAACTGTTTTAGAAGAAGTTGATCTTCCAAAAGAGGAAGTGGATGAGGTTGTTTTAGTTGGAGGATCTACAAGAGTTCCTAAAATAAGACAATTAATACAAGAATATTTTAATGGCAAGCCACCCAATGTAGCAATAGACCCTGAGTTGGCAGTTGCCACTGGGGTGTCTATACAAGCAGGAATTATTGGCGGTATGTGGCCATTACAAGTGTCTGCTATAGAGATTTCAAACCAGGTAAAGAAAATTCACATCTTTGAATAAGATCATCAACCATTCTAATTTTACATTTTCCTGATGACTATGTTGCCATTTTCGAATTAACATTTTCTCATCCCATAAAATTCCACTGGCCACAATTGTGCTATAGCCTCCATTGCAGCCATTGGCATGTCACAAGTGAAACGTGTGACACACCAGTGGCTGCAAAGCGTTGTTGGATATCTATTTTACATAGCTTGTACATAACAAGTAGAAATCTCATTTCATGCAATACACACATCTGGTAAAATCCATTAATATCCATGTGCCTGATTTCTGGATTTTTAGCTAGTAAGAACTCAGGTAGTGTAATAGAGACAAAATGCCAGAGAAAACAGGAGGCTATGGGGATTATTTACAATCACAGTGCACACTATTTTCCTGGGGAGTTCTCAGGGGTAAAAGTGATAGGGATGCTCATTGGAAAATCAGAAAAAATACCAAGCAGAAATACCCTAAGAAATACCTCATTGATCAAAATAAACCCTTAAAAATGAATCCCAATATTAACCCCCAAAAATATGACGAGCACCCTTACCACATCAACATGGAAAGAACCCCCAGGCTATTTTACACTGATTTTGTAAATTTTCTTTCTTTTTAAGAAACATATTTAACTGTAAGTATATTTTATTTAATACAAGCATATTTACCATATGCATATGCTCTTCATTGGCCTGTTAAAAGGACCTTTGAAATTAAAATAATACTTTAAAGACTCACGGATGACTCCCGTTTTTACTCTTGGCTTAATCTCCTTTGAAAAAAATTGACACTTTCAATATATTTAATGTATGTCTCCTGGGGTAAATTTCTTGCAATTTTCTCATACAGTTGGTGTATTTTAAACACTAATCTCCCAATTTTGAAGCTTTCAGGGATGGCAGGTATGCATATGTCACTAACCAACAAGCCGTGCAGCCACAAGGAGCCTGGGGAAGAAACTAAGGATGCTTTCCATTTGGCAGAATTTCTGGGAATTTTGTTTCCAATCCAAATGGAAACATGCCATTTCCAGGAAAAGATTTCCGAAAATTCAGGACAACCTTGCGAGGTAGTCCTAAAATTTCAAATACTTTTCCCAGGAACTGCCATGTTCCATTTGGATTTTGTACTGAAATTCCAGAAAAATCTGCCAAATGGAACGCACCATGTTTCGGTATTTTTTGAAACAGTCATGTTCTATTTGAACATTCTCAATCAATATTCCCAGGCTCTTACTGGGCTGAATTCCCTGTGTAAATACAAAAGTGGGATCCCTGTGTCATTGAGCAAGTAAATGGGATGGACCCATTCCATTTGACCATTGAAACTACCAAAAACCCGAACCATTTTTTGGGGGCAAATGGAAAGCACCCTAAGTCAGGTCCCTTGATCCTTAAAACAAATTAGGCTAAAATTTTAGTCATTTGATTTTTTAAGTTAATCTTGTGTCTCTCCCAGCAACACATATGCTCTTTTTGCCAATAAAGCCATTGAAAGCTGTGCATTAATGCTTAAATAAAAATTAAAACTAAGGCCCGTTAGAAGTCGAACTTAATTCTGTCGTGCTAAATTGACTTGGTTTATTAGCAAGTAAAACAAGAAATTTCGATATGAGTGATTTTATGAGGTTAATATAACCTGTCTGGCGAATGGAGAAGATCTCATCCCTGATTTTATTTTAGTGCGACAATAATTGCCTAATATAAGTTGCAAAATGGTTTTGCAGTAAAGCTGGGCTCCCTGTGGGAATAATGTCAATTTCACTGGTCACCAGGCCCCTCCGGTAACTCTCCAAACAACGCCTTCTGGAATCACAGAGTGCAAAGAAAAAGCGCCTTTTAACGCTCCAAGAAATCGACAAAATGGCAACGCAACAGGCACAGATAAGCATGCAAAAAGCTGTTGTAGAGCAACTTAAAGGAGAATTGAGAGTGAACAGGATGAAAGTTTCTCAAACATCGGCGGAAATAATGAAATTCTGCGAGCAAAACTATCAGAGCGACCCTCTTGTTGTCGGGCTTCCATCGTCGGAAAACCCGTTCCGGGAGAAATCTTCTTGCGCCATACTATGAAGCTGAACTATCGACAACATTATTAGAATTATCTAAGCGTACCATTGAGCATTTACTACGGAACACTGTAATGCACTGAACAGATATTTGTAATATACAGACATGAACCTAATACAACGAGAGAGTTGGGAAGGCGTCCAAGAACTCTACACTTTTGGACATGTGAAAACTGGTTGATCTCACGAATTTCGATTGAAATATTGTCTTCAAAACTCTATGGAAATATCGGCTTCAAAACTCTATGGAAATACCAAGGAAGTATTTTTCTATTTAGTTTTCAAGTCGATGGACTGGTCAATTAGGTTTTGGCTTAATGACCCGGCAAAACATTCCTTTTCAAGCTGACGGCTTGTCGCCTGATTGTGAAGAGGCCGCAACGTTGAATCGAACCACAAAACATGAAAGCCAAAATCTTCTTTCTTTTTTTGGAAAAGTACAAGTGCCTGGACTTTTGCCTAAAGATATTTGCTCATGTGTGCATTGACTGCTGATTGAACTACCTTCACGTGTGAAATCATTATGAAAAGCAAACCAAAGGCATTGTTTCAAGCGGCAGTTTCAAGCCTACAGAATAGTCGTTTGATAGAGGATTCTGTGTACCTACCGTTTTCCTGCTTCGTAAAATTAAATCGGATATTTTGTTTCTTTCGTTGAAAATCCGCATGAAATCTAACGGGTGGTATTGGACTCTGTTGGTGATTAAATAACTTGGTTCCAGACTACCTTACTCGCTCGGTTGCGTTCTGATTGAACAATTCGATTTGAACACGCCTCAAAAGCAAGAATCTTTACACGAAATCCTTCCAGAAACGTGCTGTTGATTTTCCAAAATGTCGACCCAGCAAGCCCAAGTTTCCATGCAGAGAGCCACGGTGGACCAGTTGAGGAATGAACTTAAAGTTAACAGAGTCAAAGTCTCCCAAACTTCGGCGGATCTGATGAAATACTGCGAACAAAATGCCCAACACGACCATCTTGTCAATTCGCCTCCAGCGTCAGAAAATCCCTTCCGAGAAAAGGGACTTTGTATCCTACTCTGAAATGATTCATATTTACTGTTTTGTAATCGCGAAAGGACATTTGTAGCTGCTATTTGCATTGAAGATTTATGTTTGTACTTGGGTCCTTGCATTCGAGAAGAACCTTCGACTACAAAACAATTCAACATTTATTAGCCGAAGGAAGCCAGACAGCGGTTTAGCATTCTTGTCTCAGGCTTCTGGATTAACTTCGGATTGGCTTTCAAGGTGATGGCTGCATTCCAACATTGGCAGAGTGCATAGAAAATTGCTGAAAATATATGCAATCAAGAGTTGATTTGATTTTGGCTTAATGAACTTTGAAACACCTTCCCTCTCAGGATCAACAAAACAACATGGCCGCTAAAGCTTCATCATGGTTCTTATCTCTTCATTGAACATTATTACTTTTTTTTTCTCTGTCACAAAGGCTTGTTCACGACTAGACTCTGATATTGTTAATAAGGACCTGAAAGGAACTAGAATTCTTGCTACACTCATAATGAATTTCACACCTTGGAAACAGCAATGACATTATAATAAACTTTGACAATCCTGCCGAAATTACTCCCAGAAACGCATGCAGAGTGCAAATAAGCTCAGATTTTAGTAAATTGTATAGTTCATTATTTTTGTTCTTAATATATTATTCTTGATAATTACACATTGTTTGAATATTTGCCCGGTCCCTATCACAGTGTAATATGTCTTACAAGTATATCATTAATACAATACCTTTGCGTGTCACAAGTTTATTGAAAATGAATTTATTTTCTGAAGAAAGTAAATAAAATTGTAGGTTAGATTTTCAGTGTTCATAGTTTACATATTTTTCTTTTGCCACACATTTGTGTCAGTGCAGAGCCTTTGTATGCTAATCTAGCCATAGTTACGGTAGTATAAATCAACTAGAGGTCTACTCAAAAAGTCATGCATTTCTATTGGCCATGGGGTGCTTACCATTTGTCAAGGAAAACCAGTTGGTTTGAGCAATGTCAAATGGTACAAAACATTCTGGTTGGGATTAATTCACATATTGGTTTCAATTGGTTTCCATATTTGGTCATGGAACCAGTTGATGTGTGCAAATAGTACAAATCATTCCAATAGGTTTGCTTCAGCTAAAATACAGAAATGATACCGCTTCTCGGAAGATCTTGTGTGATTGGATAGGCAGAACAAGGCACCCCATTGTTTCCTTGTTCTATTGTTTGACCCTCTATTGTCTTGCACTGAGGGTATCAATCCAATAGGCTTAGATCTTACGAGAGCTGTATCATGACTCCCAAATTGGTGGGACAACATTTGGAAACAACTTGCTTGTTCCAACCGGAATCCCTGAAAATCACCAGTACCATTTACATCCCAACCGGAATTTCCAGGGATTTTGGCATAATGATAAGCACCCCTTGTTTGGGGATTTGTCTATTTTGCTGCTGCTTTTCTCATGAAAAATAACTGGTGTTTTATTTTCTGTGATTGACAATCTAGTTGATTTATTAGTATCACTCAACTAGTGGACTACTGTCAATGTTGCATTCTGACTGTTATCAATAGACCTCTAGTAGCAAAAGCACCGATTTTGAACATAAAAATATGGTGGCTGCTTTTCATTTTGTTGAGGTTTCTGATGATTTTTTTTAGACAATTACACTTTTTTGTCCAACTAGTTGGGTGATAATAAAACAAGACCTCGTAGTCTCCTGCGCAGCTGGTCCTTTGTGTAAAGACAGGCTGCATGGGAGACTGACCCTCAAGGGCCATGCCCATGGGTGAATGGTTCTAATGGGTTCAAGGATAGCCGTCTATTATCAATGTTGCTTTGAAGCCACCAAAATGGCATATGTCTAGCTGTAAAGCTTCTTCCTCTTGATTCCAGAAATTATCCATACTCCCATGGAAGGGGTTCTTGTTTTACCAGATATGTAAGAAAAAGGGGTTGACTTACTAATTGGCAATTCCAGAAAATATATGTACCCGGGGACGGGCGGCATTTGGCAATTCTGAATTGGGAGGGGGAGTTTTCAAGCTCGGAATTCTGCCTGCATGGGGAGTTTTGAAGCTGGAAGCTAGGTTAACCTCTCAGGAATACTATATGCATGGGGGATAAGCCATTTTGGAAACTCAGGATGCATGGGGGGGTCAAAAACTAGTGCCGCCCTTGGTGGGGGTACATATATTTTCTGGAATTGCCCAATCTAAAGGATATACAAGAAACTTGCTGACCCCTTTTATTACCCTTGACCCCCTCCTGCTTTAAGATCTTACTGGTTACTTTTCCTTGTAGCATATGCCCATTAAGTCATGTTTGTTGCACATGCATAGCTGAAAATAGCTTATATACATTCTCATACCCAGAGCTCAGTGCCACTCAGATCAAGGCTCTTTAGATGGCCTTTGCTGATTGGCTGATGTGTAGAAAGGTAATTCTCTTAACGGCTCTGTCATTCTCCTACCCAAAGTTCACCGGCTTGTCACCTTACTGAGGGGGCTCTGATCGACTATTGTTTAATTAAAGGCCCATCACCAACCGGGAGCCTTTGCGCCCCGTTTTCTTTTGTTTTCAAATTGATCCATTGTTTTTTGGGTGCTCTGATTGGCTAAGAGTCCGCAAAGGCTCTCGGTTGGTGATGGGCCTTTAATTTTGAAGTTCTGGCTCTACAGAATCTCGCGCATGCGTGTCACTGGCTGTTACTATACCACGGCCTACCTCCATTCTCGAACCCAGAGCTCCCCGGTTCGTAAACTAACGGGGGGACGCTCAATCTCGTACCCAGAGCCCGTCATCTTTTGGCCAGCGGCAAGATTCAGGGCTCTGGGGGAATCCAATTTGTGAGCATGCGTGGTAGGTCAAAAACGTAACGAACTTTCATACAACGTTCAAACCGGAAACCCAGAATCTGGGTTTAAAAAAATCCATTCCTCAGAGCCCTGAATCTTGCCGCTGGCCAAAGGATGACGGGCTCTGGGTACGAGATTGTACAGAGCCGCTGAGAGAAAGACCTTTCAGCGCATGCTCCAATGCTCAAAATCAACCAATCAGCGACGGCCCTCAAATGGACAGAGCCTCCCCTGCGAGCAGACGAGCTGGGGAGCTCTGGGTACGAGAATGGCCTACCTCCTGAGGTGATGACAAAATGGTGGTTGCTAAGTGTTGGGTAATGCTTTTAAATAAAATTAAACATCTTAAAAGATTGACCTGACCTCTCAAGGATCAATATTATTGTTGATAAAACTTTAATTATCCCGGTCGGCCATTGTTCTCGTACCCTGCAGAACTCCCCTGAAAATTGACTGAAAAGCCGCCGATGAGCACATGAAAGCATGCAGCCTTATCTCGTTTATACTAGTCGTCTTTTTAGCCTATGCCCTACAAGTAATTTCTGAGTCATAAAATAACATTTGCGTCAACAGCGTCAGTGGCGGTTACAAGAGCCCAATCTCGTTCCCCTGAGTTCCATATATTTTAGGGCTAGCGCCAAAAGATGGCTGGCTACGATTCACGGGCTCAGAGTTTCGAGATTGTACGAGAACGATCCTTGGCAGACGTCAGAATGTCGTTTTGTGAATGCAAAGTTAAAAGCGAACCATCTGGATCCTCTCCGATGAGATTTAAAACAATTTTTACCACTGCAAGTCCTTCAGAATATGAAGAAAGGTGTGCCGTGACCTGTTAGGGCCTAAGCTCCAGGCAGTCCAGGGGCACACGTACCTGCTCCCCAGGAAATCAGTTCTCCAGTTCCTTTCGCTCATGCATAGCTGGGTAAAAAGACCAGACATCCTCTTAATGCTGGGAACGTTATGCTACCCGTTTGTCAAAGAGTGCTTGTTTTTTTACCAATGATGTCTCGTAGGAAAATGACTAAACACACAGGGAATTTCTGCAGAAGCCCATGGGAAAGTGTTCGGATTGGCTATCCATGTGAATTCGTGTGAATTCCGAACACTTCCCATGTGCATGTGTGCCTTGGGAAATTCAGCTTTTCCCATGGATGGGATTCTGCAGAAATTACCTGTAATCGCGCCTATAGACCTCTTTACCTTGGGCGTAATGTTGTCCCATTCAGATCACGTGGCAATCATTTGAATAATCTTTCTTTGTTTGGGTTGATTCCATATTCATATATCCTTCGGTGCGTAGCAGAAAAACAAAGAAAGAATACTCATGGGAAAGCCATGGGATCTGAAGTGGGACAACATTACGCCCAAGGTAAAGACTCAGGTCTATTGCAAAGGTTCGCGATGAAAGTCATCACAGAATAGCAAACTTATTCAATAACATTCCTAGCCGTAAAGATGATCAATTCCACTCCAAATATGTACATTTAAAGATCTGCGGACGACCCACTCAGGGAGGATAATACATGAAAAAAGTTCCCAGCAAGATGCTTAGTTCCTGGTCATTTTTTTACCAGCCAGCAACGAAATGGGGATGAGGGCCAGCACCCTGGCGCGCAAGATGGGACAGCAAAGTGGCTGACACTGCGGGAAATGAGCGTTGATTATCGCCTCTTGCCTCTTAGAAAGGCAGGACCAGGGGGGTACGCAGCTGCCTTTGATCTTGCCGCTTTTTCCGTCACGATGATACCTCCGAGCTGAAAAACTGTCAATCAAAATAAATTGGATACTGCGCATGCGCAAGTGCATGATTCTAGAACGCCAACGGCCGCCATATTGGAAAGTGAAGAAAGGGAGGATTTTAAAGGCTATTTTGAACGAAAACTTGTGTTATATTTGATTTTTAGTAATCGAGTCTTTAGGTTATTACGTTCTCCTCGTACAAGATGATGTAAAAGATGGAGAAGAGAATTACTCTGTTGAATTTCGCTCGTTTTTTCGGGATGGTTCTGGAACTGAAAGGAGATACGACGGAGTCGGAGGGCGTTTGCCTTGTAATGAAGTAAAATATGGAATGTCAGAACAACTCTACGCCACGGTATTTGTACGGGACTCGTTGCACAGGTACCGGCAAAGATCTCTCCTCATATGATTTGACATTTGCACTTGTGAGGGCCCTGCCCTACCCTTCGTGACTTTATGAAACTTCTAAAGCGAGAAAACAAGGAAATCTCAAATAAAAAAGAAAAATTGCAGTCACTCATTTCAAAGATTGAAAGTGCTGGTGTGTTGTTGGAGATTTTATTTTCGTGTGCTACATCCTTGCAACACTGTATCACGGGGTAAAGTTTGCGAGCAGTTATTTCAGTTGCCACTGCGGTTTTGTTCGGCGTTTTTGATTTATGCGAGTCGCAGGAGAAATGCATTTAACTTATTTGATAGAGAAAAGCGCACAGTTCACAGTGGCACCCAAAATCAAGGAATTTTTTTATAAAAAACACCAGAGAAGGGCTTCCCAAATTTTTGGGTTAGGGATCTTTTAGGTGAAAAAAAAACCCACTAACAACCTCTTGGCTTTTAAGCCGGAGACAGACTAGAATCTTGAACCATATCCCTTACCAAGTTCAGATTCTTATGATTCTAGTAAAAAAGAGCATGTGTGTGCCACTGACTAGGAAGCAGCCCAATCATGAGCCATAATAGTCACATTCAAATGAAAAATGGCACATTCAACAAACACATTTCTGTGCCCTTTGGTCCATTACCTAGTCCAGTCCCTGAACTCTCCTTTGTGTACATCCGCAACGGAAGAAGAGCCACCTAGTGGAATCCCATTTGCGTAACCCATTATTATTGTTAATATTATAATTATTGTTGCCTGTGGTTGCCGAAAAAACCTGTATGCACATGCACTAAGAATTCGGTTTTTTCGTTAGTGCGCATAATCCAAATACTGTTGTTGGAAATCGGTTGTTGGCTCCATGAATTCTGTCCATCAAGATAGGATGCCCTTGTGACCGTAACCACAAAAATTCAACAAACAATCTCCAACAGTGGTGTTCGGATCATGCACCCTAACAAAAAACACCAAGTTCTTGGTCAGATCTAGCCTATGCGCATACAAAGATTTCTGGACTCTCCTTTCTGAGACAACATGCAACAACGGAGCCGCGAAGGAGAGTTCAGGGACTGGACTATCCGTTAGCTTGCTGGTTTCCATTAAAAATATTTTCGTTTTTTAACTTATTCTGGAAAATCAGTGATGATGTCATCTACAGAAGTGATGAGAAAATGGAGAATCGTGAAGGAGAAAATTCATGCAACACTATACTATTGTATTCAAAAGTTTATTTCGAATTTCTTGATGGGTCTTTTAGGTAAAAAATCTGTGTGAGCCATTATTTGGTATCTTTTAGGGGTGAAACTGTACATTCCCAATTGTGGTAACAAAACAAGTCCCCTTCTCACTCTTGTTGAAAACTGTGACAATAGACCGATCCCTATTTTGACGATAGCTCCGCCCACTTGTAGCAAACAATACGACGTTTTCCCTACGGAATTCAAAATGTCCGAGCAACAAACTTGAATATCGAAGATTTTTCAATAATAATTCAGCTTTTCAAGATAAAAATATAAAATCCAAATTGCATGCAACAACTTCTAAGACCTCCCTGCAATCGGTGTCTTTTCCGTGCTCTATGCCAAAGATAAAATTTGGCTTGTCCGACGTAGCAACAGTAACTAGGGGTATAACAATGAATGCGGGATCGGTGAATTGACCAAAATTCCACAGATCATATGATCCACTACAGCATGTTGAGAGGTCAACCACAGCAGAGCACACCATTTCACAGTGAGCTCAAGAAGCATAATATTATGAACTGTCTGAAATGGTGGACTTCTTTATTAGCAATGGAATACTAAATGAAAATTACCATTTTAACAATTAGCTGCCGAAGGCGACATAATTATTGGCAAATAGTCACCAAGATAAAGTTGAGGTTCTATTTTCTGATAATCACAGAGCCTGAGGCGACTGATTGTTTTAGTATAATTTCTCAAGTGATTCAAGGTTTTTAGACAAATAAAAGCTTGTTTTGGGGGATTTTTTCACAATCATAGCAAAACTTGTACATGCACTCCCAATCTTTTGCAAGAGAAAACAAACCTCTTGATCCATCAGTGGCTGAATTTCTTATAATCACTTGAGTAATTATACTAAACTAATTTATTTGGTATCAAAAGCCAAAGATAGAAACCACATGGATCCCACATACCAGTTGTCTGTAATCTGGTGTCTTGACTGACAATAAAATTGCAAATGGAAAGGTTATGAAGCAGTGAGGAAGTGGTTGCCGCTGCATTCTTGGTCCCTTGTTGAAGAGCAGAAATACAAAGGCAACCTCGTGTCCCATAATTTAGCCCAACAATAGGTTGCAGCCCCTCCTATGCTAGTAGGATTAAAATATTTTGACCTATCCCCTGACTATGACCCGAATGATGATGCCACCAGTATCAGAGATGAATCTATCAGTTCAAATGATGACAACAGTGATACCCGCTCTGATTTAGGTCTTCTGATCAGACACATTCTGCAAGACAAACATTTGTCAGTGTTTCTAACAAGTCTACTAGCAGGTGATTTTACACATCAGTAGCATCATTTCTAGTGTAACATCTAAAAAGCTTATACGAAACAAAATATGATGTGGCCTCTTTTAAAAGCCTACACAAAGTGTCTGGTGGCAAAATCAATATTGTAAAGGGAAAGATGAAAAACTCTGTCTCTGGATTTTTTTTTGTAGCCGCCCTAATAAAGGATTGACAGCAAGATCTGTTGGCATCTCTGTGATGGTGGTACATGGAACTGAAAACATTTTAAAACTTACAGCAATTGCACTTGGGCTGAACCCAATAAGTTCAATGGGTGTACAATAAAAGTTTATTCTTACAAAACATACAATAATTCTGTTAATTCTCATCAGAGGTACAATGGGCCATTGTCCTATCCCTTAGGGTATAAAATTCACCCAAGTGCTATTATCTCTTAGGGGATGTCCAAAGAGTCTGCTATCCTTAGGAGGGTAACAGAATAATTTGTTTCACAATTATAAAATTGGGAAAAAAGTGAAACATCTTCAGTTTACCACTACATCCAAGCTGCTATGTTCTCATACCGTACCGACTTCGAGTAACGTAACATTATACTCGCGAGCCGCGAGTCAAAAGTCGACACTCGAAAGACTCGCGGCTCGCGAGTAATTTTATAATAAGGAGCTCATTAAACAAGTCCACTCGATCCACTCGAAATGCGGTTGCTCGCGAGTCTTGCGAGTGTAGGAAATTTACAGGCGAAGATCAACCCATGATCTGATACAATTGTCCAGAAGAGTTGTGAACGCTTTCAGTGAGGGGATTCTTTTCATGTTACAAAACTAGAATTTCGCAAGAATTTCCAAACTACCGTAACGTTAAAATATATAGCTACCGTACAAAATAATGAAAGTAATATTCGAAGCGTTCTTTTGACGTACCTAAGTTTTGTGAAGTCTATTTTTGAAGCGAGCGCAAAACTTCGAAGTTTAGGTCTGAATTTGTGCCGGCCTTCTAGCGAAGAGACGCTAAAGTTTCGGTGAAATGTTTCGCTGTTTTTTCTTTCCTAGTAATAAAATACTAAATAGTAACTATGAAATAATTAAAGTACTATAGGTAAGCTTTTTTCTTTCGGAAGTTTTGTGGGGTTTATTTACGAAGCGAGCGAGAAAACTTGGAAGTTAAGCGTGGGTTTGAATTCGTGCCCGGCCTTCGTGCTCGGTAATCAACAAACTAGTGAAAAGACGCTAGAATGGGCTAGAATATTCGGTGAACTGTTTGGCCGATACCGGTAGTAATAAAACACTAAATAATAACTATGAAAGTACTAAAGGTAAGCGTTCTTCTTTCGTAAGTTTTGTGGGGTTTATTTGCGAAGCGAGCGAGAAAACCAGGAAAACTTCAAGGCTTTTGAATTCGTTCTATCCATGCATTCCATAAACTTAGGTGCTATTTTAGCGACAAGACGCTAAGGGTAAAATATCGGTGAAATGCCTTCGCCGGTTTTCTCACTTAGAAAAAAAACACTAAATAATAACTATGAAACACTCTATGCAAGCTTTCTTCTGGCGTAAGTTTTGTGTATTTTATTTACGAAGCGAGCACGAAAACTTCGAAGTTTACGTTTGCACCAAAACATTAGCGACGAGACGCTAAAGTATCGTAGAATGTTTCGCCGGTTTTCTTTCCTAGTAATAAAACACTACATAATAACTATGAAATAATGAAAGTACTATGGGTAAGCGTTCTTCTTTCGTACGTTTGTGGGGTTTATTTACGAAGCGAGCAAGAAAACTTCGAAGTTTACCGTGGGTTTGAACTCGCGCCTGGCCTTCGGCTTCGGCGACTACGAGACGCTAAAACTTGAACTCGAAATTATGCGCCTGCTCGCGAGTCTTCGAGTGGAGTGTAGGAAATTTACAGGCAAAGATCAGCTCGTCCAAACCCAAGGAATTGTTTATTATTTCAGAAGGGCTTGTGATCGTTTTCAGCGATGGATTCAGCGAATAATAAGAGAAGTACAGCGCCGTAATTCTTAAACGCACATTTGTGTTTGGAGTCTAGAGTGATAAACAACAGATGCGCTGAACAAAATTTCCAGCGTATTCTTCAATAATCGCTTGATAAGAACACGCCACTTTTTCGTTGGAAGCTAGTATGATATTTTTATTTCAAGAACTTCTTTTAAACTGAATTTTAAGATTAAAAGAACTATATACGGGTGGTCTTCTTTCCTGAACTGGTTCGCGATCTTCCATGTAGTTTCGGTACGATATTTGGGCGATGTTTTGCTTTGGACGTTCATCAATAAAGTTCACTCATTTGAACCTAGAGCCGGATCAGTAGCAAAGAGTCTGGAAGAAAAAGGGCCAGTCACTCGCAAAATGCGAGTGACTTTTTGCATATCATGAATATTCCAATTGAAAAATACTCGCGAGCCGCGAGTCTTTCGAGTGTAGATTTTTGACTCGCGACTCGCGATTGGAGGTTACGTTACTCGAGGGCGGTACGGTAGGGGTAAAATTTCTGTAGAGCATACCCTCTGCTACCCCTGAGGCTTGAGGGTTCTGTGCGACTACGTCAACCAGGCCATTTTGTAAGAAGTTAGCCAATCGGAAAGCAAGTACAGAACAAAGGATCTTGACTTTCTTGAGATATCAGCATCAAATATTCGCTTTTCTCTAAAAAAATGAAATTATGAGCAGAAATAACTTCAAAACACTTAATTACTCATCGCCAAACGTAGTTCAGGTATGAAAAATCCCTAAAGTGGTTTGAATCTCTGAATAACTTTTTACGGGATGGCCCGGTTGACGTAGTCGCACAGTAAATAAATTTCCTAAAGCATCTATTTTATGGGAGTCCTTGCCCTGGGACTCCTCCTCATCCTTCTGAAGACCCAGTGCATACAGGATTAAGTCCATCCATGTGAACCTGTTTAGAGATAAAAAGAAAAAACAAACAATTGCTAAAAAAAACTGCCAGAGGTTTTACAGCGATTCAAAGTTCTTTTGTCTTAATTTGAAGGGAAAAATTGCTTGATTGGGTACCCTAAAAAATACCCCAGGCCACAATAACCCTAAAGATACAACGAGCACCCCCACCCAGATCCCTAAATTTCCTGGCTTTTACAATTATTTTTAACCCTAAAGTGTAAAGAGATACACCAGGCCACGATTTCTATCCCTAAAAGATACAACAAGCAAGCACCCCCATCCAGCTGATATGGGGAGTCCCTTCCCCAGGAATATAAACATGTTTATTGAAGATTTACTGAACTCACAGTCTAGGGTTATGGAAACTTTAGGCAATGATGTTATATTGTACTCGTACATAAAAACTAACGGCAAAGGATCAAAGAAAATACAGTGACTACTGAACTGAACTGAACTGAACTACAAAAAATACACAAAGCTAAAAACAAGATGGTCACCGTCCCATGCCAAAACGTGTCCCTAAACCACATATTTAAAGTGAAGATGGACACAACTCTTACCTATTGAAAGTGGATGTCGTCTAAAGTATGAATGTTCTCAGTTGAGTTTTCAGCTCCGTTCAAGAAATGATGCCAACCAAACCCACTGATCAATTTCCAGTGCAAATCATACCGTGGTCAGTTGTGGTCTCCATATGTAACCTGCATCTCCAGAAGATATCCGGATTCAAATATCGCCTGCTTTTATATCGTTTTCCGGGTAATTTAGGCATCCAAACGCGAGCATCAGCCCAAACAAGATGCAAAATCGATGAAATCGCGATATGAAACAACCTGCACAAGTCACCGTTGGCGTTTTAAATCAACTGGTGAAGCCTAGAATACTTCTGAAATCTCCCAAAGAGAAGCTTGGTTATTAACGTAATCTTGATAATTTTTGAAAGAGAAAAATTCAACGAAAAACGGAATAAAAGTCCTAACAATTGCGTAGTCAAGCTTCCCCGCCGTCAGCATCGGCCGCCATATTGGATTTTTGCATTTTAATGAGATGCGAGTTGTTGATTGACAGCTCACCAGCTCGGAGCGATCATAGTGACTCGGGTCCAGGCCCTGCTGCGTACCCCCCCTGGGCAGGACTCAGAAACACACTGATTTCTTACCCAAATCTATTAGCGGTCGTTTGTTATTTTGATGCGATGTCGTCATATTCTAGGAAATTGTTGTTAAACTGTTTTCTGACGATCAGCAGGTTTTATGTCAAGTGTCGAGTATTGCTTTATTGCGTTGTAAGGTTGGGGCCAAACCTATTTCAACTTTTGATTTAACTTCATCCAACATTTGTTGAACGCACCACTTTTGTTGAATGGGGGTTCCAAGAACCAGTTCAACTTTGTTGAACCTAGTCAACTGCCTATCTCATCCCGTAGCTGAACTGCATCATGACACATGACACCGAAATGTAAAGCATTGAAACTATGGTGTAATGCTATATTTATTATTATTATTATTATTACTTTCAATCCTTAGGCGTTCGTTTTCCTTACTTTTTCAGGGAGGGGTTTATTTTTGCTGGTTTTCCTGGCGTTCGCGGCGATGTTTTTAGGTTGTTGGCTTGTATATGAGGTAATAATATGTATAATATCTTTCGACTCCCCCTTCCTACGGGCCGGACATCGTACTTCAACACTTTGGTTTTGGCACCCCAATACAGTAAAAACCCGCATAAAAGAACATGTGGTTTAAGAACATTCAGGCTGAAATTTGGTCAAAAAGGTACCTTATACATAAGAACACATGCAGCCTGAAAAATGAAAATTGTTCTTGTATAAAAAAATGCTGCCAGTTAGATTCGTGTACAGTACCCACTGTGTGGTACAGTACCAGGAGATCAATATGATGTGCTAGACCATGCACACATAGTTCTACAGCAGGAATTCCAGGGTACATTTAGCAATTGTTTTTTAGACTTAACAACTAATTGTTGTTACTAAATGACTGTCACCTTTCTACCAATCAAGTATTTGATGTTAAGAAACAACTTTAAGAACACCTCAGGCTGATTTTGCAGAAGACACCCAATATACAAGAACAAAATCAGCCTGATTCCCCAAAACACCTGTTCTTTTATGCGGGTTTTTACTGTAATTCAAATTCATTCAACATTGCGCGTTCAACAAATGTTGAAAGAAGTTCAATCAAATGTTGAATACAGCTTAAATGTGCTTAACTCGTTATAATTATAACACTCCTTTCTCGGTCCTTTTCACCAAAATTTCCCTCCTGTACGTGAAAGATGGCTTGTCGTGCCAGCGTCTTTGACTGAACATTCAGAACGAGTGAACAACTTGGAGGGCTTTGGTATACGGAGAGGATCGCAGACACACACTGTACTGACAACGGCCGGCTGGAAATCGAGCCTATAAGAAGCTCCATACCAGGCTGCCTAAACTAGGACACACATGCGCGCAAACATTGTAGCCGGACACATGTTTCCCAACTTAGCCACGCGAGAAACATCGTTGCGCGCGACAATGTTGTAGCTGGGACGCAAAATTTTAAAAATGTTTTTGAGCATTTTTGTGTTCCGAGAGACGCGTGATGCTTCCTTGTTTAGCCACGCGGGGAAACATGCAGGACATGTTGCACATTTCCGTAGCTCAAAGGGGGTAAGCACACAAGCATACAATGGACCTGTCCCTCTGCAGAAATCCTCACCTCTTCCCTGGTACTGGTATGGGCGGGGAGATGAGGGGAGACCCTGACGCGCGAGGATACAACTGCCCAAACTCTCTCGTCCCTATGTGTCCCCAAGAGAAAATGATCATTTTCTCTTGGTGTCCCTCGATACAGCCACCTATCTCTTTCTCAGTGAGCGCGGACGCAGGTCTAGTTCTCATCATTCGGCCAAGAGTGACCAAGCTCCCTTAATATGGAGCTCATGATCATTTCAGATGACTGTTCGAGGTCATCAAAACTGGTAAGTCAGACTTGCGCTTCTGGAATTTCCTATTGTTTGAGTTTGGGACTTTGTTCAGTGGAGGGCCTTTAGTCAGCCAACCCGCATGCAGAGTGCGAAGAAAAACCAAAAGCATAGCAACTCGTGGTTTCTTGGGTGACAACTAAACGCAAGTAACTTCGTCCTCTGATTGGTCAGTTGTTTACCTTCATAAGTCCTCCTGACTGGCTAAGTGTACTCTACTCTACTTTGCCGTTTAGCTTTCGACGCTCAATCTGAAATCTGCTCTAACCAGGGCCTTAGAGTATTAATAAGCTACGATACATAAAAACTTGGGATATACCTTCGTCTGTCGTTTAGATATACCTCACTAAATAATGCTAGTCAAGTTGCGCTACGTCTCTCGTTATAGTAGCAGTCAACAGAGGACAGCAACAGCCCGTGTGCTGGCAAATCAAATTGATGATCTTGTTTTGCATTTCATTGACTGTCCGGTCCCAGCCTACCTCCCCCTACGACATGCTACGAGTACGGGCCAGTTATCTGCAAAGTAATCATGCAAATTAAATGACCTTTTTGGAAGAAAACATCATTCACACTTCACACCCCTCAGAAACTAGTACCGAGTCTCCCTGCGCCAGGAGGAAGATGTGTTCAACATGGCGACGAAGCGCACGCGTGCTTCAACGAACCACTAACTGAAACCACCATTTCCCTCTTTGAATTCATCGTACACTCCAATCATCTAAAGGCTTGTGAAGAAAACCTAAGGTACGTTTTGCTGCTTTAATATCAGAGCAATAGCTAGCGGGGAAGGGCTATTTTTGGCGTGCAGTTTGAGGGAATTTCATAACCTCGATTCACCCAAGAAGATTGAGTGGATGTGGCGGACGCACCAGAATTTGGGGCCTCGCTCTCTTACAGTTGACCACAACGTTCTATGAATTACGTTGCTCAGTTCTTTTCTTATGAGAAATATTTCTGCCTAGTCAAAATCGGGATTCTATGGAAGGGAAGGGTTTAAATTTGGGTAGCATTGTATCAAATGATTCATGAACGAGTACGCCGTGGTGAACCTTGTTGTGATCACTTCGTACATGTCGCGCGCCTTCACAACGTTTATCAAACGCTAAGCTGAAGGCACCAAAGGACATTGCTTGGCAATATCCCACCCCAAAGCGTTTCAAATATTTAGCAAAAATCGTAGTTATTGTAGCGTATTATGAAAGTTTCCTTACAAGGTTCGTTACCTAAATTTTTAAAACGAGGATCATGCATGGTCGAGGAAAGCGTACATGCATGAATTACAATTTTCATTGCTTATTCAATTATTATTATTATCCCATTAGTTTTAAGTCTGTGTGCAAGTCTTGCATAAATCAGGTCAATGTTTTTTTTTTGAAATAACAATGATTTGGTAAACTATGTGTTTTGGGGTTTCGTTTTTGGATGTGCTTTATAATAATCAGCATATAAATTTGCGCTTCAACAAACAAGACGCCTTTGAATAGTTATCATTGTTTTTGAGTGAATTCAACAGTGCATTGATATGGATTTTTGCTGGAAAAATAATCAAATTGATAGGTCAGCCCTTAGAAGACCAGCGGCAGAAATTAATTTTCCCATTACACAATATTTTGAAAGTATTTGACCAGGATGGAATTAACCTATAATCCCGATTGAAAAGGGGGCTGATTGCAAATATGGCACTGATTTGAAAATGAAAATCCTTTTGTTTTATTCTGCCCAGCCCAATAGACCACTTACAATGTGTTAACATTCCAAGTTAAATATGAAGTTTAGGAGAATAAAACAAAGAAACAAATTATAAATTTTTGATGCCAATGTGGATTCTTTTCATTTACCGTATTTACTTGAATAAGTGCCACCCTCAATTAAACGCAGCCCTCGAATAAGCTCCACACCTTGACCCAAGAAATTGATAAGCACCACCCCCAAAAACCGTCCGTATCCCATTTTGAGCACTACTTTTGAAAATGAAACTATTCAGCAATGACTGCGGTCAATTTTAGCTTTGTATTGTACAGTTTTAAGTAGATTTGTGCTTGGTGGAAGGCCGGAAAATTAAATAAAAGTAAATACGGTATTCCTGATAATTATTTTCTATATATTAATATATCGAAATTGGTCTATTCTAAAAGAATTTGAGAGATGAAAATGAGAATTTTTTTTTAAAGCTGGAGACAAAAAATTTTGTCCCCCCCTGTATCTTTTTGCAACTAAGTTTATAAAAAGCTGCAAAATTTGACATATGATTTCTCTGTAAATTTTGAGCCCTGATGCCAAATTTGGATAACAATGTGTTTGAAGTTAAGATCAGATTTGACAGCAGTTATAAAGTCGTTTTGTTTTCTTGTTGTCACAATTCCAAACATTGAAGATTTGTATGGGCAATATGGTTACCAATCTAACCTGTTCAAAGGAACTGAGTTTGATTGATTTGAGCAATCAAACTCACATAGAATTCTAGTGTAACTGTAAGTGACCTTTGTGAGTCACAAGATAGCTTGCTATTCTATGACTACATATCACTTAAACCAGCATTATGATAAAGAATGGATCGAAATTCCATGAGATTTAGATGGATTGGGTTAGCTACTTTTACCGTTACCTCAAAGCATAGACTTTTATGGGCTACGAAACTACATGTCACGCCCATCGGCCACAGGGTCTTTAAGAACAATTGAAAGTAATTGTTTACATTTTTAAGCAGGGTTCAGAGCTGTCAGAACAAGCCGGCAACCACCAGAGTTCCGGCAGCTACTTCACATTTAACCACGGGCAACTTTTTGCCGAATGTGAGACACAAAAAAGCTCAAACAACAGAACTTGGTTAAATGCGGTCTGAAGCTCATCTCATTGTTTGCAAAATTAAAATAATAACTGAAATCCTTAATTTGTAGTTGAACCTCGTAAAAATCTCCCACCTCCATTCCAGTGTCAGTATTGGCTTGGCAAGGAAACTAACTTGTTGCACATCAGTCGTCAGTTTTTCTTTTGCAGCTGGCTACTTTTTTTGAGCAGCCACCTGCTTCAAAACATTCTGACAGCTCTGTGGGTTTGTTTGCCTCCTGGAAACTGGTGATTTTATTTTATATCCTGGAAAGTCCTAGAATATCCTGGAATTTTGCCCCAAACTCCTTTGCCAATTGCCTTAAAACTCCTTGAACAAGATATAGTAAATTGTCACAAGAGGGGATAGTAAATCAAAGTCCACAAAGTATCAGAAAGATATGCTTTACTTTCAATACTTGCTAGTGCTGACCATTCAAATTATAAGTCATTAAACTGTGAAGTTTCAATTAAAGAGGAACAAATTCAAATGAAAGGCCTGTCTGATTTTATTAAAAACTCCTGGAAATATCCTGGAAAAGTTTTGAGAAACTCCTGGATTTCTAAAATTGTCTATGCATACAAACAGAAGCCACTCGAACATTTAACTCAATACCATATTACATAGATTATTAGCTTTATTCTTGTTCTACCAAAAATAAAAAAGGCCTATAAGCACATATTTTCCTTTCCAGTGAAGACCAATATGTGGGAGGCTTATTATTGGAGGTCTTTTTGTGTTGCAGAACTAATCTTTGTTAGGATGATGTATGTCTTTTTGGCATTGGTAATTTTTTAACTCTTTCTGTTCCCTGGAATTCCCCTTTTTGTGAATACCCACCCTGGAATTCAGCTCTAGTACTAGGGAACCCACCCCAGAATCTGGAATTCCAGGCTGCTCTTAGGACCACCCACCCTGGAATTCCAGATATCCTCAACAGGGGGTGCAGATTATTATTATTATTTGTTTGGGGGGAGGGGTGTATACAGCGGGCTTAAAAGTAAAATTTGTTGAACAAATTGTTGCTTTGATCGGATGGAAACTGATTATGCTAATTTACAAAAACTAACACTCTTTTAGAAAGAATTCCAGAAAGGGTGGCCCAAGTAGTGAAAATATGGGACAAATGTGCACATTTCCTTCAGCAAATACATAGAGGATATTACACGGTGGTGCAAAGATATGGATTTTTTTTTCGAGTGGCAAGAACAACATTTTACGAACGAGCGCAGCGAGTGAGTAAAATAATGTTTTGACACGAGAAAATGAAATCCATATCTTCAAGCCACCGTGTAATGTTCTTTTTATTATATGGATAAGAATTGACATAGCGGCAAAATATAATAAATTGAAGTCGAAAGTGTTTATTTGTGAAATGCTCCCTCAATCTTTCTGATTCCCAGTGTCGTTAAGAACTAATTTCCCTTTTTGTGTTGCTGTAGCTTTCTCTGCCATAGTTGAAATAAGGTTTTTCTCTTTAGAACTAGAACAAAACTTAGTTTTGTGGTTTAAAACTTGTGTGAACGAGCGGGGGTTTCACTTCAGACGTAGGTGATGAAAACAACACTGCAAACGTGCACATCCGGGACATTCGGTACATAACTTTTTCATATTTTCACTAGTGAAGATATGGAAAATACGAGTGTTTATAGTTTCCGGTAAAACACTGGCATCCATATAATAAAGCAAATTATGGATAAATCTCCCCATAAAAGGGGAGCAGCAGTCCCCTTGGACCCCCCTAAATCTGCCCTTGAACATGATACATGGTTCATGATAAATGTTTCATGGAGCAATGTTACTTGAAATAGGTACCGGTATATCAGGTATTAAAAGTCAAAAACATGTGATCCAAGGAAAAATTTTGTTCTCCCTCTGTTTCACAGGTTCTGTGTTAGTCATGCTGGATGTAAATCCTTGGTTTGCATACAGGTGCAAGTCAGGGGAGATACTGTTTTACTATAACAAGGACACTGGTGAACACAGAAGAGCTCTATCTGCTGTAAGTATTCCCGATCATTAAAAATAAGAAAGAGATGCCTAAAAGCCCCATAGCTTGCATTGGAAATCATACATGTTATTGTTTTATTTACTCTTATTATAATATTTGTTAATAATTTGGTACAATTTAGCCATATACATGGCTCTTATATAAAGGACTACCATATCAAAGTAATTTGTGCTTGCTATCTGTCCTCAATTATGATGATGCTTTCCAGCCAAATACCATATTATTAGAGATTATTTTGGCTTTTCTTCACTCACCTATTCTTTAAGTCACACGTCCTGTTCTGTTGTTCACTCACCTGTTCATGTTACATGTTTCAGCTCTATAGAGCCCCTTGTCAAATGCTACTATAAACTACTTTTTTGTACGGTTGGGCTAAGATTGCCCATATGGGCCCAATTTCATCTGTGAGATGAAAGTAACTTTGCCCAAATGTTTTTTTGAAAAGTTATATCAAACAACTGAAAAAAGAAATAACAAAACATTACTCCAGCCCTACTAAATTGGAGAGCTTGGTTGACAATCTTCGAAGGGCTTTCAAGTAATTTTGTGAGCTTTAAACTTTTAAAAACAATGATATGGTATTATGGTACCTTTATTTACGGATGCTTAACTCTGACAACTGGTTTATCTCATTTCCACAGAGGGCATCCATACATAAAAATAGTCAAATACATTGATGTAAAAAATGAGAATAAAAATATAGACTAAAGGTATCACTTGGGGTTTCTTTCCAGGGGCATAGGTAGGCGTTTTTCACTTTAAGCCCGCTGTTAAAATTTGTTGACATATGGTAACCAAAAATTTACCCCCATGTAAAAAGTAACTTTATGTGGACCCAATTCAATGCAACCACCTTAGAAATTGCCTCTCAGTCGCTACACAACTTGAACTAGTTATTTTACTTCAGTCCTTAAAAAAATCACCAACGATTTAAGCCCAGGAGGCAGCAATGTGCCTGCTTTCATATGTTGTTCAACAACCTAAACCAAAAGATTCTTCACAAAAAGCACTACTTGGGAACTTCTCTTATTTCATTTCTTGGGAATGGCAAAATGCTTTGTTATGATTTATATTATTTTCTGCGGCACGAAATATGGCCACTCACAGCAAAAACATTATGCACGACCCTAAAGTACATTTTGCATGACATTTGAACTACCTATAAAATGTACAACTGTTTCCTGTGAATGAGGTTTATCAGGATTCAGCCCATACAATAAAGATGTGTACAAACAGTTGGAGACTGATTTAAAGAAAATGAAACAGAAAAAGGATAGGAGAACGTCCTACTTTCTTGCAACGAAACATGTTCAGTTATAACATAGAACTGCAGCATTTTTCCGCAATGGATGCGCAATATCTTTGGTTATTTTTGTTTCGTAAAACACGACAGACGTGTTTTTGTAGGGACAAACTTTCACAATGTCCTTGCAAAGGACTAAGGGCACCAGCACTTCCTTGGAACAAAAGCAGTTCGGAGGAGAATACATAAGATTTCTATCTGAGATTCTGTTTTGCATTCTTAGTGTTGGAAAAGTACTGCAAAGTCCGCACACACGTCCCTTGCCGATGTCCCTATTGATGACCACTTTATCAAGACGGAAAACATCATTACGGAAGATATTTTCGTCAAGGCGTGCAATCCAGTGTCTTACAACACAGTCGCGACAGAAACGGAAATAAGTCACTCTTCTAGCAACATCACTCCCTCAGTAGCAACACAGACTGAGGACAGCCTAGTGGAAAATGTTTCAGAGTCAGTGCTGAATGAAAAATGCAAAGTCACGTCATGTATAGGTACGCAAACATGTAGTCCTGCTGGAGAGAAAACGCTAGATTTATCAGGCGACATTGAGACTAGCAGTGTCATTCAGAAATCTAGCGAGTCTGTGCTGAATGAAAAATGCAACGCTTCAATAAAAGTCATGTCTAGTACAGGTACACAAACATGTACTCCTGCTGGAGAGAAAACGCTAGATTCATCAGGCGACATGGAGACTAGCAGAGTCATTCAGAAATCGAGCGGGAAGAGAAAACGGCTAGATTGCGGAAGTGTTTCCGATGGTGATAATGGTCGTCTAAGCAGCCAAGGTTTGATGATATGATTGACATCTGCCAATCAATGGATACTTCTGACGTCCAATCTGGTAGTACCTCGCCTTACAAGTATAGGGCTGCTAGCAGAGTCAAGCTGTTTGATTGTACTCATTGTAGTAAGGCATTCACGTCTGCTAGTTTCCTGGAACGGCATTTGCAGTTTCACAATGTAGTTGCAAGAAATACTGAGATACCTGTGGTAGATGGGCCAAGTAACCTTGTAACTGATCAAGACACGGGTAATGGGGATGCAAAATTGGAAGCCGAATCTAAGAATCGAAATGAGGAAGAAAATGGAACCAGTTTAGATCACCTTAATGACAGCGGAGAAGATTCAGGAAAAGTCGAGCAGCAAAGAAGTGAATCAGAGCTGTGCCCTAATAGTGTTGCCGTATACCAGTGTAGGATCTGTCATCAACGGTTCAACAACAAAGAAGATCTTACCCAGCACAGTAAAGCCCACGTGAAGACAAAATGTTTTGTCTGCAAGCATTGTAACAATACCTTTAAAAAGCTTTGCGCGCTCAGAAGTCACGTCACTCGGATGCATTTGGGGCAGGAACCTCACTGGTGCTGTATCTGCGACTATAATTTCTGTCGCAAGGACGCCCTGCTTGTTCACATGCGGCGACAACATTCAGTCGCAACCAAGAATCCCAGTGTTCAGATTCTGAACTTTCGGTGTGCTCAGTGTAAGAAAGGGTTCAAAACAAGGAGGAAATTATACGGACATATGAGCCACTGCAGTAGAAAATGTGTCAGCGAACACGCGGAAGGGCGTCAACTGAGGCAACTTCCGGCAAGGCAACTTCCGGTGGAAGAACTTCCGTCCGATCAGCTTCCGGCGGAGCAACTTCCGGTGAAACACAAAACAGGTGCTGCATTAAAAAAGAGGCACAGCTGTATTCATTGTGGAACGTCGTACTTGTGGCGCAAAAATTTGGTTTTGCACCTTCAAACGTGTCAGGGCTATAAAATCATTTACAGTCGTTCTAGTAGGACGTACATTTGCGAAAAGTGTGATCAACAATTCAAAACTCTTAACTCCTTGATTCTTCATCATGCCAAACACCGTAACGTGGAGACAGATCGTCCCAAACATAGTTGTTCCAAGTGTAACAAGACGTTTCCTAAAGCGTTTTTCCTTCGCAAGCATATAGAAAACAAGAGCTGCGAGAAGAAACCCTTCCAGTGCGAGCACTGCCCAAAGTCGTTTAACTTTCAAAAGGGATTGAATAAGCACTTGAAAGCGCACAAGCAGATATGGGAGAAAATGGACGCGGAGAATCTAGTGGCGCCGAGCGGAGGTGCAACACCTGCCACCAAACACGTAGAGAAAATTTCGGAGGATCCCAAAGGCCAGGCTTCTCCTGATTCGAAAGTATTCCAGTGCCATATTTGTTCCAAGATGTTATCCTGCAATGTTGGGTTGAGCAACCATTTGACCTGGCACAAGAAGAAGCAAGTCAAGCGGGACCAGGAAAGTCAGACGTCAGATGGAGAAAGGAAACAAGAGGTCACTGACGCTAAAGAGTCGGCCAATCCCAAAGACGCAGAAGAAAAGACCGTTGGGCATTCGGTTTTCGGGTGTAAACTCTGCTCAAAGTGTTTCAACATGGAATCAGGATTGAAGAAACACCTAGCTTGGCATCGAAAGACTGAAGAAAAAGCGAGTAAAGAGAGCGCAGAGAGATCTCCTGTGGAAAACGTCCACCGAACCGCCAGCTCAGGTAAGAGTATACAGGGCGCAAGGCCTGTAGGGAAGCCATTTCGATGCAAACTGTGTCCAATGAGGTTTGCCAGTGTAGGAGGATTATCTAAGCACCGTTTCTGGCACAGCAAGGTGAAACTCAGTCATGCAAAACCAATACAAAGACCGTTCAAGTGCGAAAGTTGCCCGAAATCTTTTCACTGCCGTTCAAGCCTTTCTAAGCACCTAACTTGGCATGGCAAGATGAAGCTACTAAACCTGGAAAGTCCTGATAGGATTCCTGGGGTGAAAAAGGAGCCATCGGACCAAATGAGCCCTCCTTCCGAGCCCCCGCCTAAAAAGAGCCCATCACCAGGAATGCGCGGTGGTAAGAAGAGCAAGAAGATAGTGCAAGGTGGCACCAATGTCAAGGATTATGGGAAGCTTCTTTTCAAATGTATGGAGTGCAAGTCAGATTTCTCAAATAAATCGAACCTGTTGAGACATTTTACAAATGTTCACCCGCATGACACGTCTTTTGAGTGCTGTCTTTGTCACGATTCATTTAACACGCCGATTGAACTCGCGCGGCACACCAGACGCACCAGCAGGGCCAAGCGACACAAATGCGACAAATGCACTGCGCAGTTTGAATACTGTATAGAGCTTTTACATCATAAACAGAAGGACCACGAGACGCCAAAGAAAAAGAATACGAATTCCTCTTCCAGAGCGAGTAATGGGAAATTTCCTTGTAGAATGTGTAGTAAAACCTTCACTTGCCCTTCCAATAGATGTCGACATCACAAACTCCACAAGTGTTTGAAGTGCCAAAAGGAGTTCCCGACGGTGGAAGAAACCCACCATCACACCATGTCATGTCTAATTTTATCAAAATAATAGGTCATCATGTTACGAGCTCATGTCTAGAAACAAAGGAGAATTCTCGGGCCCGAAAACTTCAAATGGATTCCTAAGTTTTTCGTTTTATTTAATTCCCTTAATACTATTATTTATTCCCGTTAATACTATTTAAATAGTCTAGAATTCCCTATTGGTGGGTATTTACAGTGTTTACGTCTCAAAAACGTATGTTCAATTTCAGTCAAATCCAAGAGACTTGTTTCGAAAAATCACGGACGAGCAGCTTCCCTCCAGAGTTTTTCTAGCGCGAGAGAAATCCGGGTGTGCCTAACGTCAATTCTGCATAGGGATAGTATTACGGGCCTGACAATTCTCGAGTGTTTGAGACATGGTCTTATAAGAACAAGCACACGCGGAAACGCAAGACAAGCGAAGTCCAGTCCTCACTTGAACTGAAGTGTAAGACATGCTCGTACGTTCACATTAGACGCAGGTGCAAGCGCAAGACCAGGATATCAAACTCATATATTTCCCTTATATGGCTCACTCTAGAACGCAAGTGAAGAAGGCAAGTGCAAGAAAATCGAAACGTTGCGTTCGCTTGCGCATGCGTCTAGTCTCCTCGCAGCCGCCCGGACCGGTGTCACGCTACGCTCACCCGTCCCAAGCGGGCGGCTGCGAGGAGGGAACGCTAGCGCAAGCAAATTAATGATTGACTTCAGGCTTTAGAGCGGTTTTCACATGACTGTCGTGAAAACAATTGCAATTGAGCAATCACTAGCCAATCAGAATCGAGAGAAATCACGACTTGCTCCTAAATGGCTTTTTTCTCAACCAATTGCAAGCCGAACCAATTACTAAGTAATTACACAATTGTATTTACTACAGAATTTGATTGGCTGAGAAAAACGAGTAGCCAATGAGAACGCAAAGCAATCGCAATTACATAACAAGTCTTGACAGTCATGTGAAATCCACTCTAACAGGCGTCGCTGTTATTCACGCTTGTTTTGAGCTTGTGACCCTTAGTTTCTGTAGTTTCTCTTGCGCTTGATAGTGTGAACTGTATAAGAAAATTTCAACCAGTACAAAGCAAGTGCTCCTAACTATATCCTTTCTTATGCTACTATGCGTCCACGTTACTCAACCTCAAAGGGACGGAATCATTTGCGCAAAAATTGCAACCCCACCACACTTTAAAAGAGACCCCAAAAACGAAGTTGTTAGGCCCGTAGATTACTTTTATTGTATATTGTTTGTGCGTTCTTTATAACGCAGAATATTGTTTTCCATATTGTTGAAATCTATGCCTACAGTAATACTATGTAATTCGACAATTATTTATACGATTGTAAAGCGGTTTATTAGTTAACTACCAAATACTACAATTACAGATTTTGACAATTGCTCGTCCTATTGAATTCTTTTCTTTGGAAATGGGTAATGGCAGTGAATTGTAATCATGTGTGTGACTTGAATCCTGTCAGAAATGAAGGCCTAGCTCAAATGTTGAACCCTAGTCGAACTTAGTCAGTTGGTAATCCACCCTTCCCGAGGAATTTCTGCAGAAATACATCCATGGGAAAAGCTTTTTTTCCCATGGTAGAAGAATGTGAAGTGTTCGGATGGGTCTCATACATGGGTGTCTGAAGAAATTCCCCGTGCACCTCACCGGTTTTATATTTTTATTTTAAAGTTCACCCTAGAAAAGGCTGTAGGAACACATCTTTGAGCGATTCTTGCCAATGTAAAGACAAAGAGAAAGGAATCATGAGATAATAATGAGTAATTTGTGCATACCGCCATAGTATAATTCCGTAGTTGCCCCCATCTGCAGTTTAAAAAGCACGGGGGCAGCTCTAGTGAGAACTATTACTAGTATAATAATAGTGTTATTCCGTCTATGAGCATGGGTTAAATGTACTGGCGTGCTTATTACAGTCGATTTCACATAACTTTTGACGAAAATGTTCCGAAGTTGGTTCGGAAGTTGCGAACTTCGCGCCGAAGTTGCGAACTTCGTTGCGAATTTCCCAACCGTGTCCGAGGTGAAGTTGGGAACTTCAGAGGTTCGTAAGTTCGCACGACGTGTTGTGACTTGAACTTCAGTTCGTCTACAGGTTAACAATTCTCGTTTATGTCCTCGAATAGATCCATATAGACATGGCTAGAGAGTTTAAACAGTGGGTTTTGACCGGTTTAAAGACAAGCTTGATGAAAAAAACGGTACAATTGATATATGAAACCCTACACGCTAATGAGTTTAATACTCGCATGCAACTTAAATTGCTAACCGAGGAACAGGTGAAAATCCTGTTCCCAAATCTCTCACTGGAGGCTCGATCCCTCCTCCTTTACGAACTCGAGGTTCTAAAGGAGGAGTCACTTTTGTCAAGGCGGCAGAGGGATACAAGGATTGATACGGAACCTCTTCAAGGACAAAGGGTAAGTGCAATGCGCCGCCGCCATGTTTACGATGTTGGACACGTAATTACTGTGCAATTAGTTGTTTCTCGCTGCACTCGGGTTTACAGTAACTATTTTCATACTTGTCTTATTCTCTTATTTCACTTGTTTCAGAGCGTTCTTCCAGCATTGACGGGACAGAAAGACAAGCTCCGAAGCCAGCTTGAACAAGAAAGAAGAGACCCAAGAGAACTTGAAATGGGAATTGAATCTATGAATATAATAGTATTTATTTCAGTACATGTAATTACAGTAAACAGAATTGACGGATTCATTGATAAGAATAAATTGTTCAGTGTGATTTGTCTAGGAAACCCTTTTCAGTTGCGGGTAATATTGTAAATCTTCTCGTAATTACCGCGCGCTTCTCGGCGGGGAATGAGCTCTGCGATGTAAAATCGAAACCATCACTAGAATTATTTTACCAGCGAAATCTGGGCCTAATGTTCAGCATGTTTAGAACTTCTTGAAACCAACGTTTGCCTGCCCCCAATGAAACAGTTCAACTAAAGATCGGGTCAAGATATATCAATATTCCAGGTAAATTAGTTGTTGTATCAAACTAAACATAATAACCGCAATGGCGAAATATATTCTGCGATATGCTAGCTGTAATACTTGCGAGTCCATGATAAATTGCAATCACGGTGAACTCTTCTGCAAATAATCCTTGCTCCCTGAGACTAGCTTTCAGATGCCTAAAACAAAATTCGCAGGTATTGTAGTCAGGATGATAAGGTGGTTGGTAAATAAGCTGAACTCCTCGGACAGCAAGCATGTTTCGTAGCACCGGCTCAACGAACCGTGCGTGGTGAAACCCACAATTATCCATCACGGATTCTCCATCACAATAGTATCGCCATTCTTCAAAACGTAATTATCAAAAACATCCTTCTCTTCCAATGCCTCCGCAAAGAAGTTTGAGAAGTTCCATCCCGTTTGAGGGGCCATTGAGTGTGTTAACGTGCCCAAAACCATATTGTGCCCATAACGTGCCCAAAACCAATCTGGTGCAAAAACCAGATTGACCGTATAGTTCGCATTTGCGTAGCGCTGAACTTCGATTGCAGGACTGCCTCTTGCTGAATGGCCGTAGCTCCTATTGCCAGTTGTTTTGATAACGGAACACTCGTCAAAAAAAAGCATGGTTCTTGGGTCAATATTCGAGCAAACTGCTAAGTAATCGTATAGTTTTTCCTGAGCTGCTTCAGTCAAAGATTCACGTGGAACAACTTTTAACTTCTTGTCTTCTTGTAAGTGTATCCCAGGTCTTGAGTTAGACTGCGCGAAATAGAAGAGCGTGATGGTAAATTCTGAGGCAGGCAAACGTTGTTTTCAACAAGCCGGTGTTGAATTTCCTTAGTTGTAACGCTAGGTTGCGCAGTTTTGGAGTATTCAACATAATAGTTTACGTCTTCAGTTCTTGCAGAACGCGTTTTGTTTCCTCCTTTCCTTGCTTCGAAATCTCTCCTACTCAAGTAGTTGTTCACAATGTTGCTGACTGTTTGCTTGGAAATATTCAGTTCCGAACCAATGCTGGTCAATCCTATTCCCTCGAGCCAAAGCTCAACAATTTTCTCTCTTGCGGGAACAGGAATTGCTCTACCATGTCTGGTAAAGACATTCATGTTGTAGTTTCGCGAACTTACGAACCTCTGAAGTTCCCAACTTCACCTCGCAACGAAGTTCGCAACTTCGGCGCGAAGTTCGCAACTTCCGAACGAACTTCGGAACATTTTCGTCAAAAGTTATGTGAAATCGACTGTAAAGGGCTATCTGACGATTGTTTCAACAAAACGCCATAAAATAATACGAGCGATCCGCAAGCGATCTACATACACAACTCGGAATCCTATATTATACTATTAATCAATCTTAGAAAGAAAAAGAACTGAAATTTGCATTATACAGGCATTCTTGCGTAAGATTTACAAGTTTGAACAACTCTCCGTTTAGCCCAACAAATCACAAGAGCTTTTTTGCAATCCAATTCCATCCGCTCGATAGCACACGAAAATACTTCAAATTTGTACTTATCTATCAGTTGAAAGGTTATTTAACAAACCTAGATCATTATTTTATTCATTTCTTGTGAATTTGACTGCATTTTAAGCTACAAAAATTAACCTCCAAATCGTGACACTAGCCTTTATGTTCTCATTTCCATACGTGTCTTGTTTATCCTCGCCTTGCAACGAACGCTGCGTATGGCTTGATATTCCACCATCCGTTCTTCTTAGACTCACCCCAGCCCATGATCATCCAGAAGCGTTCCTGTTCTTGCGTCCTCCATTTGCCAAAGCACCCCCATTTCCCAGCAAAAAGCCGCCATATACACCAGCGCCACTTGCGAGTTCGTCTTTTGTATCTGCGAATAACAAGCATAATCGCATGGGTTCCTCGTAAAATTTGGGATTAATTCAAGTTAATTCCAATAACCATTCGAATACCAGCGACTAATTAATATTCAGGTCAACAGTGACTGCATGAAGATTAGCTCCACTGCAAGTTTACGTAAGGGGCCAACCATCTAACTCTTGAGGGGGGAGGGGTGTGCTTTTTCAAAAAAAACGTTTCCTACACAGCAAAATGGTGACTAATAGAGCTATTCTTCTTTAATCGCTGGAATTCCACTCATCCTGGAATTCCAGAAGTCCTAGTGCGGACAAGTGTTAGTCAAGACCTGGACCGTGTGCGCTTATCCCGAGCCATACCTTTCTGGATGCGCGCTCTCGATCCAGCTCTGGCCTAAGTGAATGTGATCAATGAAATGCGATGTATAATATGAGATGCTAATTTTTCCGGGCAATGCTGGCTTTAGAGAAATACTACCGAAGTCACAGAAATCAATATTTTCGTAGAAAGTCTGTGACTCCTCGTGGAACTCAAACGGTGGTAATTGTGACTAAATAAATGATTATGGTGACAATGATGTAGGTGATGATGATGTTGGTGATGATGAAGGTGTGGCGGTGATGATGAGGTCTGTCACGGATGGTTTTGATATTATAGTGGAGATGATCTGAATGGCAATGATGTAGCAAGTTCCTGCGATTGCATACGTACTTCAAAGCCGCCGCGATGTGCCTTGTCCCCTTATCCGTCCAGAATGAGAACAGTACCGGGTACTTCTGTCTGATGGCTTTACTTCCACAGTCGCGTATCCAACCCTGCGGTATGCCCTTCCTGTACGACCGAGCTTTCCAGTAACCTGATATGGAGGCCTTCGATCCTTGTGTTGCGATAAAAAAGACAAATATTAGTGGCAAGCAAATCAAATATGGCGTTTTATTATATAGACACGAGTGTTTTACTGGGACTACGCCACTCGTAGATCTCATATGAAGCTACATCCGGGACCTGACTGACATATTTTTCACATCCTCATATCGGTCAAAACAAAAATGCTTGGACATCAACTTGGAATAATGCATATCAAAGTTCTTCCAAACATGCGGTAATTTCATATGCTGGGCTTTAAATTTTCGCAAAAGAGTTCAAACTTTCATTGAAAGGGCCTTAAAAACTGCCTTGAGTTTTATATGTCGTGCCCCCCCCCCCCCCCAGTTTTGGTAGACTTGCTACGGCCCTGAAAATGCAGATACGGGACAGGGGGCGAACGACCGATATTATTGCTTTTAGCATGTCAAGCTCACGCGATATTGAGAATTGATTGTTTGCCCTCGACCAATCAGATTAGGGAGAGTAGATAAAGGCGAAGATCCGATCATTTTTCTGAAAAATGGTAAGCTTTAGGATCTATTCACAAGGCAAATAAGAACAAGATCGTGATTCCACTCCTACCCTTACCTTGACGTGCGCGGTACCATTTTTGTATTTTCTCCATTCCCTTTGCATTCGTTAGCCCGACTCCATTTTTGCACCAGGTTTTCACCTCTTTTCGGATAGCTTCGACGTATCTTCTCACTTTTTGTTCATTCTCAACGGTACTTTACAGTTCGTACCTCCTGACACACCATTTTTACAGCGGAAAAGTGCCTTCCTGTAACCATAAGCCGACGATCTGCGGGCCAGCCTGATAGGAAATCAATAATTCAGTGAGTTGTGAAGGTTGGTTAGGGGACAACTCCTGTATGTAGTCTATGTTAAAACGTTTTTAAAAGCACTCAATCTACAGATCGAATTTAATTGTGTTTGTTTTTCTTGGTAAGAGAGTATAGGGTCCAAAAGTACGGAAGCCGATGAGGGTCACGAGTTGTCGCTGCAGAATTGTCGCTGTTCAGTTGTCGCTGCAGATTTGTCGCTGTGGATCTACAGGGGGAGGAGAGGGGTGCGAAATTGTATTTATAGCTGTATGAATAGAAGGGAAACGCCATTGCTACTTGTGGAAAGGGGTAAGGAGTCGGTTAAGCTGCGGAGCTAGTTGTCGCTGTAGAGTTGTCGCTGCGGAGTTGTCACTGCCGAGTTGTCGCTGCGGAGTTGTCGCTGCGGAGTTGTCGCTGCAGAGTTGTCGCTGCAGAGTTGTCGCTGCGGAGTTGTCGGCTGCGGAGTTGTCGGCTGCGGAGTTGTCGCTGCGGAGTTGTCGCTGCAGAGTTGTCGCTGCGGAGCTGTCGCTGCAGGGTTGGCGCTGCCGAGTTGTAGATGCGGGGCCGTCGCTGCCGAGTTTTCGTTGTCGAATTGTCCGCGAAGTTTTGCGGTTTTTTAAGCTTCCAATTTCGAAAAATGCGCTGTGAAAATCGTCGCCTTTCCGCATGCACTGTTTCTTCAAACTTCAATGGCAAAAGCGATTAGGCATGGCACGGCACGGCACGGCTATAAGCACGGCACAATTAACCGTTAGGACACCGACACGCAACTAACTTTACGCTGCAGTCGTACGAACTGTGCTCCATTACAAATCCATATGCTGAGGAAATAATAGGATTGCCGTTGGCAAAAACAAAATACTCGAGAGGATACTCCAAAAGAGTACCACGATCAATTGCAGTTACGGTTCCGACCTTGATTACGGCGGGTTTCTTTTGTGCATTTTCGGAAGCGACAACTCTGCAGCGACAACTCGACAGCGACAACTCTGCAGCGACAACTCGACAGCGACAACTCTGCAGCGACAACTCCGCAGCGAGAACTCGACAGCGACAACTCTGCAGCGACAACTCGACAGCGACAACTCTGCAGCGACAACTCCGCAGCGACAACTCCGCAGCGACAACTCTGCAGCGACAACTCTGCAGCGATAACAATGCCCTACTCCCTCTCCCTTTGAAGGGTTGACGTTTACCTATAGCCATAATATACACCATATACAGCCATCAAGACAATTTTTGCACTCCTCTCCACCCCTGTGACTATAGCGACAAATACGCAGCGACAACTCCGCAGCTACAATTGAACAGCGAAAACTCCTCAGCGACAACTCGTGACCCTCATCGGCTTCCGTACAAAAGTGTCGCTACTACGTTGAGGGCTTAAAATTCTGCTCTCTGGGCCATCGTCTTTCGCTCGCATTTTCAACGGGTGCACCGGAAAACAAATGTCCTCTGATTTTCCGTGGTATGTCCTCTTAGACCCCGTCCACACTAACGCGTTTTCGTTTGAATCCGTATACTTTTTGATACGTTTAGGCCTTCCGTCCACACTAACACGCTGGTCGTTTTCATCGAATCCGTATAAGTTTGAAAACGCTTTCGAAAGTGAATAAAAACGAATCCGTATACAGATCGTTTTAGTGTGGGCGGTCGAATCGGATAAAAATGAAAACGATGACGTCAACTGATACTATCTTTGCACCAGCGTCAACACCAAATAAAAACTGTTCGCTTGTTTGGAGCTAAATCCCACACTACACGCATCGAATCTATATAAGTTTGAAATCGAATACTTTTGAAAACGAATAATTTTGAAAAACGCGTTAGTGGAAAAAGCCTGATATACCACGGAATGACGTAATGAAGTGATCAAAATGTTGTGGACTCACGCGGCGTAGCCGAGTGGTCCGCAGTACATTTTGACTACGTTATTCCGTAGTATATAAGAGGACATTCCACGGAAAATCAGAGGATATTTGTTTTATACCACAACAAAAAGGCAAAAATAAAAAATTAAACAGCGCTTGCGCACAGCGAAACTGTGTTTCGCGCTGATAATGGCGCGCGTTCCGTGGCATGGTATACTTTTATGTACCCATGGCTGAGGCCAATCATAATTCGAGAAAGGCGCGCGTTGTAGTATAAAACATGATAATATGTGGAATATTATATATAGTTATTATAGCTATTACTAAACTGATTGGTAGGTTGGCTCCCTGTGGTGGATGGGAGATAGGAAGTATTACGTCACAGGAAGTCCTCGCTTCTCGATCCAGCCCTCGCGCTTCCGCTCACGGTTCATCTCCCAACACAGGATACCCGCTCAGAACACCAGGCTGTTACTAGAGAATACGGAGCAATTCGATGAATTCCTCTTACCTAGCATAGTAAGCAAAAAACCATCGCCCACCCGACGGGTCCACAACCCGACGAGCATCCACAACATTTGTGCTGGTTATAAATTGGAAAGTCTTTATCCCATCTCCAAATATATTTGTCTTTAGACCATTTCTTCCAAGGCTTGTAGGTCTTTTTGAAGAGCTTTCCTCTTCTTTCTACCAAGACTGGCTTGCGAGGATGCTCCGTGCGTCTGATTTCTTCCATCAAGGCGTCTCGTTGAGCGTCTGTTAGAGTCTCTGACGTGCGGGTATTAGCGGGTTCCTCCAGTCTACGACCACTGGTGAGGACTAAGGCGTGTAGCGTCAATAGGATGGTGATGGGGTACAACACGCGCGACATCTGTTGAGGGCGGAAAATATGCATCAGCAACATCATCCTGACAAAGAAATATGGACATGAAAACACATGAAATAGTGAAGCGCACTGAAATCCTAACATGCCGTGAAGGATAGAACAAGGATAGAGAAAATAGAAAGAAATATCCCCGCCTCAAGGAAAGTGTGAAAGGATAAAAATATCAGCTCAACTACGCCAAAAATGCCGAACATGGAGAGATAAACACAAGAGCAGTGCAGTTACCAACAGGGAAGCAAGAAAGCGTTCTGGCTACATTCATAACTTATAGCAAAGAAAACGTGTCAATTATATAATCAGACAACTTTATCCTAATGCGCCCGTGCCAGCCCCTCCTCTGTTATTGTTTTCGTTCAATATTAGAAGACAGCGAATTACTAGTAGAAATCTCTTAATAAACATCTAGAAACAAAGTTTCAGATTTGATTTACCAAATTGCTCTATATTCTCTAAACCAGCCGTATGTTGCTGTCCAAATGCATGGCGGCTGGCACAGTTAATACACTAGAGCTGGATGGACAGTAGGACTACATCTACAATTGATCAAAAAAGAGAGATAGGAAAAAAGACAGTAGATTTTGCTTGACATTCTACCTTTGTCTTTTGGGCCTCTTCTATTCCTTCACCTTTGCTAGCTGCGAAGCTATAACTTTATTGTCAAAACATTTCAACTTTTTATAACCATAATTTATTTTTAAACCCCAACCTTGGACAGCACCATGCCTGGGTTATGGTTCAGCAAATTGTTATTTTGGTCATTGGTGTATTGTACACAAGTATGACTTCAAAACAAGCATAGAAATTTAATTCTTGGTCTTATCCGATGTTTTGCAAGAAAACTATGGCAAGCTAGTGACTAGTCGTCGATAAAGAAGTTTTCTTTAAAGTGCCACTATTATCAAGTTTGAAAATTATTTACTTTATGCCTTGTTTGAAAGAGCTGAGGCTCAGAAGAAATATGCTTCTTTCCGTTTTCAAAAATCTTTTTTGGTTCCGAAGATATTAGAGTTTGAAATTTGGCCGCCATTGCTCCAAAGTGTGACTTGATGACGTCACATTCTCAACAAACAAAGTGGTGAATTATTTGATGGTCTATATTTTTGTTGGATTTGCATCAAATCCTTTCAAATTTGCCACGGTTATTGAACTCACTCTTCCTGATAATTTTGTTTACCATAATTGATTGCCATGGCAACAGCCTTTGTTCCAGACCACCCCTATCCAAAATTCTAGATGAGGCTATATCTTTTGAAGAAATCAATTGTAACCTATATTGCCATGCCCACTTATCTTATTTAGTAGTAGCTCGCTTTTAGTAACAAGCAAATTGGTTAATTCTGAAATCTGGGCGGGTAAAATCGGGAAATCCTAAAATCGTCTGGGGAGCCTGGGAACCAGGGGGTTGCCATGGCAACCCTGATCGATGAGTCATATCACTCTGTTCAAGTCAAGTATTCATTCTGCCAAGTTTGAGCACTCTAACTTCAAGAGGTATTGAGATATACCTCTTTTTAGTATTAGGCATTGATCAAGTTGAGAGTGTGACGTCATCACCCATGCTAATTTGCATATTCTGAGGTTCATCTGTTCTCGAGATTTATTTTCTCCTATGATGACGTCATCGATGACGTCATACCACGTGACCATGCAGCTGCACCTACCTTGCCACTTAGACAACTCCACCCAAGTTTGGTTGTCTGAGGTTCATCCCTTCCCGAGATATATTTCTTTTCTCCTATGATGACGTCATACCACGTGACCATGCAGTTGTAACCCCCTTGCCACTAACACAACCTTCCCCTCCCCGACCCTCGCCCACCCAAGTTTGGTTGTCTGAGCTTCATGCCTTCCTGAAATATGACTTATACACGGAGAAGGGTCTTGGTTTACCTGTGGTGGGGCACGCAGACCGACACGCACGGACGCGCCAGCGATACCCAAATGGGAATACCGCTAAACCATGAAAAATAAAGTCGATCGTATACCTGAGTTGTACTTTTCATACTTTGAGCTATTGTATTCTTCCTGCGATACCTATGGTGCTCCGCTCAGCGGCCTTCGGCCGCTAAGGAGCTCCGCTATGAACTGCGTAACGATCTAATGACCACCGTAGAACTATAACGTAATTGACCACCTCGAGCAAAGTAATCAAAATTTGGTGCTAAATTATATCAGTCGATTTCGGCTCAATCTCATTTGGCAAGAGAGTTGTCATTTCGTCTGCTTACATGTGTTATAAATGCAAGTAAAATGTAACCATGAACCTACAAGTTCCATACATTATTTAAAACTTTAGCAAGCAAACATGCACAAAAATGTTCTCAATACAACAGCATCTAGTACAGACACTGAGACAGTCTATGCGTATTGGTGACCTCTCATTTTGATGCTCATTATATGTAAATTCATGGCTGGTCAGGCTGGGTACTGCTGCATTGATCGCGGAGTGTTCCTTGGGGGCGAGTCGATGTGCCCTTTGTGGAACCCAACACTGATATTGCTGCTTCAGTTTATGTATGTTCTATGCAAGGCTGAGAAGATAAATATTTAGTGCCCTCTTAGGTCTACACAGCGTTATGTTTCCCGGGTTCGCTTAATTCGCGTGTTAGTGGTAGGTCATCCTTCTTGGCCATTCTGACATGTGTGCATGTATGATTTACTATTGGGGAAGCAACACCTTCTATTGTGCCTTGTATCGACACATAGTTTGATCAAGGTCACTTCCTGAACTTACACACAACTATTTGCAAACACGCTTATAAAAAGAGCAAAAAACGTTTAGGATTCCTAATATAGTTTGAAAATATTTCTATATAGTCTTTTATCTCAGGTAGTGATACGCTAACAGCATTTACACATGGTACACTCAATGTTGCGGGTTTAGTTTGATCAGTCGTCACAAGTGAGCACTGGGGGAATGTACACTATGTAAAAACAATGGGATCACGGTGCTTCCTTTACCGTACCCAGAGCTCCCCGGCTCGTCACCTCGCGGGGAGGCATAATCTCCTGCCCAGAGCGCGTCATCTTTTGACCAGCGGCAAGATTCAGACCTAATTTTTACGCTGTTGGAGGGGAGTCCGGTCTATCTTCAACCATGTGTTTCCTATTTTTCAGCCCCCCTCCCGATATTTATTGCACAGTCCCTTATTGATCATTTCTTTGACTTTAATAGAGTGACGATTTAAGCGTGTAGCCAGGCTTCATTGACGTTTGCGTCTTTATTATAATTGTTCTAAAAATTTTGTTTAAGTTAGGAAATTATTTGCTAGTGTCCTTTAGTGTTTATCCCCGCCTTGCAACGAAGGCTGCGTATGGTTTGATATTCCACCATCCGTTTTTATATCCACCCCATCCCACTGTCAAGAGAAAGATTTCGACAATTATCAGCAAATTTCGAAATCGTCTCTTTTCCTAGTTTCAAATTCATCAAAATATTCATAACCCTAATGGGATCGTGTAAACTACACACTACCAATACAACACCTCAGGGAAACTTTAATTTCCTGGCCTCAATAGCCATTCACGGCAAAAGCACAGGTGGTATCACACCATATTTCTCGACAAAAGTCAAAACTTAGCAACGGTCTTTCTCTTGGCATTATTCTAGTGTATCCTGAACGCTTATTAATAACAACAACCTTCCAGTGAAATATATCTTTCTAAAAGAGTAGGTTTATGTTTGACTCGGAAAATCCTAAAGGTTCTTGGATATTTGGAATATATCTATTTCACATGTTATTACGCCCTTTGTTCAAGTTACAGTGAGTCATCCGAAACTAACAGGTGACTAGGCGAACAAGTCCAACACCTTTCTAAAACTAATCAATGACCATTGTATTCTGTATGAATCCACCTGCTAGGTCATCACATTAGCTAGGTATAAATAGAGATTGAATAGTATAGGTAAGGAAGAGAAGAAGAACTAAGAGTGAAACCAAAAGTGAGAGAGGAGGTTAGGGCTCAACGCTTGAGCCTCTGGCTCTTGCTAGGCTCCTGGACCCTTCGACTCTGGATCTTTGTAGACTTGAAGATTACGCTGTAAGCTAGTCTTTTAGTCGCGCTCTCTTGAATAAACCTCTGAACTGTACCTACTGGCCTCCTGTCAAGTCTACCCCCTTGACAAAGTGGTGTGAGAATCCGGAAGAACTTCCCGAAGTTCTCTTCACAAGATCCCGGTCGTCGACCTGCAATATTACAGAAATCCAGACAACATGGTTCCAACATCAGCTCCCGCGTTTTCCATTTGACCACGACCTTGGACCTTTTACCGCTAACCACCATGAAGTATGAAGACACTAAACAACCAAAGATCCAATAACGGTGGACACCAGTCATGCTCTCCCATACAGAACGACGAGCTCTTTGTCAAGATCATGAATGTAGCGATCCTTTCAAGAACTAACGCTTTCTGCGATGCAGAAACCACATATCCTTCAAGGTACTGCTACTATATAGACACATTCGCAGAATTTAAACATTAGAGCATTTAAGAACCTTATCACAAATCCAAAATTTTCTTTTCCAAATATGCTTTCAAATATTTCAATTTTCTTAACAAACCAGCTTTCATTGTTCTTTCCATTTCATCAAATTCGACAAATTCCTTGCTATTCACAATTGACATCAGTATAACATGTCCGAAAACTTCAAAGTCCGTATTTTTGATTGGGCCAAAGGCCATATATTACATAGGTTGGCAGTAATCCTTTCTTATTACCCATTTATTGACGTTGACGAAAATGATCGCGTCTAGCTTCAAGCACGTAAAGATATCAATATTATTATTATTGTTGCTCGATTTTTATTGCCCCGGTCGAGTCGAAGATTAGGCATGGAGTCAAAGTAGGTTATAAGTCGTACAAAATGCAGCCTTTGCCCTGAAAATGAGGTGCTGGTCACACTTCACGGTGATTCCGTTACTAGTTAGACAACTGAATGAACAAACACCGATTCCACTTGGACGGTGATTCCGTTAATAATTAGAACTGAATGAACCCCACCGATAAGACTTGATAAGTAAGGGAACTTTGCAATTGCCATATTAAAAGAATTTATAGTGTTAGTATTATTCACTGAATATTTTTCTAAAACAAAAAACTGCGAGGGGTTTCCATTTCATAACGGACTCGGACGTAAATACATATCAATCGATTTTTCTCGTTTTCTAAACAATATTTACAAACATGTTCCTACTTCAATGGTTAACAAATTGATCTCGATCTTTTGGAGTATCTCACATTGGTAGTTTAAATTGGCACATTGATCAAGCTCTGAACGAAAGAGAAATAACAGTTAAACATGAATGACGACATGCTCTCGTGTATTTTTTTAATATCAGGTTCTATGGAATTTTTTCAATCGAGTTATTGAACGATTAACTTAATCTTTTCACAAAGATTTCAATTTGTCTATTCACTGAGACAGTATTTTGGCCATGATAAGGATATTATTTGCCTATTGTTCTATATTCTTGCGAATGTCAATTCATCCACGGAAACCACCAGCAACTAAACCACTCCAAGGCTAACACACCCATATTTCAAGAATGTCCTCAACATCTGAAGACAAAGGACCCACATCACCAAGATAGCTGCTTACGGGATCAATACAAGGAACTATTACAATGAACTGATTGCTCTATGGAATCTCTTGGACATTAACTTATCTTCCAAGATAAGCGGAACTTTTACTATTGTCATGGACTTTATCTATAATATTATTGCAACATCTATATTGTCGGCGTATTTACGCATTTTTATCTTTGCCAGTTTTCAATATTATCAATTTTGTGATCGTCCATTTAAATTTCCATTCATCCAATTTAACTCTAATCAATTTTCAATTTTGCTTCGCTTAGGCACTTGGCTACATTTCGCTTTCGCTATAATATTTATCTTTCAACAAATATTTAACTTAACCAAAAAAAAAAAAAAAAAACAGTTCTAGGAAAAAAAAACAAAGTCTTTAGGAAAAATTCTCACGAGAATTTTTAATTTCGCAGGGGGGTGATGTCAAGAGAAAGATTTCGACAATTATCAGCAAATTTCGAAATCGTCTCTTTTCCTAGTTTCAAATTCATCAAAATATTCATAACCCTAATGGGATCGTGTAAACTACACACTACCAATACAACACCTCAGGGAAACTTTAATTTCCTGGCCTCAATAGCCATTCACGGCAAAAGCACAGGTGGTATCACACCATATTTCCCAACGAAGGTCAAAACTTAGCAACGGTCTTTCTCTTGGCATTATTCTAGTGTATCCTGAACGCTTATTAATAACAACAACCTTCCAGTGAAATATATCTTTCTAAAAGAGTAGGTTTATGTTTGACTCGGAAAATCCTAAAGGTTCTTGGATATTTGGAATATATCTATTTCACATGTTATTACGCCCTTTGTTCAAGTTACAGTGAGTCATCCGAAACTAACAGGTGACTAGGCGAACAAGTCCAACACCTTTCTAAAACTAATCAATGACCATTGTATTCTGTATGAATCCACCTGCTAGGTCATCACATTAGCTAGGTATAAATAGAGATTGAATAGTATAGGTAAGGAAGAGAAGAAGAACTAAGAGTGAAACCAAAAGTGAGAGAGGAGGTTAGGGCTCAACGCTTGAGCCTCTGGCTCTTGCTAGGCTCCTGGACCCTTCGACTCTGGATCTTTGTAGACTTGAAGATTACGCTGTAAGCTAGTCTTTTAGTCGCGCTCTCTTGAATAAACCTCTGAACTGTACCTACTGGCCTCCTGTCAAGTCTACCCCCTTGACACCACGTTCATCCAGAAGCGCTCCTGTTCTTGTGTCTTCCATTTGCCAAAGCACCACCATTTCTTAGCGATAAGCCGCCTTAGACACCAGCGCCACTTGCGAGTTCGTCTCTTGTATCTGAGAATAACAAGCATTTAAAACAACGACAAACAAATGCAAGCATAACAGTGATTGGTAGAAACTCACTCGCATAGCATAGTTTCACGAATCCTGCAATCTGATTGGCTCCGCTACTCACTATCTATCACGTAATAGATAGCGAGTAGCGAAAACGCTAGCGCAAAACCTTCTAATTAAGCCATGAAAGTAAATACGTTTTAGCAACAACTCGAAGGTAGTATGCTAGTGGGTTTCTACTAAAACAATTAGAATACTCGTTCTCATTTTCTATGAGTCCAATAGTCAGCCCGGCGCTGGGCGCCTCGTTAACTATCTAGTATTGACTCATAGAAAACTCGAACTCGTAGTCTAATTGTTAAATAGTGGCGGCTTAGCTGGTGAAGCTGACCTTGTAGGCAAAGAAATATATGTTATTTACAGGCTGGGAGGTCCGTATAGGGAAAAACTGTGACAGAGGGCTCTGGAAAATGTTGACCAAGGTCAACATTTCCAGGCCGAGGTCACAGGTTTTCCCTATACGGACCGACCTAAAGCCGGTAAATAACTTATTTTTTTCCTACTCAAAAATTTGATTTTTTCGATGAAAACAGTAAGCGCGCGAAAATGGTTACCGTGACCTAGGTCAGAGATAGGAAAGTATTGCTCCCGCGCGCACGCTCTAAGAACCAATCAGAATACAGGATTCGTTACCGTGCCCTCGAGGAAAAAAATAATGATTTTGATATTAGTGGAGGTGATCTGAATGGCGGTGATGAAGGCAAGTTAGAATTAACCTCGGATAACATACGTACTTCAAAGCAACTCCAAAATGTCTTTTTCTTCTTCTCCGTCCAGAATGCAAACAGTACCGGGTAGTTATTCTTGATGGCTTTACTTCCACGGTCGCGTATCCAACCCTGCGGTTTGCCCAGGATATCCGAAAACAGTGTCCAGTAACTTGATATCCAGGCCTTGGATCCTTAGGTTGTGACAAACAAGACAAACATCAGTGGCTGCAGGCAAATCAAATATGGCGTTGAATACAAGTCGAATATGACAAAACATCGGACAGAAACTCACCGCGGACAGACTCTGAACCCCTTACCCTTTTATATAGTAAAATTAAAAGGAAAAGGTAATCCTTTAATATACTGAATCGAGAAAATTCTTTCTGAATGCATGTGCATGTATACAGAATCTAGTGTTTTGCTACCCTCATATATAGTGAAATTCACAAAATCACTACCCTTTTATATAGTGAAATTCGAAAAATCGCTACCCTTTTATATAATTTGAACCTCAAAGGCGTATAGCCGTCTAGTCGATACACCGTAGTCCTCGTTGCCGTTGTCTCTTTTCTTAGCATAGAGGGCCAAATCATTAATTATCTTTTTTTCAGCAGACAATAGATAAGAAGGGCGAGTAGACCTAGGCGTAGACCTGATGATTGTACTGCAAAATGGTAAGCTTTAGGATCTATTCTAAGTTCATAGATACCCGAAGGTGCTATTGACACAAGGTAAAAAATCATTGGGAATGTAACAAAAGCAATTTGTCCACTCCTACCCTTACCTTGACGTGCGCGGTACCATGTTTGTATTTTCCCCATTCCCTTTAAGGTCGTGCCCCCCTGTCCATTTTTGCACTTGGTTTTCACCTCTTTTCGGATAGCTTCGACGTATCTTCTCACTTTTTTGTTCATCTTCAACGGTACTTTACAGTTCGTTCCTCCCGACACACCATTTTTACAGCGGAAAAGTGCCCTCCTGTAACCATAAGCCGGCGATCTGCGGGCCAGCCTGATAGCAAATAAAAAATCCAGCAGCTTTTGCAGTTGGTTAGGGGACAGCTCCAGTATGTAGCCGATGTTAAAGGCCCATTAAGCTTTCCATAATGCATTGCGTGGTTTTGGTTTTGAAAACGAAAAAAGATGACAAAACAAAAATAACTGTTCAACTATCAACAGGCTTCTCAATCTCTTTTCTGAGTTGAGATGTCAAGGATATAAACACCACGGCGCGCAATGCATTATGGAAAGGCTTAATGGGCCTTTAAGGTAATTCCCCTGAAATAAAACTTGTCGTAGAATTTTTTTCTTAATTTGTCTATTTACTATTTAGTATATAAGAAATGAAAATATGAAATAAAAGAGGGGGTGCCCATGCTCGTTTAGAAACTGTGATGGCGAAAACATACCCCATTTTTAGTGCCTGAGGGCTATTTTGTGAAGGAATACGTGAAACAAGAAAATTGTGATAAAACGCTCACTAATGAAGCAATCCAGTTCGCTTGCAGGTTTGAACAGAACTGTTGGATGCTTCACTACCTAGGACGAACATTGAAATGTTTAATTTTCTATGTGTGTTGACGCTACTCTTGAAAATGTGCGCACCGCTCGTGATAATTTGAGAGTCTCTGTGTCTCGTTTTGGGGCTTTTTATGACGATAGCTCAAAACCTTGTCGTGGAAATTTCTTTAAACTCTTTTTTATAACAGGGGAATGATAGTCTTATCAAAATGGTAAAATAAAAAATGGGGGTGCCCAATCTTGTTTTCGCGCAATATCCCAAAAAGCGACTTTTTCTTGGTGTTTCTCGCTCAAATGGGGATATTTAGCTTGCGCGCGCGCGCTCGATTGCGTCATTTTCGAACGAATTGATCGCGCGTCCATGCGCAGAACAGCGTGCGCCGTGCAAAACAGGGGAATAACCTTAAGTACTCAATCTACAGATCGAATTTAATCGAGTTTCTTTCTTCTTGGTAAGAGAGTATCTCTGGGCCATCGTCTTTCGCTCGCATTTTCAACGGGTGCATCGGAAAACTCAGAATAAAACCTATAAGAGTGATTTCAATGTGATGACCGATTACGAGAAGCATACGGAAACCTCCCTAGAAGTGGAATGCGCCTTCGTAATCTAGACAGTGGCGGATTTAGGGGAGTGTCCATGCCCCCTTTTGAGTTGATATTTTACAGGAAATGTATGAAACGTTTTATTAGTGCAAACAGATTTTTCAGCCATATATTTTATACATTGATCACGGGTGATACTAGTAACTATGTCGTGTATTACAGCTTAAATCGTTGCATCGCGACCCGCGTTTTCAAAACATCGATTTGTTTTTGGCTTTGCTGTTCCGCCAGTCAAATCTTATGAGCCAATCAGATTCATGTCCTGTTTCGCCTAGTGCAGTCGCCTAGCTTTCCGTCGCGACGTTGTCTGGTTTTAGTTCAGTAGGAAGCCAGTTGACTGCACTAGGAAAAACAGGGCAAGAGTTTCATTGGCTCAGATAGTTTGATTGGCGGAACAGCAAAGTCAAAAATCCAAAAATAATCTGATGTTTTTGAAAACGTGGGTCGCGATGCAACAGTTTTAGCTGTAACTTCCGACTGTATTTAAATTCGCATAACTTTCACAGGGCTGTCCATCGACAGCGATGTGGATGACCACACATTATGGTGTCATATACCGTACACAAAACATGTTCATGTACCCTTTCTCCGAGGCTTGATAAAATGCGTTCAAAATTCGAGCGCGCTTCGCGCGCAACGAAAGGAACAATACGATCCCATTTTTCTGTAAAATGTCTTCAGTACAAGGTCAAATAGGGGACGGGGGAGGGGGGATCACGAAAACGTTTAATAGCTGAGATGGGATATCACGTTAATCATTGTACTCGGGAGGATCACTGCCATTTTACCGTGTATTACCTAGAATCCTCTGACGTAAATAATAGAGGCGATAAATAATGACCGCGGTTCCTTAGCTTTGATAGAAGTAAGAAAAAAGTATTTCTGCTATTAAGAAGAATGAAAGAGACATTGCATCACTCGGACAAGAGTCTATCTGACAGGTTTTTCAGAAAATATAAAATACATGGGGAGGCGGTGGCAATTTTTTTTCACCCACGACTGGGGGAGGGTCATATTTTCTTGGTTATGTTCAAGGTTCAAGGGGAGGGTCCCCCCCCCCGCTAAATAATGACACGTCCCTTACTAGAGAATACGGAGCAAATCGATGAATTCCTGTTACCTGGCATCGTAAGCAAAAACCATCGCCCACGCGACGGGTCCACAACCCGACCAGCATCCACAACAGTTGTGCTGGTTATAAATTGGAAAGTCTTTATTCCATCTCGAAATATATTTGTCTTTCGACCATTTCTTCCAAGGCTTGTAGGTCTTTTTGAAGAACTTTCCTCTTCTTTCTACCAAGACTGGCTTGCTAGGATGCTCCTCGCGTCTGATTTCTTCCATCAAGGCGTCTCGTTGAGCGTCTGTTAGAGTCTCTGACGTGCGGGCATTAGCGGGTTCCTCCAGTCTACGACCACTGGTGAGGACCAAGGCGTGTAGCGTCAATAGGATGGTGATGAGGGACAACACGCGCAACATCTGTTGAGGGAAAATATGCATCAACATGATCTAAGGACATCATCCTGACAAAGGAATATAGTGTAACAAAGCGGGATCTTGTTCAATTTCTTGCTTTATTGTAAAATCACTGTGTTTGGGGACTTGGTACAGCTTGGCAGTATCGAGAGGTAAACAGGTCAGACAAATGCGGCCCAGACGGCTAGCAAGCTTCTCCTAGAAGGCACGGGTTTTCGAGTAGGAGTTCCTTAACACTCTGCCGAGTATCCTTGCTAGAATCGACCCACTAGAACGCCCTCAGTCACAATTCCCTGTCCTGTTCGCTTCGTTACTTGGGTTAATCTGATGTGTTGTACAGTAAAATTCGTGTTGTATTTATGCGTCAGGACCAGTCAGCAATGCATGGGGTAAGAGAAATGCAAGATAGCTTTTAAGTGGAAACGGTCCAAGTTGTTACTGTTCAGCCAATCAACCCAAATTGTTATGACTGGAATTGATGCCTGTTCTGACGCATTCAGGAAATTACAGAAGTTGATGTGAACTTACTTAGCTTGCAAAATTAACTGCGCATGACCTAGAAATTGCATGACTCTAAATAAGCCAGTGCGCATGTTAGAAAAGAGTGTGCGACAGTAACGTTTTCACCAGCTATGGAATTGAGTACCGAAAAGGTTATCAAAAACTTGGAGGTATGATTTGTGAAAAGCTTCCAACCAATAAAACTAATTTTCATCAAACACTAGAGTCTCAGGAGCGTAAAGAAGTGGTCGTTATCAGCAGTGTGGCCAAAACTGCTGACTCTTCCAAATGTGCAATACATAAGGTTAACCAAGTGGTGGGTCTTGGACAAACAATCTCAAGGTCAATTCTCATGAAATTTCATCCAACGATTCAGTTATGTTGACTAAATGTCGAGTACTCAATTCGACGCATTTACAAATTGTCGGATATAGCTATAATAGTGAATTATTACTAAAGTCTATTTATAAGAATGTGTTCCGTAACAATAGACATCATCTTTGTAACGGTTTTAGTTGCCGCCCTGATGAAGGATTGAAAGTAAAATCCGAAACGTTGGCATCTCTCGGCTCCTGTTTTGTCTGCTTATTACCTTATTTAACACATGAATAGTGAAGCGCACTGAAATCCTAACAAAATCTTTCGTTATAAGGTGCTTCCTGGCATCTTTAAATTTCGACATGCCGTGAATGATAGAACAAAAAGAAAGAAATATCCCCGCCCCAAGGAAAGTATGAAAGGATAAAAAAATATCAGCTCAACTACGCCAAAAACACACAAAGATAAACACAAGAGCAGTGTAGCCAAATGGTGAGCAAGGAAACGTTCTGTCTATTAAATCAGACAACTTTATCCTAAAGCGCCCGTGCCAGCCCCTTTGTTATTGTGTCCATTCGATATTAGAAGAGGAAATTTTTAAATCCGAAATCTAAAAACAAAGTTTCAGATTTGATTTACTTCAAATTGCTCCATATTCTCTAAACCAGCCGAAGGAAATGGATGCTTTCTCGTCCTTGTCATCGTATGTTGCTGTCCAAATGTATGGCGGCTGGCACAGCCACAGGTTCTTTAAATACACTAGAGCTTAAAGATGGACAGTAGGACTACATCTACAATTGATCAAAATAGAGTTATATGAAAGACTGTAGATTTTGCTACCTTTGTCTTTTGGGCTTCTTCTATTCCTTCACCTTTGCTAGCTGCGAAGCTATAACTTTATTGTCAAAACATTTATCCTTTTTATAACCGTAATTTATTTTTAAACCCCAAATTGGACAGCACTATGCCTAGGATATGGTTCAGCAAATTGTTATTTTGGTTATGGTGTATTGTACATAAGTGTGCAGGCACGGATCCAGACCTATTTACACCTTTTACAAAAACTGGTCCAATTGTTTTGGTATGTTTTTAAATTATTATTATTTTCATCTTTACTTAAAAAATACTCTCGTATTTGCGAAATTCCACGCGAAAAAGCCGACCGTAAATATATGTTATTTACCGGCTGGGAGGTCCGTATAGGCCGAGGTCAACATTTTCCAGGCCGAGGTCACAGTTTTTGCCTAAACGGACCGACCTAAAGCCGGTAAATAACTTATTTATTTTTTTCCAACTCTAAAATTTGATTTTTTCGATGGAAACAAGCGCGCGCAAATGGTTACCGTGACCTAGGTCAGAGATAGGAAAATATTGCCCCCGCGCGCGCGCTCTAAGAACAAATCAGAATGCAGAATTCGTTACCGTGCCCTCTAGGAAAAAAATAATAGGTCAGATTTTTTTCTGGTCCGCGCCTTAGTGTGGCTCCAAATCCGGTTTTGCAAGAAAAACATGGCAAGTTAGTGACTAGTCGTCGATAAATAAGATATTTTCTTTAAAACAAATAGTCAAGGGAGCGATTTAGAACTGTGTTGAAAGGTGTTTCAACTACACTATTGGAATGCGTTTCGTTATTATTGTATTTTAAAAATAAATCACTGAGCCCTAAATAAATGTCATACTGTTCCGGTACTTAAGTTCGCCCCCAATACTAGGACTCCTCTCTTTCGCGCTTGTAACTACTCCAAACCGCATCTTATCTCTCTGACGTCATTTATTGCTTTAGTGCAAAATAGTTTTCATCAATTTTGTTATCAAATATAAGACTATGAACTGCGTAAAGATCTATGGACCATCGTAGAACTAAACTAACTTACTTGACCACCTTAGAATACTTCATATGGCATTTCTCGAACAAATTAGTCAAAATTTGGTGCTACATTACCAGTCGATTTTGGCTTAATCTCATCTTTGACAAAACAAACTTGATGTTAAACTGCAAAATAGTTCAACGCAGTGCAAATGTCCGACCATCCGGGAGGCTTCCTGTGGTTTCTTGAGTCTCTTGTTTCCGACTCGTGGAAAAAAATGGTGGAAAAGACGAATGTCTGTTAGTTCTGATTCCAAATGGTTTATAGATATGTCCGTCTTTTATCAGGTAGTGAGTAGTGAATCAAAGCCTCCCCGCGAGTCGGGAGCTCTGGGTACGTATATCGATCTAATTAACCATTATCCTGCGAGATTGCGCAGAATATCGTCTGATACTTAGCAGACGAGGGACGAAGTCCCGAGTTGGCTAAATCAGACGATATTCTGCAAAATCGAGGAGGATAATGGTTTTATTATTTAGCACATCGATAGCACAAAAACCCCTGAAAAAACATTACTTTTGTGTATTATTTACGAGCTCAACACATCATATTTCCCTGAGAGACGGATATCGCAGGATATCTGTCATGTACAGAAGACAGTTATTGGGGTTCCAATGACCATATTTGGGCAGTGCATCGATGTGCTGAATAATAATAGGCAATATTCGTATTCAAACAGCCAGACTGGGACGAACGCTCAAGTGAGGCTCATGTGGGGGTTCTTTTTTTTTTCGCCTTTTCCAAGTGCACTGAGCTGGAAATAGTGAAACAAATGAATCCCCCGCATGAGCCTCACTTGAGTGTTCGTCCCAGTCTAACCGTTTGAATTCTTGGGTTGCAAGTGACGTCACTGGGGGTCAAACTGGTGGTATATAAAAGGTGGTATACAACAAAAGAAAGTTTATTAGCTCCCATTGCTCAGGGCACCAGCATGGCCGCCGCACTTTTGTAGTTAAATTCCCAAAGGAATGGTTGCAACCCAAGAATTCGAATATTGCCTATTTACGGCCGGTCTGTGCTGGGGGGTCTTACCTAATTTTTGCGCTGTTGGAGGGGGTCCGGTCTAATTTTCAGCCATCTGTCTTCCATTTTTCAGCCCCCTCCCCCTCGCGATAATTATTGCACAGTCCCTTATTGATCATTTCTTTGACTTCAATAGAGTGACGATGCAAGCGTGTTGCCAGGCTTCATTGCCTTTTGCGTCTTTATTACAATTATTCTAAAATATCAGCGATTTACATCGTTCAAACAAAAATTAAATTAAGGTTTTAAACTTAAAAAGTAGAAAATTATTTGCTAATGTTTAGTGTTTATCCCCGCCTTGCAACGAACGCTGCATATGGCTTGATATTCCACCATCCGTTCTTATATCCACCCCAGCCCATGTTCATCCAGAAGCGTTTCTGTTGTTGCGTCCTCCATTTGCCAAAGCACCCCCATTTCCTGGCAAAAAGCCGCCATATACACCAGCGCCACTTGCGAATTCGTCTCTTGTATCTGTGAAGCAAATACAAAGGAGAACATTTCAGTAAGAACAGTAGACTTACAGATAAAACCGATCCGTCGAGACCCGCGTCGGGACAAAAACCAGACAACGTTGCGAGGAAAGCCATGCATGCGACTACATCGGCTGATAAGATTTGACGCTTGAACAACAAAGCTAAAAACAAATCGATGTTTTGAAAACGCGGGTGGCGATGCAATGATTTAGCGATGATCGTGTTGATCTCGATCATATTGTAATGGCTGGGGGAGGGGGAGCGGGGGGGGGGGGGGGGGGGGTGAATGCTAGTGATGCAGCCTGGTACCAACCACAGGAAACCCACCCTGAACGCCAAGGACTAGGCTGCTAGTGACGCGGGTGGCGATGTTCGTCTCGATTATATTGTAATGGCTGGGGAGGGGGAGGGGGTGAATGCTAGCCATGCAACCTGGCACCAACCACAGGAAACCCACCCTGAACGCCAAGGAATAGTGACGCGGGTGGCGATGTTGGTCTCGATCATATTGTAATGGCTGAGGGAGGGGGAGGGGGTGAATGCTAGTGATGCAACCTGGGACCAGGCGTTCCTTGTATGCAGTCAGAAGGTAAACCGCTGAATGTGCGCGGGCGCTCGAGCACAGGTTTCCCGGTGACTTCACAACCCAACCACAGGAAACCCACCCTGAACGCCAAGGACTTGGCTGCTAGTGACGGTGGTACCTTGCCGGGTGACGTTGGGTGACGCTGAGATTCATGAAGACGACACTCGTGCTTGTGATTGGATGAAATTAGCTGTGATAATGACTAGCCAAAATACACTCACAATGAAATTTCAAGAAAATTTAGCCAAAAACTGTCGTTTTGCCGACGTTGCAAAGCTTCCTTATTAGGAGATTCCCCTTACCTTATTTGGAAGGCCTGTAAGTACTTTTCCTCATATCTTAGCGAAAAAAGCAGGAAAATTTACCAAAACTTGCAGATACTCGAGAAACATCCTTCTCTTGGTCGCCATTTTGTTTTTGCCCCCCGCCGAGGGGCCTGAGTCACGTTTTGTACACCACAGGCAACCCGCGCGGATTTGACAGCACTTTCTTCGTGAATGGACGATTCCAGCTCTTTTTTATTTAAAGATTCCTTTGGAATGTAACACAACTTTCAGGATGCAACGCGCGCATACAAGGCAATTTGTTGTTTGATATCTTTACTACCGACATGCAGTACGCGCATTCATTATAGCTTGCATTGCCCATTTGCTGTACGTACCTCAAAGCCGCCGCAATGTGCCTTTTCTTCTTATCCGTCCAGAATGAGAACAGTACCGGGTACTTATGTCTGATAGCTTTACTACCACGGTCGCGTATCCAGCCCTGCGGTATGCCCAACTTGTACGAAACAAGTCTCCAGTAACTTGATATGTACGCTTCCAGACCTTGTGATTGATAACAAACAAGATAAACATTAGTGTGAGTTTAACATGAGTGTCGAGGAGTATATGTTTTTACTTTGCATTCTCATTGGTCCCTTATTTCTATTAACCAATCAAATTTTGAATTAAACGCAGCTGTGTAATTAGAAATCATGCGCGCACCACGTGATAGTGATTGTACTTGGTTTGTGATTGGCTGACGAGGAAGCCATTCAGCAGAATTGTCGACTTTCTTCAACCTTCCTTATAAGGAAATATTTGCATACCATATTTGGAATACTAGTAAGTTTTTCACTCTTTTCATTGACCTAGAAAGCTTATAACTCGAGCAGAACTCAAATTCACTCGACGAAATGTGCATTTTCCGCTGTGTTTTTCACGGTCAAGAAGATGAAAACAATACACCACAGGAAGCCCACTCGATCTCTGGAAAGACGACAATCTTGATATGCAGATTGTGGGTTCCGGTTTGAAAGTTTGTTATGTTTTCTGTATGATATTGACCTACCACGCATGCTCACTAATTGAATTCCCCCAGAGCACCGAATCCTGCCTCTGGCCAAAAAATGACGGGTTCTGGGACAAGATTGCGGTACTTTTCTGTGACCATGCGCATGAAGAAAAAAGGAGGGGTGTAAAATAAGAAGCTAGGCTATTTTGGGGTGCAAAGTATGGAGCTTCATCAGAGAATCCTCCATGTTTATGCTCTAGTGCCTCCCTCCTTCTTCGATCCGATCGGTGCTTCTTTTTAAGCTGTAAAAAAAATTCGCCGGAGTAGAGAAAGAGGGGGTGAATATAGAGTGGTCTCTTGGCTACCTCCTTTTCAGACATTTCTCACTGTATTCTTTACTCCCAATCTCACTCGCACACACCTTTCTCAAGTTCTGATAAACCAATAAGAACTAAACTAGTCGGAAAACTCCTTCCAGCTAACCTACCTTGACGTGCGCGGTACCATGTTTGTATTTTCCCCATTCCCTTTGCGTTCGTGCCCCCGACTCCATTTCTGCACTTGGTTTTCACCTCTTTTCGGATGGCTTCGATGTATTTCCTGACTTTGCTGGTCATAAGTTTGGGTGCCTTACATGCTGGACTGCCCCAGACTCCTTTGAAACAGCGGTAAAGTTTCTTGCTGTAGCCATAAGCAGGTGATACGTGGGCCAACCTACGGAGAAATACGTCATCTTTTTGTGATGTGTTCGAAAACAAAACAGTATGTGGCCAGCCTCTTTAGACTATCCTAAAATCCTTTAATTTTTCTCGTCGTTCGCTTTGCGACTCGACAAAGAAAAGAGAATTAAAGACGTCGAATTGTCAGTAAGTCCACCTCGCCTTGTCACGCGTTTAACAAGTTTGAACAAACATATAACAGAAAAAGCATTTGCAATTGATATACGTCACTGCGAGTGTTCTCTCGTCACCAGCTTTACTTGTTATCACGTTCGAGATGGATGATCGAGACGTGTCGTCCCTCGCACCCATCTCCGACGACCGGTTAGCGCAGTGGTAGAGCACCGGGCTTATGTACGGTAGGTTGGAAGTTCAAACCCCGGCCGGATCACCACTCCGGTCTTCTCTAGATGCGAGTTCTGTGACTCTAAGGTTGGGCAACTTCCGACGATCCTCGTGGTTCTTCAGCGTCCCTCTGGTTCCGGTTAGTGTAGTGTATGTGAGAGACGGGACCTACGGTTTAACGTCCTTATCCGAGAAGGCGCGAAGGCCTAAGCATTTGCAGATATTAGAGAAAAGGCAGCACCTTCTCCTCAATCTCGCCATACTGCAACACACTCATTATTATAAACTGGCGGTTTCTATAGGATGAGTTATCCAAAAATGTAAAGCGCTTAGAGGTTTGAGGATAAGCGCTATTATAAGCACCTACTTTATCTAAGCAATAAAAGTACTTTCCGCGTGCTCTCTGCTTTCTTACAAACACGAGGGGGGTGTTGGGAGAACTGATCAAAACTTGAAAGACACGAGCCGAAGGCGAGTGTCTTTCAAGTTTTATCAGTTCGACCAACATTCCCCGAGTGTTTGTAAGAAACCAGAGAGCACGCAGGAAGTATTTTTATTGCTTTTAGAAAATAACATACACACGCGCGACAGCGTTGCGTGACAATCGTGTTTCTCAGGTCTCTTACAAACACGCTTTTTAACCAATCAGAATGCGCACATTCACAATACAACATAGGTGTTATTTTCTAATATTTATTATTATATCTCGAAATAACTCGTACCTTTGACTACCTAAGGCCTACTATCTAAAGACTGCGGATGGTATCGTGAACAGGGCAATTTTTTGGTCGAAGTTCTGGGCAACGTTAAGCATTTAAGCAACTTGGAATATAAACTTCGTGTGCGTTTGATAATCATAAAAATAAAGAATTGCAAGAACCGACTTGGCAAATGAATGTAATTAAGGTAGACAGACGGTTATTTTTTAAATAAATTTGAGGCACGGCGAGTATGAACAACAACCGACCTTCATCAGTACCATGACTGCATCAGTGTATAGGTTCCGTGATCGTGTCAGCACCGATCAGTGCCGTGATCGTGTCCGTACCGTGACCGCCTAAGTGCTGCGTTAGTGTCATGACCGAGTGTCGATCATGACCGAGTCAGTATGGTGACCGCGTCATTAGCAGATTAGGTCGGGACCGTGTCAGTATGGGACCGTGTCAGTTCCGTGACCGTCATTACCCTGATCGTGTCTCAATGTCGTGTCCATACCATAGCCATGTCAGTGGAGACCGTGTCAGTACTGTGACCGTGTCATCCCCGTGCTGTGGCTTTCACATCCCTCACCTGTCATAATAGCCGAACACCATAGCCCACCCGACAGGACCACACCCCGATACACATCCACAGCACTTGTGCTGCCTATAGCGGGGAAAATCAAAGACTCTCGGTATTCTGTGATATGTCCAGGCTCGCCACTTTGTATAGGTCTTTTTGAAGAGCTTCCCTCTTTTTTCTACTAAGACGGGTTTGAAAGGATGCTCATGAATATGGATATCTCGTATCACAGCGTCTCGGTTATCGTCTGTTAGGCGCTCTTGCATGCGAGAGGGATCTTCGAGTGTAATTAAACTGCTTGCGCCAAGAACCCAAGCATTGATGGCCAAGACAAGGGGGATGAAGTGCATCGCTCGCAGCATCTGTTGAAGAAAACATGCTCAGATGCATCATCTTGGGTGGACGAAAGGCCAATATAAATATGGTTATGTTAAAAAGATGAAATATCCAAGAATTGAAAGGTCGTAGAAAGAAAAGAGCAGAACAAGACGATGCCAAAAAGCCTAAGAAGAGTAATGCATTGGAGCAATTCCCAGTTACATGTGCAGTTACATGTGTGACGACGCCCACTCATCTTGAACAAGTTAAAGGACGTGCATGTTCTTGGTAACGTCAAAAACATTAAAGTTTCCATGCCCACCAGTGGCGGATCCGAGAAATTTGGCAAGGGAGGAGCACACGACCGAAGAAGGGGCACCGTTACAAGTAAAACATGACAAACGAAAAACTGACATCTGAAATGCTCATACATTTCCCATAAATTTACTCTTAGGAGAGAAAACACCGCCCCTCCCCCCTAGATCTGCCAGTGCTCATGTAGGCGTTTTTCTGAAAATGCATGTAAGAAGAATTTAGAAAGACGTGTTGTGTATTACGGCCAACAACCGAAGCCTGCATGCAGCATTTTAGAGGGAAGGTTCTTTGAGAAAGCGGCTCTTTCACCTCTTGATGCTCGAATAACAGAACTACAGCACCACCGGCTTCAGTATAAATGGATCGTATTCTTGCAGTTTGACAAGCGCGAAAGACGGGCCTAGACTGAGCTGGAATCGGTGTCAGAATGATAGATATAGAAAGATTCACAAACCTTGTCTCTGAGGCGTCAGCTTAGGGTCTCTTCGCCTTTGCTAGCTGCGAAGAAACTAAAGTACTCCTCAACGTTTCCCTTCAATTTTAAGCCGCGATGTATTTTTGCGTCCAAGCCTTCCAGCCAATCAGGAGAAGCATTCCAAGTAAGGCGCAACAGGAAATTTTGTGTAACTGAAAATAACGTTGTTTTGATCAATGGATATCGGCCACTTAGCTGTTTAAAAACAGGCTTCGAAATTCTCTCCTCAGTACAGGGAGAATAATTTACAATATAGAAATTTTCAATGATTTCTAGGGTTTTTGATTGGTATTATTTCTAGCACGATTCCTTGCCAATTTGGTTGGCATTTTAAAACTCAAACTGTCCTCAATGCGCTTCCTTGTTTTGTACTTTAAATAACCACCGAATCGAAAATAGTTTCTGTTTTGTTCCAGTACCTTAACTTATTACGTCTTAAAGCCTCTAAGGCGTATCAAGGGTCTCAACATAGCGTTCCAGATACGCAACACCGCCAAACCTGACCGAACCGCCAACTTAAATATGGCCTGACATTTGGCCATTGGCAGGCAGCTATTTCGAGCCCTGCAAACACATGATTGGGTGCACACTGAACAAGAAATGTTCTGCTTCATAATTCTGCGAACTCTACGCCAAGTAACAAACTACGGTTTGGCTTCCGTCAATCAAAAGTGAACCGTTCTGGGTGATTTCATGCGAGGCTTTGAGAGTTTTTTTTTGGGCTAATAAGGAATAGCTAGGCTTCGAAACCAAATTTTCTACCTTAACTTAGAAAAAGCCATTGGCCTGTCTTAAAAGGTTTGAGTGACAGAAGCCAAAATGCAGTTTGTCGCTCGGAAATGTAAAGCGGGAGTTCGCAGTATCATGCAAATTGCAGTAAGCCTAGTCAGGCGTGCCTCCTGGAGTCAATTAAAATTCCTATCCCGAATGCGTCTCATTACTTTGTACTTTAAAACAACCGCCGATTCAGAAATAATTTGTGTTTTGTTCCAGAACTTTAACTAAGGCGTATCCACGGGTTCAATACACTAACAAAATGTTCAGCTGGCAAGGATACAAGCTTGCAAGTGTTCCAGTCACGCCTGGTCAGGCATGTCTCTCTTGTGTCCTTCTCAGTGAGTTTAAGGCATGGCTCTAACACGAGGGCTGCTTTTTGGTAACTTCGTTAATTTTCAACGAAAATCTTTCAATCTTGGGCCTTAAACTTATTTTGGAACTCTGATAACGATTAAGTTGCTGTTGCCATGGTAACGATGTCACGTGACTCACCGTCCGCCATCTTGGATTTAACTTTTAGCGCCCGTGAAGGTATGGAAAGAAGATAATAATCAGAAAGTTCTTTTTAGCAAAATGTTAGTAGCATTGATCTTTCTGTAAACCTAATTGGATATCTAGGATAATGATTTTATAAAGACAGTTTTTCAAAATATTATGTATTTCAAAATACGAAAAATTATATATATATTTTTTTACTGAAGTTATACGACTTATCCAATTAGCTTCATTTTAAGGTAGATTCCCTGTATCTAAATATGTGATAACCTTTCAATTTCACCTTTCCATGGCTGTCCTCAGAGGGCGTAAGTATAAAATCCAAGATGGCCGCCACTGAGTCACGTGATTAGCGTTTCCATGGCAACAAAATATATCAAAATATAGCTCTTGTTGAAATTATTGTACTGACCAATTTTGATGATGATCCACAGTATAGAACATTAGTTATGACGAATAAACCCCTTTTTCAGGCAAACAGTTTAGAGCCATGCCTTAAACGCACTGAGTTTCAATTCAATTCTTGATTGCTTTGTTGATTTCAATAAAGCATTATTGTATTCGAAATTCAACTGCTTCGAGTCTAAAATTAAAATTTGAGGTTTGGATGACAATAATTTCATGGCTTCGAATTTGAAAAAGTTGAATATTGAAAGAAACGCACTAATGAAATCAAGAATGAAACCACTAATGAATTAAATAATCGATGTTCTAGAATGGGATGATTATTTCAGAAACAGGAAAATAGTTTGTTGTTCTGATGGATGGAATTTCCAGTTCGATGGAGACACGACACGCTTTGATAATTTTTAGGCGCCAAATGATTAGGGGTCATAAGATAAACTTTTTTGTGCAGGACCAATAAATTTTGAATAAAACCTTTTATTCACAGGAGCCTACAATGGACGTTTGTTTTATTTTGAAGATTCAATTAGAAATACTTTAAATCGGGACGCACAACACAGTGCCTTTAGTTATATATCAAACACGCGACAGTTTGTTTCATAAGGACTTCAAGCTACGCAATGTTATTAAACCAATCGAGCGTTATTTTGTTCTGTTTATTAAATATAAACTATGGTTATACGATAGAATTATCAAGTATAATTTGTACACACAATGGTCAATATGATCAAACTTAACAATTACTTGCCCAATGAGACAGGAATATTAACAATATAATATCGTGGCATAGTAGTTTTCCCGAGGAAATTAGTTCGAGGGAGTATATGAAGTTTGAACACGAAATTTTCGAGGGCAAAACTATCCCATACAGTGCATGACACAGAAGAGTGCTATACATCAAATCGCCTAACTGTGTTTTTCATCTTGTTGCCACCCAATTCAGATCATGTGATGATTCCTTTGGATGGATACTTTTGTTAGTTCTGCACATACACTCGGTCGAGTGAGAAAAAATTGACAATTGTAACCACCCAAAGGAATCATCACGTGATCTGTATTGGGTTGGCAACAAGAGGTAAACACCGATTTGGTCTATTAGCGGATAGTCACCCGCAAAGGCATGCGCTATCGACGTCACGTGATCACTCTAAAACAATGGAAATGTGCAACTTGTCGCCGGATTCTAGAAAGCATGACATGCGATGACTGTATTGACCCACTAACAGCCGACAATCTCGTTAATAAATACCTAGCCCGTTAATTTCTATACATATGACCGAGAAAACATTCGTCATTAATAAAAAAATTATAAATTAAGTTTATAAATATTCAAATGTTTTAGAAATTCGACTTTAAATAACAGTTGCAGTGACTTTAAATAGCTAAAAATTATTTAAATATAGAATGCATAGAAAGCGGACACTCGCTTCTGTCGTAGAAAGCCTACTGAACCCAGGTGTTATTTTCGAAAATAAAATAAAGCGTTTGACCAACAATCACTGGGTCTCAAAGGATATGGCAAAATGTTACACAAAGGCTGACTGCCTAACATCCCACTACACCCACTATATTAATGGCGGTGTTTTTAGAAGCTTCAAAACTTCGTACTAAAATTTATCTGTGTTGCCCGTCATCTTCTGTGCGTTAACAAGCCCTGTATAGATCCCATTCAACGCTATTAACTCTTTGTGGGTACCCAGCTCGGCCACTTGTCCTCGATCAAACACGGCAATCATGTCTGCGTTTTTTACAGTGGACAGGCGATGTGCGATGACAATCACGGTACGTCCTTCACTGGCTGCGTCCAGTGCTTCTTGGACGATCTGTGGAGACAAGGGATGCATATAAGAAAGGATCACTTTGATTACACATGTTAATTTGGAACTATACAGGAAGATTCTAACGACTGAGTCATGGCCGTCCTTCCTGTACAGATCTCTAAACACAAGTAATGGGAAGGAGACGGAGCAATACTGAACAATCTGTAGAAACAAGGGATGCATGATTACATGCACATGCTAATTTAGAGCTATACAGGAAGATTCTAACGACTGAGACATGACCGTCCTTCCTGTACAGCCCTCTAAGCACAAGTAACGAGAAGGAAACGGAGCCCACCGTCACAGAACTCACCCCCTTGGCCCTTATCCCCACGCAGAAGAGACAGGACCCACAAGACATACCTGCTCGCTCTCGGTGTCCAGGGCAGAAGTCGCCTCGTCGAGAAGTAGAACTCCCGGGTTTCTGACTAGCGCACGCGCAATAGCAATCCTCTGCTTCTGACCTCCAGATATCAGAGTACCTTTATCACCCACCTCTGTGTCATAACCCTGAACAAGGAAACAGGAAAACGTTGATGCTTTGCCCTATTTTGGACCCCCTCTCTCTGCCCTGTGAACACGAAAGCCCTCATGTCCTACCACAATTCGATGTTCATACACCATCAACATGCTATCTCACCAGTCTTGGCAATCAACTGGTAAAGCTCGCTTTTCATGCAACATGATTCCGCCCATGATCCTCCCAGTACGAGGTCCCTTACAATGATCGCTTCACGTGCGCCTTGAATTATTGCTCACCTTCGGCAGTCCGTTGATAAAGCTGTGTATATTAGCAGCCTTTGCCGCCTCCTCTATCTCGTCCATAGTCACCTGCCGTGTGTTATCACCATACGCGATATTCTCCGCGATACTGTAGCCAAACAACACGGGCTCTTGAGACACGATACCGATCTGGGAACGTAACCACTTGATGTTCAGCTGGCGGACGTCCGTGTTATCCATGGCCTTTGGGATAAAAAAAAAAGAAAAAGTCAAGTTTAAACTTCAAGATCTTGTGGCATGTCATTACCATGTGACGTCGTAAGTCACGTGATATCATGTCGTCACATGACCATGTGATGACCATTATCGGACGCCAAGTCACTTGTCCATGGTGACGTCACACCGCCGTGATTATCAAGTTACCGCATCATCAGCTACTCACCACTTCCCCCTCCTCTGCGTCATAGAAGCGCTCGAGTAGCGACACTACTGTGCTCTTGCCACACCCACTTGGTCCGACAAGCGCGAGGGTCTGACCTTGCTTGACCTCCAGGTTCAACCCTCGTAACACCTTGACATCAGGACGAGTGGGGTACTTAAACCGTACACTCCGCAGCTGGATGGTACCTTCCATGGTGGGCTAGAGAAACGGGATTGTCAGAAATGCCGCGTTCAGATTTAGATCCTCATAAAAACGAATGTAACGGCTAGTGAAATAAGTCAATTTGTTTTCTCAGCCGACCCATTATACTTCATTCTTAGAAGGGAATACGAACTAAATTGTTGATAATGTAGATATTTTAGTGTGAGATTAGTAGCTCTTGTGTGACATTTTAAGGTTTGTCAACTGTTCCGACCCGCGGGACGACTCAAAAAGGTCAAATGCAATCCCTAATTCCATCCACTCTACGACAGACGCAGACACCCAATAGTTGGAATCATCCAGGACCCGACATTAACTTTTTTCGCTAGGTGCCAATGGCATAGGCTCGGTTTCCAGCCGTGGTGGGTTTTCGGACAGAAATGACCCCACCACGGCTGGAAACCGAGCCTATGCCATTGGCGATTAATTAAAAAAATTTGGTCGCCCAAAGATTTAGTCGCCACATAAACATGGATCTCAGCTGAACTCAGAAAGTTGGAGTGCCATTTGGCGACTAGCTCTAACATTATGGTCGCCAAGCCCCCACATATAGTCGCCATTGGTGACCATATGGTCGCAGATCTGACAGATAAAAGGATATTCAACAAACCTAAATTTCATTTTGGTTATTGTATTAGAATTTGGCTGCTTTATAGCTGATCAAAGTACGACTTAAATCGTGATTTCATCACTTACCGGTGTAAGCCCGTCACTTGAGGAGCTGTCGATGACGGGTACCCTGTCTAGAAGTTTGAAGATCCGCGAGGCAGCCGTGCGAGCCTTCAGGTAGTCGGGAGAAAACGCGAAGGTCTCGCCAATAACCATACCGGATATAGTAATACACATAATGACCCTGGGGATAATACAACAATGATAAGGGACCTAGGAATGTTACTGCCCGTATTAGGATCCTCATGGGCATTAGGATGAGATGTGGAAGTCTCGCCAGTAACCGTACCGGCTATAGTAATAACCATGGTGACCCTGGGAATAATACTGCCCATATAAGGATCCGACGTCATGGGCTCTAGAATTAGGTGTGGAAGTCTCGCTAGTGACCATACCGGCTATAGTAATAACCATGGTGACCCTGGGAATCATACTGCAAATGTTAGGATCCGACGTCATGGGCACTAGGATGAGCTGCGAAAGTCTCGCCAGTGACCATACCTGCTATAGTAATGACCATGGTGACCCTGGGAATATTACTGCCCATATAAGGATCCGACGTCATGGGCACAAGGATGAGGTGTGGAAGTCTCGCCAGTAACAATACCGGCTACAGTAATCACTATGGTGACCCTGGGAATAATGCTGCCCATATAAGGATCCGATGTCATGGGCACTAGGATGAGATGTGAAAATCTCTAAACACAATATGGCTTAATCGTGACTCTCACTTCATGACGTCCATCATCGACAAGCCTTCGTTCACCATAAGGTACGCACCAAACCGGAAGCACGCGGCGTTACAAAAGTAATTCACAGCTTCCGTCACGCCATATGACAGACCGTACAGGTGCGCCCGGCGAATTGCCGACCTGAAATTGGACAGAAAAAAACATGAAGCTCAATGATAACCCGCAGGGCAGCAGCCAGGTACAGACTGGCTTTTTTTTTCACACCGCATTTTATAATATATCAATTAGCTCAGATTTGTTGCTCATGTCATTGCATTATTTTGCCTTCATGAAGTTCGTAGGTGCGTCCTTCTACTTCCAAAAAAGAATTAAACAAACCGATAGACAAACAGACAGACAAATAAGTACTATACCTCTGTGGTATGACCAAGCTCTGGGCATACTTCAAGAAAAACGTCCTCTCCCTGCACAGCGTCGCAATGGTACGAACATTATCGAACGCTTCTACTGCAATCTAGAACATACAGATAGCAACATCAGATATTTGGCATAGAAAACAAAGAAAAGGGGGAACCGGGCCTCCTGTGGGAAAATCTTATTTCTTGCCTCGCAGTTCTTTTTCCGGTTTATGACCACAGGGAGCCCAATTTCCTTCGCATTCCTCATATGTTTTTTGTATTAAAAGAAATGTCTGTGGAGACTAAACACACTTACCGTGCCCGACTCTATAAACGCTTCATGACCCCCTGCATCCCCCTCGTAGCCCCTGATCTCAAGCATACCCCCGAGCACCAGGAAGGGAACAAATGCAAGGATGAGGAGCGTTAGTTTCCAGTCAGTTACGAACGCGTAGATGAGAGACGCGACGATAGTACTGATGCCAACCGCAAATGTACCAAGACGAGACCCAGCCGCCTGGGGATGAATGAGAAAGGACATGAAATAGAAAACAAGGAGGCAAGAAACCAAAAGGGCAAATAAAAATAGGCACGCAAGGCATGCATGGTGGAGGGAGTGAGGGTGCATGTCACAAACCGGGAACCCGCGAAAACATTGGTCGATGTCGATTCTAGGTTGCTAAACCGGGTATCCTGTAGTGAAGCCAGGAACGTCTGGTACAGTGACTCACGTTATATGCATTTCCGTTAAAGCGGAGTAGCCCCCAAAAAACGAACAAACACAAGCGGTGCCATAATGACAATCGTGAGCTAACAATGGGTTCTGCTTCGTCCCCGGAATCCGTGCTCCGCTGTTAGTCAACTGGGACACTTTTCTATTTATTTTTGAATGGTTCTTCAGGGTTCGGACTCTCGTGTGGAAGACCACGGTGAAGAGAGTAAGAAAATATACTTTCTTACCCCTTTCACATCAGACGCATGGGTTGAGAGCGCGGTGGTCAAAGCTCCAGTAGAATGCATCGGGTCATCAAAGAAAGCCATTTCCTGTTGAAACAACCAAATTTATTTACAAAACATTTTTCAGATGCAGTTGCGGAGCTGAGGAAAAGGTATCTCATTATATAGCCCAGTAAACTTACTTCTTCGTTAAAAACAAGCAGAAACTTTACAGTTGAAAATCCTGTGATTTCTTGACGACAGAACATATCAATCAGTCTGTTCGCCTTACGCGGCAGCTGCCTAAATTGCATGCGCCCACTGTACTCACCTGACGCAGTGACGCTTTTGATTGCATGCGCATGATTACATGCGCCCACTCTACTCACCTGACGCAGTAACGCTTTTGACTACATGCGCACACTCTACTCACCTGACGCAGTAGAGCTTTGAACGACAATTGCCTGAGTCTCTTTGTTAGCTTCTCCCCGGATATTGCAAACATCCAGTTCTGAAACAGGTTTGTGAAGAAAGTGGCTCCACCAATAGCTACAAACATCAAGGCCCAGAATGTCGCGTCCTTCTTTGTTTTTTCATCATCACCATACGTGAAAACCTACGACGAACAATTGTGAGCAGATAATTTGTTAAGCACCACGAGAATAGGAATGACGCTCTATAGGTACAGCATTATTACTATTAGCATCAACACGAGTAACTGTATTTATGTTGTATTACAATGGTTGTCAGTAAATGTGTAATTCCAGAAAAGAACCATACCCCCACCACGGAGGGAGTAAGATAGGGCAATAGTCTGATATGCTATTGGATGTTACAATGTGCCAAACAAAATAATGAAGTAATTTGAGTCTCTAAACATTAGCAGCAAAAGACCGAATGATAGATCCCGGGGATAGATCGACAAACAAACAGTACCACAGATCACTCACGTTTAAAATTTCTCCCATCAACAGGGCAAAAGCGACAGGTATAAGTCCGTTTGCCAGAGCACTGAAGGTCCCTAATGCCATAGAAGGCCATTCAGGGGAGTTGGTCTTGATCACGCGCAGAAACGGAGCAGGTTCCACTTCCTCCTCGACTATCGCCTCTTGATTCTAAGAAAGAAAAAACAAAATAAAGGAACTATCAACAAAGATGTGCGAGATTTCTTACGAGCGAGTTGGTATGGTAAGTCTGGTATTCAGGCTGGTCAATGCAATCCACATCGCAGTTCGTTGCCATCCCCAGGATTCAGGTTATTATAGTATTGTACAGGTGAGGGAATAGACCTACGGTGGAACTTCGTTATGACATGACGCAAAAAATTGAAACAAAGGTAGCAACTCTTTTACCTTGTCTATATGGCTATCAGCTCTCTGGAGAGCCGAGCTTGCTCGCCTTTGGCTATGGGAGAGCCTGCGAGACGCTCTGACAGACAAGCTGCGGTGTAGTGGCGACTGCGCACGCGCGTCCTCGCTATTGATACTCGTAGTTCGTGCAAATTTAATGGCAGCTCTGATTTCTATGAAAAGGACGAGTCCGTTAGTCAGGAAATGATTTTTTTTTCTTCTAACATAATATACACCCCTTGTAGGCTTATCTTCATACACACAACCTACAAGGTTTATTTACCATGGTAAAACTATCAGTATTTACAGTATTATCACCGTATGTATTGCTACGCGACCTCAAAATTCACTGTTGCGATTGTCGATTTTACGCAAGAAAACTGTAATGTTAACTTTCTTGCCACCAGAAAGTTAAACATTCGAGGCAAGGAAGCCAAACGATAGCTTAGAACCATTTTGGTTGATTTAGCAATCAATTTCGACCCAGTCAAGGGGCCAGCGTTTTGGTTTGATTGACAGCTTAAAATCGCAACATTGAATTTTAAGGTCGCGTAGCAATGCATACATTGGTATAAAAGAAACTGCAAACTGCTTTACATGGTAACCGTACAAGAATCCGATGCCTTAGAGTCCATCAATATACCGCGTCTCGGTATATATCCACCACTGTTCATCTTCCCTTCGAAGAAATAACAGTTGTAAAATATTAAGCATCTGTTTACCCTTGGTTTCTACATCTTCTAGTTCTTCGTCACCGCTCACATTCTCTTCATTATGTTCCCCCTCAAATGCCTGAAAGTCCAGAACGAGAAAAAAGTCTTAGTAAAGTACGTTAGGAAGATAGCTGAGATAGTTTGCGCGCTCTGATTGGTCGAGCTGTGTTTCAAAACTCTTTGAAGGTCATAGAAGTGACGCCATAACTTCGCTATTGAAACTTCTCCTCCTGCGTATGATTATTGTTGTCGCTTTAGAAATTATTTTATAAAAGAAATAAAACATTTCTTTCTGTGCCTTCATAGAGTTTTGAAAACCTCGGATTTTGTTTGGGAGAATTCTCGAATTCGTCTCGTGCTTCATGATCTGCTCTCGAATTCAACGCCTCGGTTTTCAAAACTCTATGAAGGCACAGAAAAAATGATTTCTTAAGTCGTGCTTCCGGCACCAAGGACGAACTTTCTAAAAAGAAGTCTGCGCTATCGTGGTGCAGTTCTTTGGAATGGTTTGAGTCCAGAATTACGCCACGCGAAGAGTCTGGCCTCTTTTAAGTCATTACTAAAAACTAACTAAAAAGACAATCGTGTCTGGCTTAACAATTAATTATAACAATTGATGATTGTACATATATTTATACACGGTTTCCATGGAAACCAGTTTGTTTTTACATGACTGATGTAAATCCGTGTCTAAATAAATTTTATGTATGTATGTATGTTATGTATGTGTATAGCCACCATATCGGTAGCTATCGATTGTGGCGTCTCGTATGCTTGACAGACTGGGTTTTGGGTATCGGATTTTTGTTTTTGGCTGAACATGTCTCTAACAATCAGTTCTGTCAATACAGAAATAAAATTGATGGGAATAAATTGCCTGTAACGTTACGAGCTGCCTGTAAACCCCGTCCGTGGCCATGAGTTCATCGTGAGATCCCGTCTCTACCACCAAGCCGTCTTGTACTGCTGCTATGACGTTCGCGTTCTTAATTGTGGACAGGCGGTGGGCAATGACCAGGGTGGTGCGACCTTCACGCGCCTAAAAGACGGAACGCATTTTGTCAGTAACATTAGTTTTCCACTCAAGATTCAGCATACACTACATCACGCACTTTACTTTGAAATATGACATTTTTGTGTGGTTAAAAGCTTAACGTTCCAGAGAGACACCTAACTCCATCCGGTTAGACAACACGTCTACGTACCTTGTCCAAGGCCGCTTGTACTATTCCTTCACTTTCAGTATCTAGTGCCGAGGTCGCCTCGTCAAGGATAAGTATGCGCGGATTGCGCACTAGTGCCCGGGCTATCGCGACTCTCTGCTTCTGTCCTCCACTCAGCTGTGCACCACGCTCTCCGACAAGAGTCTCGTATCCCTGGATAGGATGGAAAAAATGCAATGCGTTAACTGGCCAATCAGAGTGGAGAAAATGTAAGTGTGACCCCCCCCCCCCCCCCCCCCCTCTATATCATATCAAGACGTTTGCAGCCTAACCTTGTCGACTTGCCGCTTTCCTTATTAGGAATTCCCCCTTACCTTATTTGGAAGGTCTGTAAGTATTTTCCCTCATATTTTAGCGAAAAAAGCAGAGAAATCCACCAAAACTTGCAGGTATTCGAGAAACATTGTACTCATGGCCGCCATGTTGTTTTTGCCTCCGCCAAAGGACCTGGGGCAAAACACAGGTAGCCCGCGCGTATTCACAGAAAACGACAACGCTATCTCGATATGTTCGCAAATCAAAAGGGGGTGTTCCCGTACGGAAGATGGATGGGGAAATAAGGTTTTGCAGTGACTTACATGGTTAACCGATAACGGAAAATGCTAATTGTGTTGTAGTCAACTTAGAACACAAGGAAAGATCGACAGTTCAAGATGGCATTCTAGTAGGGAATATGGATGGGTGAATACGTTTCTGCTGTGACTCGCATATTAGAGACAATCACGGACAGCCACTAACGACAATAACAATACTCTCTGTTTTCGTACTTTTGGCAGTTTACTGATATAGTCATGCGCGTTGGCCATCTTTGCTGCCTTTTCAATCTCTGCTTGTGTGATGCCGTCCTTCCCGTATCGTATGTTCTCTGCTATGGTGGTAGCGAATAGGACAGGCTCTTGACTGACCACGCCTATGTGCTGGCGCAACCATTGGAGGTTCAGGGACCGGATATCACGTCCATCAAGGGTTACCTAAGAATATCGAAACAAGATCACAAATGGTGTCATTGCGATGTACATAATAGGCCATTTGCACTAACTAGGTCACGTGACCCAAATCCCACACATTCTGAATAAAATCTTGAAAATTCAACTCGCTGCCATTTGCTCCAGGTTAAAGATTTTAAGCTGAAACTTGAGTTTCTGACTAATATCAATTGGTTCTTTGTATTTCTAGAATTGATTTTGACGAAACATCTCGTTAAGAGGTAGTTGGGGTCACGTGACCATGTTAGTGCAAATGGCCTATTCCGTGTAAACTCTTTTGAAGCTCTAGCTGCCAAATGGCTTTTACCAATCAACTTCTGAACATAGAACGCGAAACGTTAAAATCCAAGAAAGTTTCACTTGATGAAAATAATTCTAGACATCATGAGTTCATGGTACTGTTCGTGTTTTCAAAGTTGGCAGAAATGCATGGAAACAGTCGTACTGATTCTCTGTTTGGCTTGTGGAAACAAAAACTCTTTTCACTGTTTAGAGTCATGAAAGGTATGAAAGGAAGAAGCTTTATAAGGAGCGCGATATTCTTCGTTCGCTAACAAGGGTATCCGTGTAAATCAAATCACGGCTTGAAATTAACTTTTCTATGCAGTCGCCCCAGGCGACCAAGTCTGAAAATTTGGTCGCCTTAGCATCGTTTTTGGTCGCCTAAAAGCATTTTGGTCGCCAGGTAATTTTTTGTCAGTTTGGGATGCCAATGTTATTTCTGTCGCATTTTGTCATTTGGGTTGCCTGTGGTGCTGTTATTTCGTCTGTTCTACGTCTTTTACTTTTAGCGAGTGGGAACGGTAGCGCGCTGTTTCTAATCCCATTCTGTTGTGTTCCCATTCTGTTCTAGAACGTGGCTAGCGCGTATCTGAATAGCTTTTGCTCGATTCAGTATATTATAAAGACTTTTTAGTAAAAAGTTTCAGTCGCCCGATGTAAAAATCTAGTCGCATTTCAAGCCCTGGTCAAAGAGGCTGAGTATACAAGCAGGGCGAGAGTAGAGTACCTACCGAGCCACTTTCGGGATCATAGAAACGCTGAATTAGCTTGATAACTGTGCTCTTCCCACAACCACTCTCACCCACCAGCGCCACTGTCTGACCACTACCAACTGACAGAGTCAAGCCATCCAAGATCTAGTATGAACAGAACAAGAATTTACAGCGTGTCTATGGGGAAGAAAAGGAAGAATATCATTCATGCGCGATTCCACCATCCCTAAAACCAGGCAACCTTAGCCAAACATTTTTAGAAATCTCCGGGAAAAAAATTGGCGAATACAGTTATTTGATTCTGCACGATCGGTTCATTGTTCCTCCTTGAAGCTTCCCAAAACACTTTCGAATAACATGAAATTCACCGATCCCACATTTATTGTTATAATTCTTTAGTTGCTCATTCTGACAAGCCAAAAACTTTTTTTGACATCGCCATGGAAAAGACACCGATTGCAGGCAAGTGCCTCACAATATCATATGTTTGATATTTTTACCAGGAAAAGCTCAAGTACTCATTCAAGTATTCATTCAAGTTCCACTGGGGGAAAAACACCCTATGTTTGGTAATTGACCAAGCGAAGATGGAATCGGTCCATTATGGGCAAGAGCCATTTCCTTGGAAGCAAGGACTACCTTCACATCAGGCCGAGATGGGTAATAGAAGTTTATATCCTTGAACTCGATATCTCCAATGATTCTCTGGGGTCTTTCACCTTCCTCTGAGCTACTATCGATTGGAGGGACCCTATCGATTATACTGAAGAGTTCATAGGCTGCCACCCTAGCCGTGGCAAGCGCTTCTATGTTAGGCGCCGTCTGGCCAAGCTGAGTGGCTCCAACGAGAACAGCGAAAAACACCTAGAAAGCGTCCACAAAATACATTCATAAAACTACATACATAAACAATTAATCACGAAAACAAATACATTGCAAATAACAATATTTATTATTCAGCACATCGATGCACTGCCCAAATATGGTAATTGGAACGCCAATAGCTGTCTTCTGTACATGACAGCTATCCTGCGATATCCGTCTCTGAGGAAAATATGATGTTTTGAGCTCGTAAATAATACACAAAAGTCTATTTTTTTCGGGGGTTTTTGTGCTATCGATGTGCTGAATAATAAAACCATTATCCTGCTCGATTTTGCAGAATATCGTCTGATTTTAGCCAACTCGGGACTTCGTCCCTCGTCGGCTAAGTATCAGACGATATTCTGCGCAATCTCGCAGGATAATGGTTAATTATCTGAATATTGTTCTAGTTACACTATTAACATACTGCTTCAAAAAGAATCGTATTTTAACATCTTTCTCCTGAAATCTGAGAAAGGTGCTCTTTTCACACATTTGTTGTATAGTACCCTCGTGGTGTATTAAAAGTCAATTTCCAGAGGTTCATAATTCTAAAAATTGAAAGGTTTCCTTTTTGGTTTCCGCAAGATTATTCAAATTTATTGATTGTCTCTTGTTCTGTGAACCAATTGATCTCTGGTTGGCATATTAATAACAATGGATATAGGTCAAGGAGTGGTTACTACTGCACAACTACCAGAATAATTTTTTAGTCTCTCTTCTGATTCACAAAATCCCATTTAGACTGCAAAAATTTCGATTAACTTCTGCAGGTAGCTGTAGACAGCCACGTCATGGAACAAAGAACAACAACATAACAAGCCAAAACAATAATAATGTATGTACTTGTCCGGTATTGACTTACAACAAGCAGATCACCAGGCTCGATTGAACCATCAACGACAAGAATGGCCCCATACCTTTAAATAAATACAAAAAAAAACTTATTGTGATGTCTACTGGAGGATATTGCTTATCTGAACAACGCCAGAATTCTTCTAAGAAAAGTTTCCTGCCAAAGAAATGCCATACCAGAATGCCAAACCAAAGCTGGACATGAAGATGATGTAGAAGAATCCAAACCCAAAACCAGAGGAGAGGCCTTTCTTGATACCAAATGTCTTGGCCTCATCAAGACGGGAGTCATACCTAAAAGCAATTTTCAAAATGAGTTTTAATGAGTTAATTACAAAAGTCAGCCACCTCAACCAAGAAACAAATAATAACTTTTTGGCACAACAGAGAAGTCAAGAAGAGACCACCCATATCAAAGCCCAGGATGCATGGGTAGTTGGGAAAACTTCCCAAATAACCGGCAATAAGAATTGACTGATTAACTATCCAGCGGAAATGGTGTCAGTGGTTTGTTTCTTGGAAAAGAACTTCCTTGAAGGAAAAATAGCAAAAAAGCCATGGTTCACCTGTGGAATTCTTTCTCCTCACCACCAAATGCTGCTACAGTTTTGATGGAAGATAGCACTTCTTCTGCTATTGCACCTGCCTTGGCATAGGCTGACAACTCCTTGTTGGTGAACACAGTCACAACCTGAGCAAAACAATAAGGAAATTGTAGAACATTAGGAGCCACTATGCAAACAATTTTAATATGGGAATAACATAGACAAAATGCTGATGATCAGGACATCAAGTTGTGATCACCCTCTCTAGAAAATATTAATTTTACCAGGGGCATAGCCAGGATTTAAGAAAAAATATATGGTGCCCTTTTCAGCTTACCAATATATTTTTCTTCTAAAAAAGGGGGGGGGGGGGTGTTAGGCACCACAGGAACCCCCTAGCTACGCCACTGTTTACCTAGTACATAAGGAAAGGCACCACACCACAAGACAGCAAAAATCCAAGATTGCCTGAAACTACCATAGGTGAATTCTAATTGTAAATTCAGTTCATTTTTTGCAATGTTGTCCAGGCCTCTTTTGCATGACTTGACTTTTTTGTTTGCTTCTTTGTTGACTTCGCCATTGTATCTAAAAAATACTGCACAGGTCAGCAAACAAAAAAGTATGTAGTACGTGCTGCTGCTTTGCTGCTTTGAATCGGAAAGGGAGGAGACAAGTACGGACATGTAAGGCATCTGTCTTACCTTTCCTATAATAACACCTGCTATTACAAAAAGTGGACTCATGGCTAAGATAACAAGGGTTAGCTTCCAGCTGTACACAAATCCAATGATAAAGCCAGAAATGAAGGTGACCAAGTACTGGATTATAAGACCACCCTTGGGACCCAAACCATTTAACACTTTACGGATGTCTCTAAGAAAACAATAATAAGCAAAGACTTAGTGAAGGTTGCTTTAATGGAAACCAGGAAGCCAAATGTGAATATTTAAGAATCAAAGAATGTTTACAAAGGCCATGTTTCCATGAAAAGAAACTTGCCCCCTACAAAAGTTGTTTATGAAAGATTATGCTTATGAAATGTTGTAAATACGGTAGCCTAAACATATCTTCCCAGTGCAGTATAACAAAGCTTGAATATTTACTGCTGGCTAATGGATGTCAAAATAAAAACTTGTCTGCCCATATTGAGGTATTGTTGGTCATAATGATTATGTCATGATTAATCCTTTTAACAAAGCATAAAGCAGAAAACGTTTTACATTCGCTTGAATGAAGTGAATGTAATTGTGCCTTCTGTTTTCTTTCTTTAAATGCATGGTTCATGATAATGTCTACTATGCATTTCAGACAGACAGACAGACTTTATTTATACACGGACAAAACACTCAGTATACATGTAATTATATATATAAAAAACTACTTCTGGTTTACAGGTTTGCCGTGTGTGAAACTGGTTTAGAAATCACAGTTTTCCAAACCATTCTTGAATTGACGTAAGGTGGTTGTCAAACGTAATTCACTTGGAAGATTGTTCCAAAGTAACGCCCCACTGTAGCCAAAGGATTTCTTCATATAATTTGTCCGCGGCCTCGGTAAAGCTAGCTTATTATTACTATTTCTAAAATTGTAGGAGGTTTCGCTACTACTATGCATTTTCCATGCTCAGTTCTTGTCACTTACTCTGTAAGTCTGGTGTTTAGCTCTCCTGTTTCATAGGTATCAAACCAGCCAATGTTTTGTCGCATGACAGCTTTAAAGAACTCATGCCGGATCCTTGTAGCCTGGCACGCAGCAGTGTGTGACAAGAACCCTGATTGCAAGTATGCCACGATGAAAGAACCAATTGCAAGGTAAACATAATAAAGTGCCAAGTCTGTCATGATACCCTCAAGGTCCGTGCTAGATGTCCCATTTATTGCCTTTTCTTTGTCATACTTCACCAGAGCATCAATGAGTTCTCCAAAAATTATGAATTGCACTGGCATTGCAATTCCATGAGCAATGGCTCCACACAAAGCAATTATAAGAAGAAGCTTGTCTCTTCCAGTTGCATATCGGAACTATGGAGAAAAAGGTAGAGCAACTCCAATAGTAAGCATACAGGGGTTTTAGTCACTTTTAAAATAGATAGATATGGATAGTAAACTTGGCAGGCAGTCCCAGTAATTTTATGGAAAATTCTTGGGAAATAGGTTAATTTTTACTGCCACAACCATCAAAGTAGATGCGGTGGAAACCCTAGGCTCAGCCACCAAACCCAAACACGCTCAACATGACTGTAGAAGGGAAAAAAATGATGACATTGTGTGGTTCCATCCCCCCCCCCCCCCCCAACACACACAGAAGGGTGTTGAAAAGTGACCCACTACCCCTCTGGAATTTCCAAAGAAAAAAAAAAATCAGGTAAATTGAGGTTCTAAGTGCAAGAGTTATGTCGTCAGGAGGGTAGTGCATATTTTTGTGACTGGTCAACAAGTAGGTCTCTGGAAACCCACCAGTTTGGTCAATCCTACTTGAAGGAGTTCTTCTTTTTTCTCTTCTTTTTTCTTGTCCCCATCTTTTCCTGTTTCGCTTTCGCCACTATAGAGCAGGTAAAAATATATCATGGTCATTGTTGATGAAGGCTTTCATTTAGTACATGTATCTCACACACTTGTATGTAAATAACATTTTTCACCTACACCAATGAAATACAAAACCTTCTTGACATTGAATTGATATATTATCTTGTCATTTATATTCTATAAGAGAGTACAGCATGGCAGTGAAGGGTTAACCATCAGTTTTTTTTTTGTCTCAGAAAATCAGTGACATGAACAATGAAATATCACAATGTCGTCTAAACTGGTATGTGGAATCTGATTGGAGGTATGGTTCACTAGTGAAAAATGTGCAGACATTTATGCCTATAACAGGATTGGGCATAAACTTAAATTAACAGTTCCAGCTTAACTTCTCATCTAACATTTACCATTACTGAAAATAATATTGTTCTGTGTGACCTTATGGTAAAATGTATACAGAAAATTACAGCCGATTGCGTTTGAGCGTTTTACCCTAACAGTTCGCATGTTATGTTTGAACGTTTGAAACTTGCGTTTCTAGGATGAAACGAGACGTTTCTATGGCGAACCAAAGAGTTCTGTTCTCTCTGATTGGTCAGTAAAAAATACACATGGCGATTGCGCTTGGAAACATCCGACTTTTTGTCTCACAACGCAACTTTCAAACGTTCAAACGTAACGTGCGAACTGTTAGGGTAAAACGCTCAAACGCAATCGGCTGTATGATCTTTTGAACTGGAAATATTTTTTCATGTACTAAGTAAAAATTGTTTTTTAATATAATTACTAAAGCCTGGTCCTCACTAGGACACAAGTACAGGTGCAAGCATAAGTATAAGGACAGGTGAGGGCATGCACGATGCAAGCATAAGCACAAGCACAAGGCTGATGCAAGAAGAACAAGACTTGCGTTCTTCTTGTGCATGCTTGTGTCACAATGAGGATGTTCAAAGCGCAAGCAAAAGACTTCCAGAGGGACAGCGGGAGCCGGGGGGCTTTAGCCCACATTTCGCCAAGTTTTCATACATTTTCACTAAACTCAGCTCCCCCACCTTGCCAAACAATCTTACTAATGAGCCCCCCCCCCCCCCCCCCCACACACACACACACTTTGAAAACTGTTCTGCCATCCTTGTTCCCACCAATCAACATCCCACCTGGCACCAGGTCCTCTCATTCAAAGCTCACAAGACTCCAAGATGGCTTAGGCTACCAGGCCTCTTTTTTTGTTTAGCATGGTGGAATGAAACAAAAATTACATTTGCACATGCATGTATTCTTATGCTTGCGTCGTGCATGTCCCTCACCTGTCCTTATGCTTGTGTCCTAGTGAGGACCAGGCTTAAAAAACACCACGCTGACTGGTTGAAAGTTTTTCTCTTGCAATAATCAAGTACTAGTGACTATAACATTGAAAGCATTGGGAGTATGTATGCAGGTTTTGGCATTATCATGAAAAAATGCAACAAAACAAGTTTTTTTGTCTACTAAAAATCTTGAGTCACTTGAGCAATTCTTGGGTCTCTCGTGATGTCACATCTGTTTTTTTAAGAGCCTCAACATAAAAAAAAACAGTTAGATGTTAAATGTTCATGCCTGCAGTGCTTTCTGAGGTTGGTCCCTGAAACTAGTGGAAACATAGTCTGGTAGGTTTCTGGTTGTTCAAGTTTGGTAAACAGATTACTGTGCGACTACGTCAACCGGGCCATTCTGTAAGAAGTTAGCCAATCAGAAAGCGAGTACAGAACAAAGGATCTTTCTTGAGATCTGAGACACCGAAATATCGCTTTTCTCATAAAAATTGTGGAAATTATGGGCAGAAATAACTTCAAAACACTTAATTACTCATCGTCAGATGTATTGCAGGTATTAAATTTGCTTAAAATGGTTGGAATCTCTGAATGACAAACTTTTTACGGGATGGCCTGGTTGACGTAGTCGCACAGTAAACAGATGGCTTAAGATTGCCAAAAGCAGACACCAGAACTGCAGACTTGCTAACTTGTCATCACCACTTGCAAGTGTTTCATGAAGTTATGCATTTGGATTGTTAGCTACAGATTGATTAGAAAAACAAGGATTTACAAAAGGAAGTGAAGTCAAAAATGCAAGTTCGTCAAAACTTCACAAATACAAGAGCCTGAAAGAAAAAACTGCAACACACAAACAGCACTAAGGGAGAATTGGGAGATTTACTTGTTTAATATCATGGATCAACATTGAATTTTTAAATCAAAATAAAAACAATAATGTCATCATTCTCTAAAAAACATCTCTACACCATATTGGTACCCTTGGCCTTATTAGTTAAACAATAATTTCATTTTAACTAATAGCCCCCTCCTAATAGGGAGTCTTTAATATATCCACAGGTATCAGATGAGTTTTACTATCAAAGGTATTTTGAATTCATCTTATTAAGCGCTTTGAAACTCGAGTTCAATATAAATTCATGATTACATAACATAGCTTACCTCGTTCCGTTTATGTCACTTTCTTGGACGCAGGTGCTTGCAATTCCGTTTTCGTCGCGACTTTTCCCCAATTCCCCAGGCTCAAATCTAACCCCAAGATTTTCAACACCGTTTGCAATGCCGCTTTTATGATCTGATGTTTCGCCGTTTTCTTTACCAACTTCGTAATCCTTGGCCATGTTTTGGTTACCTTATCTTATGTTATTTATCCAATGTAGCTTTTGTTTACTAAAGTCTTAAGTTGAAGTTTAAGTAATGACAGAAACTCTCCATAGTTTCTAGAATGACAAACCAGCAATGAACACCGAATCTTGCACCAGTATCGTCAACGTCAGTTTTAAATAGGTATTCCCAAGTCAGCAATATAGGCCCCTCGTAAAATGTAATTTTCAATTGGACAAGAACTGCACTGAACTTTGAGTTGTTTCCGGCTCTTGGTTGCCATCCATGTGCAAATAGAAACGCGTGAACTTTGTCATGTCTAGTGAAACTGAACCGAAACTTAATACAGACGTTGAAGCAACAAAGTTTGCATTTTGGCGGACTTGTCTTTACGTAGATCGTTTGAATTGTAAACGGTTGTCTGTTGCTTTGGCCCAAAATACCCAGCGGCTTCCTCGACTCTTCCTGGCCGAAATGGTCGAGAGAGCCTGAGTCGGAGTGGACTGATCGCATGATCATGATCATGTGACGCAAATGTCACGGTCAATGTCACGCGTGATCGCTTTGCCGGGCATATAATCGACGACGGAAACTATTAATAAAGGAACGCCCCGGAAAGGGCCCGGAAAGGTTGGTACAGTATCGGCAGCCAAAACTTATCCACGCCTCATGTAATTTATTTGAGTTTTAGAAGTTCAAATAAACATATATTTATTGTTGCACTGGATGGCGCAGTATGTATGGCGCATACAGTCTCTGAAAGTCTCCTTCGCGGCTCCGTTGTTCAACCTCGTCCCCAGGTCTTCTTACTGATTATTTATAGAATTGTTTTTAATTGTAGCATTGTATGGCGCTATATAAATCTATCATTATTATTATTATAATATTCTCGGTCGTTTTTCAAGATGGCGGTTGACTCGGGAGAAGACCCTGGGGAGGCTGAGTCATCACATGACCAACACATGACCACTGTTTTGAAAACATGGGAACGAGGTTTGTCCTTTGTTTCGAAACGGTCATGTGACTCAGCCTCCCCTTCTCCCGAGCCAACCGCCATTTTGAAAAACGACCGAGAAGACCCTGGGAACGAGGTTGTCCGTTGTTGTCAGTGGTCGCCAACCTCGTTCCCAGGGTCTCGTGGGTAATTTTCAAGATGGCGGTTGATCACATGATCACTGTTTGAAGACATGGGAACGAGGTTATCCTTTGTTTCGAAACGGACATGTGACTGAGCCTCCCCCCCAGGGTCTTCTCCCGAGAAGACCCTGAGGACGAGGTTGAGTGGTCGCCGATCCGCCGAAAGGAGAGTCCAGAAACCTTTATATGCGCATGCGCTAGATCTGACCAAGAACTTGAAAGATCCACTATATACAGCTGTCGGAGATTGTTTGTTCAATTTTCGCGGTTACGGTCAAAAGGGCGTCCTATTTTATGAAGCCAACAATTGCCGACAACGGTATTTGAATCGCGCACTTACGAAAAAAACTCTGCGCATGCATGGGCTCTGGGAAACTCCAAATTTTAGAGCGCGCTGATTGGTCAATTAAAAAAGTGCCGAACTGCTTCCGGTGCGCCGCGAGACTTTACCGAGACATCAACGAAACAACAATAAACTGTAACAATGACGAACGCAAAATGGCGATAGCATGTATCAGGGTAAATAAATAGAGAATAAAGTCTCAAACCTGTATTTTCTTTCATAATGAGTACTTCTTACATCCCTCAAAAGAGCAAGGTTTTAGCGGAATCAATCTGTCGATGTTGTAACAAGGAGTTTTCGGGGAGATGGGATTCGTTCTCGTTGGTAGATAAAAAAGCGCAGCAGGAAAACTTAGTTTTTTTTATCAATAAGATGCTCCGGGTGGGAAAACATTAACTGTAACGTTTTGTCTTGTGCCAAAGCCTGCATTACTTCTTTTGTTCCATCGAGAACTGTGGCATGAATGTTTTTTTTAATTTTGTGATTGGTCGGTCATAAGGGCATTCAGTGGAGAAACCACGATAATGATAGATGGTCCGTCGCTTGCAGGCTGCGCCGACGATTGTGCACCTAAAATATGGTCAAAAATGTCTCCCAGCTAATGAAATACTAGTGACTTGCCAAATGACGTGGGAAGTATACCCAATACATCTTTTCTCTCTAGTACACCTCGAATTATTTCCTTTTGTTCCTTTTTCAAGGCGAAGCCTTCGGGTTTTTGCTGTTTCTTGAGAGCGTATCGAATTGCATCCTCAAAATGAGTTTCAAACTCAAAGGACTTGCTGTCTTTGTCATGTTTTGTATGACTTGAACTCTACTTTTTTTTCGTTCGGGATCCTTTTGCTAGTAAGGGTAGAATGATCAATATCTGGGTTACGTTTTGGTGAATCAAAACTGCCGAATGAACTTCGGTAAAGTTTTCCGAGCATGCGCTCTAAAATCCGTGCTGCCAGATTTTGGCAGCAGCGAAGTGGAGTTTCCCAGAGCCCATAATTTGGCGACGCATGCGCAGAAAATGCAGGGCTCTGGGAACGAGATTGGAAAAAACCCCAAATTCTTGGTCAGATCTGGCGCATGCGCATACCAAGGTTCCTGGACTGTCCTTTCGGCGACCACAGGCAACAACCGCAGCCGCGAAGGAGAGTTCAGGGACTGGACTAGACGCAACAGTTGCGTGCCTCCGATCCGGGCGGCGGCGAGGAAACTAAATTCAACGCAACTTTTTGAGAATGTTGTTAGGTAGTGTCAACTGATGGAAAACTCTAACAAATGCAAAAAAAAAAAAGGAAAAAATGTATGTGAATAATGATATTTACTTGTATTTATAATCATAACTTCAAAATATTCTAGCTCGATATGTTTTGCAATAGACCAGGTTCGAATTACGCTCCAATGCTCACAAGACAAAAGCTTCAAATCGAGGCTTTCTCCAAATTCTAATACATTTACAGTAATTTCAGAAGAAAGCCTCGACTTGAGGTTATTGTTTGTAGGCATTGGAGCGTAATTCGAACATGGCCCATTGAAGACCATCCGCCTTTGTCACGTGGCCGCTATTGTTTTCATAATGACCCGGCAAAGCAGAAAAAAAGCATTGAGCCAATCAACTTTTTGGTTCTTTAATAAATAAGAGTACTTTTTGGTAGCTTGGTCAACTTTAGATCCCTACACCAGGCTTTGCTTTTCAACATGAGCAAAACCCGCACGCTGCTTCGCGCGTTTCCATGCTGAATTAAAATATCGGTTGAAAACCTCCAGATGGCGCTTGCGTGACAAAGGCAAATTGGACTCACTCATAATACAGGCATCACCGCATGTTTTCTCCGCGCGCGAGAAGGCAGAACTTGGAACAGGTGGCACGTAATGTGCGCCTTAACGTGAGCCTAAAGTCTTTCATTTTTGCCACACAAACAAGGGGATTCATTATCGAGTTTAACAAACGCAACATGAGGAGAGACAGGTGTTGTAAACTGCGACCTCTGTAGCTGGGAAGAAAGTGATAGACGTTATCAGGAAACCAGGCCAGGACAGACAACACCGTGGCAATGAAAAGAGTCCAGGCTAATTCGCGCTCTCTTCGCTGAATTCCTTGCACAAAAACGTGCTGGCGATGTTTGCGTTGGCGACGCATTTTGAAACTATGCACCCATATGCAATGCTTATCACTACCAAGGCAAATATCGCTACGGCTGTCTTTAGTTTCCTTCCATAATAATATCCCGCAACATAAACAACGGCAATAACCAATGCCAGTAGCCAGTGTAGGCTGATAAGCGCGACAAAGGTATGCACTTTCACCCGACGGTGAACATGTGGCCTTAGCGTCGCGCACAGACGCTCAAGGCCGACAAGCGTCAGGCCACACAGAGACGCGTACAGGAAAAACTGGTTCAGAAACTCCAATACAGTTTTCTGAATTCCATGGTAGGCAGACGCCAGCCTGAGAGAGTACACCCCGATAGTAATAAGCCCAACTAATGCGTCTGCTGCAGTGACGCTCATCAAACAATATGTATCGCGTCTGCGTAGACGCCTATTAGACGCAAATGTCAGAAGGGCAAAGAGTGTTTACAACGAAAATAAGGCTCCTTCGACCAGCAAGCCCTTGCGCAAAGCAGTTGCAGTCCGCATCCACGATGAGCAGGACATGTTTCCTACTACAAATGCCGGGCTGTACTGTTAGAAGCGATAACATTGCCGTGCGGTATTGATTGTCTTCTTTATATAGCTGGTCATCAGTTTGTTTGCTAGCGCACAGTTATTAACGTGTTATTAGTTTTCGCCGCATGAAAAAACTGTTAAAACTCTGATTATGCTAAGACCATCTGCTACATAAGTGACTTAATAACATTGAAAGTCAATTTTCGATTGGTGTAGGACTTGCGCTCCATAATAACAGTGAAATATGTTTAGTTTCTGAGAAAAAGACGGCAATTTCATGCAAAACAAGAGAAAAACAATTAGTGGCGTGCGAGTATACCGCGCATGTAATGAGCGCAAAATAATTAGAGCTAAAAAATCGAATCGTTTCGAATCTCTTCCCAAGTCATGTTTTTCATAATCATATTAGTTTGTTAATATTTTCTGCCTGGAAGGCAAATATATTTAGCGAACAAAATATTTGCACCAAAACCAAAGAAAGCAGAAAAACTGCAATACGAATCTTCTGAGCGTCGTCAGTAACAGCCAGGCACCAACCACAGGAAACCCAAAAGGTCTTTCTCTCAGCAGCTCTGTATTAATTCTCGCGCATGCGTCAGTGGCTGTCACCAGAGCCTCCCCCGCGAGGTTACGAGCCGGGGATCTCTGCTGGGTTCGAAAATGGCGTGCGCGCTCCTAGCCGAAATGAAAGTGCTTCTCAACTCCATGCATTCATTGAGAGCAATAAATCTCTCGGATATAAAACTGCGCGAGAGATTGAAAAAGACGGCTATTTTGGAACAGGAAACTTGCGGCCTCCCAACAATAACACGTCATGTTAATAATTATCATGTTTTTAATCATAACAAGCTGAGGCCCTGCGTTCTGCACGGGTTCCCAGGAGGCTGTGGCGATAACGTGACGTCATCAAGTCCAACATCAATGCGAGTGACGTCCAAGGGCTATAATAATAATAATAGTTATTATTATTATCTAGGATTATCTCGACTATGGAGCACGAAGTCCTTGTTATGGGCTCATGGCGTAGGGCTAACGGCTTCTTCTTACGTCCTTTTAGATCTGGACGAGTTTTCTAATGGGCAGAAGTAACTTTCTCTTAATCGATTCACAATACGAAGGCGCAATATCTATAATAACCACAGAGACCTTTAAATGATATCATGCATATCCCTTGAAGACGAAATGTAATTATAATATTTTACGAGAATACAATTAATTTTCGCCTCAAGTACGGCAAAGAGTACGTACATGGCGGATAGGAAAAACACAGATATTTTTGTTTTACGTTTTCTTTCTTGGAGGAAAACGGGAAAGAAAACTGGAATTGAAATTGATAAAATGTATACTTAAAACTGGCAAAGCATGAATTATTCACTTGGAATGCACAAATATAATTCCAATATTCATCACTGGTTACAGTTCGAAGTTACAGAGAGAGAGAGTGGTTTGTACATTTTCGCTGAAAACCTTGCACACGAACATTTATATTCAAAAGCAATTTTCAACTGCATAAAAAACGCTTTATTCTTTTCTTTCACGTTTCAAAAATCGGCCATTTTATCTAGGCGAAACTTTTGAAGTGCCACGGTATTTTAAACACTGTAAAGACTTGACTTGACATTCCTGAATACAACAGACCACTTGGGGACCTTGTGACTGCAAAACTCATCACACTTTCTAGAATTCCATTTTTTGTTTACTCGACAAAAAAATGGCAATGACGTGCTTTTCTATTCAATCTTCAAGATCTTCAATTGTGTTTCAACCCTTATTGGAGCGTCAATCATCATAAGATGAATTTGATTTAAGGGTTAAACTTGTGAAAATAGAATCTCAGAGCATGTATGTTTCATTTACATAGACAAAAAGTTACGTAGTGCCGCGAAATGAAGCTCACGAGCTCTCCGGGGCCGGGTTTACTGGAAGATCAACAAATTGCTTCTAAAATTAAAAAAGAGCCAGGGTATATTCACAGCCAGCGGAATATTTACATTTTCTATTCCGCCCACCGCTTTTGTGATATATACTTCTTTATAAGCCCCCTCACTTTAACGAGTGCTCCGCGGGCCGTAAGAAAGTGCGTCGTTTTTATGGCAAATCCGCGCGGGTTGCCTGTGGTGTTCAAAACGTGTCTCAGGCCCCTCGACGGGGGGTAAAAACAAAATGGCGACCAAGAGAAGGATGTTTCTCGAGTATCTGCAAGTTTTGGTAAATTTTCCTGCTATTTTCGCTAAGATATGAGGAAAAGTACTTACAGACCTTCCAAATAAGGTAAGGGGGAATTTCCTAATAAGGAAGTTTTGCAACGTCGGCAAAACGACAGTTTTTGACGAAATTTTCTTGACATGTTCGCGGTAAAAGTTCCGAGACGATTTTACTCCGAGCGCGAGAAGTTTTTTCGGCCCTGTTCTTCGCGCGTCTTTTTATCGAACATCTCGCGCTCGGAGTGAAATCGTCTCGGAAAATACACAAAACCGCCAGCTACGCAGGATAAATTACAGAAGCTTTAAAATGACAAATAATTGCTTTAAATGAGACCTTGAACGACTTGTGAAGACAGTACACTGATGAGGTCTCTTATAACTCATGCGTAAAAGTTAAGTCTTTATACCGCAACACTTTAAGAAAGAAAGAAAGAAAGAAAGAGAGTGCAGAGTGATGCTGGAGAACACAAAAGAAACTAGGGGATGCCACTTTCCTTCTTTTGGAATTATTTCTATAAACAGAACGAATTTTCTGAAAAGAATTTCAGTTTGTGCATAAAAGAAAATAGAATATAACCACTGGATTGGAATGTGAAAAAACTAACTCAGTATCACTACTTGGCTCAGTTTATTGTCGGAGAGGCTAAATAAAACGCGCGCGAAATAGATTACTTTTCCGTTGACATTTGTTTGTTTTGCTGCTTGCAGAAAACTCGCAATGCAGGTAAGGAACTAACGTTCTCAAAACTATATTTCCATTAACACAGATGGCGCAGGACCATAAAAAGTTGGGGTGCTCATTAGTAAGTATGGGAAGAGCGAAACACAAAATACAGTAAATGTATGAAAATTTGACGAAAAGTGGGGGTGCTCGAGCATCAACCCCCCCCCCCCCCTCCTCCCCCCGAGACGGCCGCCTATGATTAACGCTAACAGTGGCTCGATATGAATTACTTGGAGATTTGTTTATATCCTTTGAAGCGTGTAGAGCTTTCGTCAACTGTTTTTTTGGCAGGGAATGGGTCTATCAATTCTTCTCTGTAGAAATTCTATTCGGACTATCAATAAAGATCAGGTCTGTGTTAATTCCGTCGAATGTGAAGAGGTGCTGGGTGGATTCATCGGGTGATTCTACTATCAAAACACTTGAAACTTAACGCTCATTTGATCGATGCGGTCTCATCGCTAGGATAGAGGGCTAAATTTAACGAACAATGAATTTGAGCTATTTAAAGGAGAGGCAAAGAATATATAAAGCGGTAACATTTACCAGTTTACAGCTGATTTTCAGTCACTTCATTGACAACCATAACGGAACACTGAAAACAAGGCAGAAGCTAGAATCTGAGCTCAAAAGGTAAGATTGACGTTTTGCAATGGCGAACACTTTGCACAAAAACTCATTTTTACGACCTTTAAACGACCTCGAAATACCATCTGCGACATTTTGTATCGCGTAGACAGAAAAGGCGCACATCATCCTAAAACAGCTCCCTCAAGACGTCGACTTTCCTTCTCCCATACCGCAGCGTGCGTTTTATCATCTACAACGTTAAAGACTCTGTGTCCGATGGTCAGTTTTGTAGCCCATAAAGTCTATGCCTATGAGATGACGGTAGTGAACTCAATCCGTTTAAATCCTATAGAATTTCGATCCATCCTTCGATCTTAACTAGTTTAAGTGGTATGTAGTCATAGAACTAATGATATTATTTTGAAAGTTTCGATCTTACTGTATTAGATCAACACGACAAACAGATCATAAATACAGTAAAAACCCGCGTATAAGAACCTAGAATTTTAGCCTAAAACAGGTTCTTATTTGATTTGAAAATACAAGGAAACATGGGGTTCACATGGATAATTCTAGCCTAACAGGTTCTTAAAATCCAGGTTCTTATATGCGGGTTTTTACTGTAGCTGTATATACATCAGATATATGCTTATGTAGAACATATAAATGCGCAGAAGATATTTGTGCTAGAGCTTCAATAGTGCGCATAATGACGTTATGCCATATTATTTCATACATCGGATTCAGAGTTTCACAAACCTCTCTCTAAAGAGTGCGCATTCCTTGAATGCGCTAATATTGGTCACCATGTAAACCAGAAATGAACTTTCCCTTTCACGTTATTCAACACGTAACAATTTTTGCATTCATTTTGGTTCTACAAATTTATCTATCTTAATTTGATTAAATGGTTATTTACAGAAAATGAAGCTCCTTTTCCTTGGGATCACCTTACTGGTTGCCATGAAAACTGCGAGAGCAGATCTATCACATGACGTGAACGACAGGACTGACATCAATATCAGTGAAGGTGAACTGCCCGACGCCTCAACTGAAACCCAGGACCCTGCAGACGAGTCTGACGAAGGAATCCCATTGGAGGGTCTTGAAGACGAACAGCCCTCCCAGGACCAGACCTCGGACGAGAATGACAAAGTTATCCCACTTGAGCGTCGCAAGATAACCAAGAGACAGTACAAGCCATGGAAGAAATGGTCTTATTGGTCGATACCCAAAGAGTACAAGTTTCCAGACTACGATCAGTTTAAACCTAAAGGTTTTAAATGCCCTGTAGGTTGTGGTCCAGTTGCGTGGGCGATGATTTTTGGGTACTACGACCGACTGGCACACTCCTTTCCACAGTACGGCTACAGTAAACGCCTCTACAGATGCAACAACGGGGTCTCTGGTTCCTCTAGCTGTGTAGCACCTCCGTGCTTCTGGAAACCTCCCGCGCAGAGGGAGAAGATGAAGAAGTACATCCTGGCAATCAGAAAGAAGTTGAAGACCTTCTGTCTCTTCGGAGGGGGTGCGACTACGCCCAAGGGCATGAAACGAATTGCAGGGTTTTACAAAGCCAGACAGGGGGTAACGCGAAGATTTCTTCCTACACCTACTGGCTTTCCTGGACTGGGTGGACAAGAACGTGGATCCGTAACCGAGCCATATCAGCCATCAAGTCTGGTTATCCAGCCATAATAGGTATCTGGGTGCCTAAAGGGAGCGGGAAGAAGGGGAAAGCGCAGCACTACCCAGTGGCCACCAAGTACAAAAGAAGGTCGAGAAAGTACAGGAATTGCTTCTGGTTCTTTAAATGGATTTGTGGCAAGTGGAAAACTCAAGTCCAGGATTCATTCTATCTCCATATGGGATGGGGTTGTAAGGGAGCGAAAGGCTGGTATAACAAAAAAGTTTTCTCTGCTTTTGTGGCCAGGAAGTGATTCAGAGAGTGTGATTACATCAAAAAGCCAGTCCATGACCACTTGTTTAAACAAGTAAGCACTGAACATCTGGTTTTTGCTTTTCATTGTTAACATTGTTAACAAATCCGATTGCATAACCGCTCTAATTAATAATTCCTAATGGACATTCATAATTAACATGCATGTTTTTATTAGTTTCACCAGAAAAGAGCCCTTCACTTTGTGACTGAAACGGTTAGCTGCAGTGCTGAAATATACTTTCCCTCCAATTTTACAATCAAACTTCCATATAGATTCACGATTCGAAGAGGATTTCACTTTTGCAATACAATATAGATGAAATACAATTTAAAATATGACGCTTTTTAAATAGGGATTGAGCTATAACAATCATGTGTATACTTTTTTAAAATAAACGAGAAAAAAAACCATGCTTGGTTCTTTTCAACCACTGTCTTTAGTTTTGAGGTCAGAATAGAAATCGGCCAACAGACTAGTGACAATTCAGAACAGGGTTTCGACTGGACAACACGTTAGTGAACAACAGCATCTAAAAAGATAATAATTAATAATTAGTAGAATCACTCACGCGATTCAGCGCGCTGATTGTTCGAGACGTTCGACATTTATATATGAGCTTCTCTCTTTCTTTAGACATCGCTTGGTAAATTGTTCAAGAGAATCAACAGTATTTTTCTCATAATTATGCGAGAGTAGCAGTTGGGAACTGATTTGTCCTGTCCTGCTGCAGTGACGCTCATCACACAATATGTACCGCGTCTGCATAGACGCCTATTAGACGCAAATGTCAGAAGGGCAAGAGTGTTTACAACGAAAATAAGGGCTCCTTCGGCCAACAAGCCCTTTGTGCAAGGCAGTTGCAGTCCGTATCCAGGATGAGGCCGCCTACAAACGCCGGGCTGTTAGAAGCGATAAAATTGCCGTGCGCTATGGCACAATTATTAAACTGTTAAAACTCTGATTGCTTAGTGACTTAATAATTTTGAATGAGTCAGTTTTCGATTGGTATACGACTCGCGCTCCATAATAACGGTCAAATTAAATGTGTTTATTTTCTGAGAAAGCGACACAACTTCTTTCAACACAAGAAAAATAATTAGTTGCGAGCGACGGAACCGGTCTCAAAATATCTTAATTACTTCGTGCGCAGGCAAATGAGCGCAAAAAATCGAACAATTTTGAATCTCTTCCCAAGTCATGTTATTTTATAGTATATATTAGTTTATGTAAATATTTACTGGCTTGGGAGGCCTGTAAATGCCCGAAGGTTGAGGTCAACAATTTTCAGGTCGAAGTCAGAGGGTCGAAGTCAAAGATTTTCCATGGAACAGGCCCAAAGCCAGTTAATAACTTATTTATTTTTCCCAACTCCAACCTAAATGCTAAAGCCGGTAACCCAACTGGTTTCCAACTCAAAAAAATTCCTTTTGTGTCGCTTTTTCTGTCCCGAAAGTCCGTTGAATGTACGTAACAGAAGGTCATAAAAATCCCTGAACTGAATCTGAAGACCGTCTTTCCCAGGAAAATTAGCAAGCTAAAGGTCAAGCTACGATTTCATGACAGCCATGACTTCCTAAACCGAAGAGCGAGGCAGTAGTATAGTAGGTATGGAATTAGCCGAATTTTTGCGGTGGAATACTAATTTTTGCGGTGGAATAAATTATCTCTGATGACGTCATGGCCTATTGTGTTCAAAACAAAGGGAAACAATACAAGGATTAACACTGGAATGCTTTTGTTAAGGAGGGATTAAGGAAACAATACAAGGATTAACACTGGAATGCTTTTGTTAAGGAGGGATTAGGGAAACAATACCAGGATTAACTAACGGAAGCTTTTTGTCATGGAGGAATTAAGAAACTAATCCCAAGATTAACACTGGAATGCTTTTGTCCAGGAAGGATTAGGGAAACAATACCAGGATTAACTAACGGAAGCTTTTTGTCATGGAGGGATTAAGAAACTAATCCCAAGATTAACACTGGAATGCTTTTGTCTCTCTCGGTGGAATGAATGATGACGTCATGGGTTATATTTCGCAACTTATTGTTCTCTTCTGTGATCTGATTGGTGGATGATGACGTCATGGGTTATTTTTAGCAACGTATTGTTCTTTTGAGTGCTCTGATTGGTGGATGATGATGTCATTTTACCATCCTATTGTTGTCAAAGGGATTAAATACGAAGCCCTATCCGCCCGAGTCATTTCACCCCAACGTGACGGGCGCTGTAGCGGACGTGACGGGCGCTGTAGCGGGCGCGACGGCCGTTGTAGCGTGCGTTGACGGGCGTTGTAGCGGGCGTTGACGGGCGCGAGGGGCGTTGTAGCGGGCGTTGTAGCGGGCGTGACGGGCGCTGTAGCGGGCGCGACGGGCGTTGTAGCGGGCGTTGACGGGCGTTGTAGCGGGCGTTGACGGGCGTTGTAGCGGGCGTTGGCGGGCGTTGTAGCGGGCGTTGACGGGCGTTGTAGCGGGCGTTGACGGGCGTTGTAGCGGGCGTTGACGGTCGCGACGGGCGCTGTAGCGGGCGTTGTAGCGGGCGTTGACGGGCGCTGTAGCGGGCGTGACGGGCGTTGACGGGCGCTATAGCGGGCGTTGTAGCGGGCGTTGACGAGCGCGACGCCCGTCACGCCCGCTATAGCGCCCGTTAACGCCCGTCACGCCCGCTACAACGCCCGTTAACGCCCGCTACAACGCCCGTCGCGCCCGCTACAGCGCCCGTCGCGACCGTCAACGCCCGCTACAACGCCCGTCAACGCCCGTCAACGCCCGCTACAACGCCCGTCAACGCCCGCTACAACGCCCGTCGCGCCCGCTACAGCGCCCGTCACGCCCGCTACAGCGCCCGTCACGTCCGCTACAGCGCCCGTCACGTTGGGGTGAAATGACTCGGGCGGATAGGGCTTCGTATTTAATCCCTTTGACAACAATAGGATGGTAAAATGACATCATCATCCACCAATCAGAGCACTCAAAAGAACAATACGTTGCTAAAAATAACCCATGACGTCATCATCCACCAATCAGATCACAGAAGAGAACAATAAGTTGCGAAATATAACCCATGACGTCATCATTCATTCCACCGAGAGAGACAAAAGCATTCCAGTGTTAATCTTGGGATTAGTTTCTTAATCCCTCCATGACAAAAAGCTTCCGTTAGTTAATCCTGGTATTGTTTCCCTAATCCCTCCTGGACAAAAGCATTCCAGTGTTAATCCTGGGATTAGTTTCTTAATTCCTCCATGACAAAAAGCTTCCGTTAGTTAATCCTGGTATTGTTTCCCTAATCCCTCCTTAACAAAAGTATTCCAGTGTTAATCCTGGTATTGTTTCCCTTTGTTTTGAACACAATAGGCCATGACGTCATCAGAGATAATTTATTCCACCGCAAAAATTAGTATTCCACCGCAAAAATTCGGCTAATTCCATACCTACTATACTACTCGAGGCAGCAAACCATTCCAAAAATATCCCTTTACATCCACTTCGACTTCTTGTATAAACACAACAAAAGCTTTCTTTAGAATCAGAGGTTTACAAAAAGTCCCAAGATTATGACCAATCATCGTCTAGCGATAAGAACCGAGGCGTTTTTTCTCGTCCAATAGCATCGTGCGGCCACCATGTTTCTTGTCACGTTTCGTGCCGAATCGCGTGCGTGGGTTCCCTGTGGTACTTCTAAAAATATATTTTTTCGCCCACAACATCATCGGCGCGCGGGTAATACCAAGATGGGCACTTCTGGTTTAATGCACTTCTGGTTAAAGTTATTTTGATTAACAATTTCGTTCCAGAGCCCACGTATCTTTTAGGCTAACAATAAATTGCAAATATATTTACCGAATGCATTTAAAAATTTGCTACAAACACCAAAGAAAGCACACACAAAAACTGCAATACGACTCTTCTGGGCGTCGTCTTTGTGTTGTGGCCAAGTGCAAACAGGTTTTGATTCGGAGTGCCCGTGGCTGCCATAGAATTAAAGAAACCATCCCCTTACGGCAACCACAGGAAACCCAAAGCGATAAGATCGCTAGAATCGAGTCTTCCCATTACTCGCTACACGCGCAATCAATGACAACTAACGGGCCTTGGATGTGAAGCGCTCTAGTTTGCATAAGTCGCAAAATGGCGCGCAACTCAAAATACGCAACTTATAACGTGCAAGCGTGCGCGCTCCTGAAATGTAAGCGCTTCTCAACTCATTGCATTCCATTGAGAATCGCTAAATCTCTACCTCTCTGCGCGCGAGATTGAAAATCCGGCTATTTTGGCACGGAGCGGCCTCCCAGCATAAGACGTCTTCGTTTTCAACGCTACTTAGATCTTTCAGATCCTACGTTCAGCAGTATATCTTCCACGGCCATTGCACCTTATTTCAACTTATAGAGCATGTTTAATCATAACAAGCTAAGCTTAGGCACTGTGTTCTGCACGGGTTCCCAGGCCGTGGCGATGACGTGACGTCATCAAGTCCAACATCAATGCGAGTGACGTCCAAGGGCTGTAATAATAACATAATAGTTATTATTATTATCTAGGATTATGGAGTACGAATTCCTTGTTATGGGCTCATGGCGTAGGGCTAACGGCTTCTTCTTACGTCCTTTTAGATCTTGACGAGTTTTCTAATGTGCAGAAGTATATTTCTCTGTTACAAGTCTTAATCGATCCACAGTACGAAGGCGCAATATCTATAATAACCTATAATAACCACAGAGACCTTTAAATGATATCATGCATACCCTTTGAAGACGAAATGTAATTATAATATTTTTTACGAGAAAACAATTCAAGTACGTGCATGGATAGGAAAAACTCTTTTCAAGAGCAAAATCAAACATTCTAGTTTTACGTTTTTTGTGTGGAGGAAAACGGGAAAGAAAACTGGAATTGAAATTGGTAATAAAAACGTATAACACTGGCAAAGCAAAATTATTCACTTGGCCATGGAATGCACAAATATAATATACAATATTCCATCACTGGTTACAGTTCGAAGTTACTGAGAATGGTTTATACATTTTCGCTGAAAACCTTGCACACGTACATTTATATTCAAAAGCAATTCAACTGCTTATTCTTTTCTTTCGTGTCTCAAAAATCGTCCATTGTAGCTAGGCGAAACGTTTGAGGTGCCACAGTATTTTAAACACTGTAAAGGTGCAAAGACCGATATTAATTTGACATTCCTGAATACAAAACACACACCACTTGAGTGTGACCTTGCAACTGCAAAACTCTTTCGCCGCACTTTAAAAATTCTATTTTTTTTCTCGAAAAACAAAACAATGGAAAATGTTTAATAAATTATCAATACATTATGAAAAAGAGAGACGGTATCAGGTTTTAATGAAGACCATCTGTATTTTTTTTATTATTTTGAGCTAAAAGCTCAAAACGTGCTCATAATTTCTCTTTTATCTGCGCATTCTTTTGAAACAGTTCATACTTGTTTTCAAGATAGCGAATTATGGCTCAGTGGTGTGTAGTTTTAAAGCTGAAGGCAAATGAGAAATTTGGAGAGGGAGGGAAGTTGGCGAATTTTTTGCGCAATCTTTTTCTCGGCCGGGATCAGGTATTTGTATGATGTTTTTTTACTACCTTGTATCTCTGCAATAATTGTTTTTTTTGGAAGGATTGGTCTTTGGGAATTGCCACCCCCACCCCCCTCCTCATTTTTAATGGTCCACCCCTTACGTGCAGTTTCTTGGATATTTATGTGTGTACTATATCTATCGCATGCTTTGTTAGCTCGTTAAAAACTCAATCCTTCTTGCCTTTAAAACTGAATTTATACATAACGTAGTCTGTGCTGACCCTTGTCGTACAAACACAGAGCTCTACGCACGTTTTTCGCGAGAGCCATGTTTACAGGGCAAAGAGTGTCGGAATTTTTTTCTTTACGTTAAACCTCGAAATTTGTGGAGTCTTTTCTATCAGTACAGCGCTAGTTTTTCTGCCTTTTGTTATCTCCAAGGAATTTATACCACTCCATAACATGGCATTAAAAAGTTATACAAGTTGTTATCTGTGAATGAAAAAAAAAACAGAAACTAAATTAATAAAAAATATAATTGAATTGTCTTCTTACCGAACCATGTTATTATATTTGTCAGATATTATCGCGCGGCAAATACAAAGCGGATCACTTTTAAGCAAATATTGCAGTACAATGGTGAGGCCTCTTAAAACTCATGCGTCAAAGTTAAGTCTTTATACCGCAACACTTTAAATGTTTTGCCAGCTTAGTTCCCCACTTAGGGCGCGATTCTTGCGAAAACAGGAAAGAGAGTGCAGAATGTTCTTTTTGGAGAGCAGAAACTAGCTTAAATGCTACAAAATGTCGACGGAAGAGCAATTCTATTTCGTAGAAGGCGCGCGTTTTATATTAGCCTCTGCCGCAATAAACTTAAAGTGACACTGAGTTGATTTTTCACATTCCAATCCAGTGGTTATATTCTATTCATGCTTTTATGCACAAACGTAAATTCTATTTAAGAAACTTCGTCATGTCCTTAATAATTCCAAAAGAAGCAAAGAAAACGTTTTAAGGCAGTTGTTTTGCTGCTTGCAGAAAACCCCGCAATGCAGGAACAAAGTTCGCAAAATTATATTTCCATTAACGCTTATAGTCGCTCGATATAAATTCCTTGAGGGCTTTAAATATCCTTTGACGCGTTTCGTGAACTGGTTTTGCTGCTGGAGATGGGTGTATCATTTCTTCTCTTACAATTTTTATTCGCACTATAAAGATCAGGTCTGGATTAATAATAAATATTGTACAATGCCATCGAATGTGAAGGGGTGCTGGATTTATTGTGTGATTCAACTAAAAAAAACCACTTGAAAATTAACGGTCATTTGGTCGATGCCGTCTCATCGCTGGGATAGAGGGCTAAATTTAACGAACAATGAATCTGAGCTATTAAAGAAGAGAGGCAAAGAATATATAAAGAGGCACCATTTACACCCACTTGAAACTTAACGGTCATTTGGTCGATGCGGTCTAATCGCTAGGATAGAGGGCTAAATTTAACGAAAAAATGAATCTGAGCTATTTTAAAAAGGAGAGGCAAAGAATATATAAAGAGGCTTCATTTACAGCTGATTCAGTCACTTCATTGACAAACACAACGGAACACTGAAAATAAGGCAGAAGCAAGAATCTGAGCCCAAAAGGTAAGAACTTATGCAATGACGAACACTTTACAGTCTCACTCACATCCTAGCTCGGTATTCAAACCGTAGAATTCATCCCTTATTCATAGGATGCTTATCCAATCTCTGCACTGGATTCGTATCGGGTGACATTACTTGTACCTTCTCTCTAGGGCAGTACCTGAAAAAGGCTTCACCTGAGAGACTATATGTTGTTTTAGTCCGGCTAGATCCATGTGGGACAGGGCTCATGCCTTCTGCGCATGCTTGCTACAAAATGTCAGGTCCCACATGGAGCTAGGCGGACTAAAACAACATATACTCTCCCAGATGAAGCCTTTTTCAGGGACTGCACTAGAGAGACGACCATACTTGGACTTCACTAGAGTGGTCCCCTTCAGCCTTTGGACTTGTTTGACAACTTATGAGTAAAATATTACGTTTATATCAACTGATGAATAAAATATTACGTTTATATCAACAGCGATATAAACGTAATATTTTATACATCAATGCTTTATCAAAACGATATAAACGTAATCTTTTATTCATCAACTTTATCATGACTGATTTGATCGTGTCCGTGTTCTATTGTCATCTAAAGATTCTCGCCTTCGGCTCGATCTAATCTTTATACTCGCCTTCGGCTCTAATCTTTATATGCCAATAGAACACGGCCACTCATTTTATAAATAGTACATATAAGATATGCTTTTTTAATGTAGAAAATATAAATTCGCAGAGCTTCAATAGGGCCCGTAAATAGACTGCTTGCAGGCCCCTTCTTTGGCGAACGTCCGTAAATCGACAATAAAGCCCTAGTCCTACATGACCTACATTGTAGTTTCTTTGCGCGCTCGTATTTCCAGCTCACGAGAGTCTAGGTGTCGGGTAACAAGCAGCGCCACGGGGGAGACACGCCATCGTCGCGCCTTCGGCGCTCGCTCGTGCCTTCGGCACTCACAGACTCTCCCTTTCCCTTTTCTCTCGATTTACGGACGTTCGCCAAAGAAGAGACTGCAAGCAGTCTAGGCCCGTAATGGCGTTATGCCCTATTCCTCAACATGACCTATTTCATACATCGGATTCAGGGTTCCACAAAACTGACTCTGAAGAGTGCGCATTCTTGGAATTGCGCGCTAATATCGGTCACCATGGAAACCCAAAGAGAACTTTTCCTTTCACGTATTCAAGCACGGAACACCCGAAGCGCTGCGCAGACGTCAATAGATTACTTAGATTAAATGTTTATTTACAGAAAATGAAGCTCCTTTTCCTTGGAATGACCTTGCTGGTTGCCATGACAACTGTGAGAGCTGATCTACCTGATGACGCCAACGACATGCCTGACATCAATATCAGTGAAGACGAACTGCCCGACGCCTTAACTGAAACCCAGGACCCTGCAGATGAGTCTGACGAAGGAATCCCACTGGAGGATCTTGAAGAAGAACAGCCCTCCCAGGACCAGATCTTCACGGACGAGAATGGCAAAGTTATCCCACTTGAGCGCCGCAAGATAACCAAGAGACAGTACAAGCCATGGAGCAAATGGTCTTATTGGTCGGTACCCAAAGAGTGCATGTTTCCAGACTACAAACAGTTTACCCCTAAAGGTTTTAAATGCCCTGTAGGTTGTGGTCCAGTTGCGTGGGCGATGATTTTTGGGTACTACGACAGACTGGCACACTCCTTTCCACAGTACGGCTACAGTAAACGCCTCTACAGATGCACAAATGGGGTCTCTGGTTCCTCTAGCTGTGTAGCACCCTCCTGGACTTCCTCGAATATGAAGAAGTACATCCTGGCGATCAGAAAGAAGCTGAAGACCTTCTGCCTCTTCGGAGGGGGTACGACCACGCCCAAGGGCATGGGACGAATTGAAGACTTTTACAAAGCCAGACAGGGGGATAACGCGAAGATTTCTTCCTACACAACCCCGTTTTCCTGGGCTGGGTCTACAAGAACGTGGATCCGTAACCGAGCCATATCAGCCATCAAGTTTCTTGGTTATCCAGCCATAATAGGTATCTGGGTGCCTAAAGGGAGCGGGAAGAAGGGGAATTTACAGCACTACGCAGTTGCCACCAAGTACAAAAGAAGATCGAGAAAGTACAGGAATTGCGTCAAAATCTTTAAATGGGTTTGTGGCAAGTGGAAAACTCAAGTCCAGGATTCATTCTATCTCCATATGGGATGGGGTGGCAACAGGAATGGCTGGTATAACAAAAAACTTTCTCAGCTTTTGTGGCCAGGAAGTGATTCAGAGATCGCAATTACATCAGAAAGCCAGTCCACGACCACTTGTTTAAACAAATAAGCACTACACATCTTGTTTTTGTTTTTCATATCTTGTTTTTGCTTCTTATTGTTTACAATAGATTAAATCCGATTGCATGTCTGTTCTTATTAATAATTCCTAGTGGACACATAAACTGAACTGAACTGAACTGACATTCATGATAATCATGTATTAGTTTCTTAATAAAAAGAAAAAATGCAAAACAAAAATACGGACAATATAGGTAAAATCAGAAACATCAGGTAAAAATAGGTAAAATCAGAAACATATATGTTTCTGGTAAAATAATAATAATAATAATAATAATTATAGTGCGCTTTTTAACATATAATGATCAAAAGCGCATTACACGGTACACGGACGAACACCCCGCCCCCAAAATATGGGAGATATGGGTATTTGAAGCTACAATTAGACATAGACATAGACATAGACATGGTTTATTGGTACCGTGTATATAAAATACATAAGCATTAGGTACATAAGCATTAGATTAGATGTCACCTCCCCCCCTCTCAAGAGGCATAAAATTAGATAAAGCCCCCCCCCCCCCCCTCTGGATTCTGACTCCCCCCATCCTGATAATTATTGCACAGTCCCTAATGGGCAGAAGTAATACGAAGAAGTAATATCTATAATAACCTATAGTAACCACAGAGACCTTTGAATGACATCATGCATACCCTTTGAAGACGTACATGGATAGATTCTTGTTTTACGCCTGTTGTGTGGAGGAAAACGGGAAAGAAAACTGGAACAAAAGTTGTTATGTATATGAATGAAAACCCAGAATAACTAAAATTAATAAAAAATAAGAGTGAATTGTCTTCTTACCGAACCCTGTTATGATATTTGTCAGTTATTACCGCGGCAAATACAAAGCGGATCACTTTTAAGCAAATATTACAGTACAATGGTGAGGCCTCTTGAAGTCATAAATTTCATGCGTCAAAGTTAAGTCTTTATACCGCAACACTTTAAATGTTTTGGCCCACTAAGTTTCCCCCTTAGGGCGATTGTTGCGAAAACTGGAACTGGAAAAAGATTGCAGAATGATCTCTTTGGAGAGCAGAAACTAGCTTAAATGCTACAAATGTCGACGGAAAAGCAATTCTATTTCGTGGAAGGCGCGCGTTTTATATTAGCCACTGCGGCAATAAACTTGAAGTGAACCTGAGTGCATTTTTCACATTCCAATTATTCATTCTTTTATGTACAAATGTAAATTCCATTTAAGAAACTTTGTCATGTCCTTAATAATTCCAAAAGAAGCAAAGAAAACGTTTTAAGGCAGTTGTTTTGCTGCTTGCAGAAAACCTCGCAATGCAGGAACAAAGTTCTCAAAATTCTATTTAATTTCCATTAACGCTTATAGTCGCTCGATATAAATTACTTGAGGGCTTTAAATATCCTTTGACGCGTTTCGTGAACTGGTTTTGCTGCAGGAGATGGGTGTATCATTTCTTCTCTTACAATTTTTATTCGCACTATAAAGATCAGGTCTGGATTAATAATAAATATTGTATAATGCCATCGAATGTGAAGGGGTGCTGGATTTATCGTGTGATTCTACTTAAAAAACAACACTTGAAACTTAACGGTCATTTGGTCGATGCGGTCTCATCGGTAGGATAGAGGGCTAAATTTAACGAACAATGAATCTGAGCTATTTAAAGGAGAGGCAAAGAATATATAAAGAGGCTTCATTTACAGCTGATTCAGTCACTTCATTGACAAACACAACGGAACACTGAAAATAAGGCAGAAGCAAGAATCTGAGCCCAAAAGGTAAGAACTTATGCAATGGCGAACACTTTACACGATAACTCACATCCTAGCTTAGTATTCAAACCCCATTTTTACGACCTTTCAACAATATTAGAATACCATTTGTACGACATTTTTTATCTGGATGCGTAGTCATAGACACAAAAGGCGCACATCATCCTAAAACAGCTCCCTCAAGACTATCCTTCTCTCATACCCACACCGCAGCGTACGTTTTATGTGTCCCATGGCCAGTTTTGTAGCCCGTACACGGTAGTGAACTCAGTCCGTTTAAATCTAATAGAATTTCGATCCATGCCTCCTTCAGTCATAACAGCAAGCTATTGATTTTCTTACAGTATTAGATCTACACAAAACACAAACAGATCATAACATTGTCACGCCCAGCGCTTTGTTCGTTCGCCCTTTCCCTCCCTCAAACAATTATGACATTTTATACCCCTAGTTAGGGCGATTCTGTTAGACCTGACTTGATAAGCAAGTCCCTAAAACGTTAGGTACAATTGAAAAACATATATAAGATATGCTTTAAAATGTAGAAAATATAAATTGACAGAGCTTCAATAGGGCGCGTAATGGCGTTATGCCCTATTCCTCAACATGACCTATTTCATACATCGGATTCAGGGTTCCACAAAACTGACTCTAAAGTGTGCGCATTCTTGGAATTGCGCGCTAATATCGGTCATCATGGAAACCCGAAGTGAACTTTCCCTTGCACGTATTCAAGCACGGAACACCTGAAGCGCTGCGCAGACGCCAATAGATTACTTAGATTAAATGTTTATTTACAGAAAATGAAGCTCCTTTTCCTTGGAATGACCTTGCTGGTTGCCATGACAACTGTGAGAGCTGATCTACCTGATGACGCCAACGACATGACTGACATCAATATCAGTGAAGATGAACTGCCCGACGCCTCAACTGAAACCCAGGACCCTGCAGATGAGTCTGACGAAGCAATCCCACTGGAGGATCTTGAAGAAGAACAGCCCTCCCAGGACCAGATCTTCACGGACGAGAATGACAAAGTTATCCCACTTGAGCGCCGCAAGATAACCAAGAAACAGTACAAGCCATGGAAGAAATGGTCTTATTGGTCGGTACCCAAAGAGTACAAGTTTCCAGACTACAAACAGTTTACCCCTAAAGGTTTTAAATGTCCTGTAGGTTGTGGTCCAGTTGCGTGGGCGATGATTTTTGGGTACTACGACAGACTGGCACACTCCTTTCCACAGTACGGCTACAGTAAACGCCTCTACAGATGCATCAACGGAGTCTCTGGTTCCTCTAGCTGTGTAGCACCCTCCTGGACTTCCTCGACGGTGAAGAAGTACATCCTGGCGATCAGAAAGAAGCTGAAGACCTTCTGCCTCTTCGGAGGGGGTGCGACCACGCCCAGGGGCATGAAACGAATTGCAGGGTTTTACAAAGCCAGACAGGGGGGAACGCGAAGATTTCTTCCTACACCTACTGGCTTTCCTGGACTGGGTGGACAAGAACGTGGATCCGTAACAGAGCCATATCAGCCATCAAGTCTGGTTATCCAGCCATAATAGGTATCTGGGTGCCTAAAGGGAGCGGGAAGAAGGGGAAAGCGCAGCACTACCCAGTGGCCACCAAGTACAAAAGAAGGTCGAGAAAGTACAGGAGATGCATCAAAATCTTTAAATGGATTTGTGGCAAGTGGAGAACTCAAGTCCAGGATTCATTCTATCTCCATATGGGATGGGGTGGCTACAAGAATGGCTGGTATAACAAAAAAACTTTCTCAGCTTTTGTGGCCAGGAAGTGATCCATAGAGTTCGCGATTACATCAGAAAGCCAATCCACGACCACTTGTTTAAACAAATAAGCACTGCACATTTTGTTTTTTGCTTTTCAGTGTTAATAGATGAAATCCAATTGCTTATCAGTTCTAATTAATAATTCCTAATGGACATTCTTGATTAGTATGCATGCTTTTATTAGTTTCATAAATGAAAGAGCAAAAACTACAATATAGGTGAAATATTAAAAATATGCACGCTTTAATAGGAATTGAGCTGTAACAATCATGTGTATACCTAAATAAATCAGAAAATAAACTGCTTGTTTCTTTTCAACCAACGTCTCCATTTTCGAGAGGCACATAGCATTTAGTGAACACCAGTATCCAAAAAGATAATTAACATATATCATTTTCTCTTGCATAAATATTTTACAGAATTTTGTTGCCAATAGTCTCCCCTGCAGTCACAATTAATGGCATACCTAGCGGGTCCTACAGTGCACAAGACTCCTGTTTTGTGATACATTTTAGTAGTTGTGATCCCCTTTCCCAAATGCTGGCTATATGCCCCTTTCCCCAGTTCGTAGGGGGCTCATTTTGTTGGCTTGCCAAATGAGATTCCAAATGCATTCCCTGAAAGAAGGCAATAAATGTTCTGATTCATCACTACTGAGTTATTAGGGGGAGGGGCTGTAGCTGAGGGAGGGGAGTTGGTTATCGGGTGCAGTTTCACTGCCGTTATCCAAGTAGGTTGCATTATTACTCATCAATGCTTTAGTTTCTTAGTCTCATTCTATCATATGAGCTTCTACCTTTCTTTAGACATCACTTGGTAATCTGTTCAACTGAATATTCAACAGTATTTTTCTCACAAATTATGTGAGAGTAGCAGTTGGGAACTGATATTATTTCCTGCTCTGCTAAGATTGGATTTCATGACAGTAGTAAAACCAACCCCAAAGTGATACACCAGTTCTGGATAAGGTGAATTACTTGTTACTCATGACAGTCCTCTAAAATCAAATGGTGCATGGTATTTTAAGAACTGAAGACAATTAACAACTCTAGGATTGTGTTATCCTTTTTGCTGAAGTTTTCACTTTCATCAATATTATCTTACATTTAAATATAGACTGTTTCTTTTTTAGAATGTGTGGTTCCAAAAATTATCCATACCCCCCTACGGAAGGGATTGGAAATTCCGGAGGGGCGGGGGGTCAATTTACCTGATCTTTTCCGTACAAATACTGTATTTTTATTTGGAAATTCCAATGGGGTGGGGGCATGACTTTTAAATACCCTTCCAGGGGGAGGGGGGTATGGATATTTTTTGGAAACACACAATAGGCATCTAGGGGGTCCTAGGGTACCTGTGACCCCCTTCATCTTGTTCTTCAAGCTCTTGTATGTTCATCATTTTCTCTCTCTTTTGAATACTGATTCAGCATCTCAACTGTCTCTTTGAGTTTCTCTTTTTCTTATTTCTTACATACCTGCATGCTTCCCTGAAAAAAGAAAGCAACAATGTGGTCAGCCTCATGGATATTCAAGAATAGTCCAGTTTTAATTCTCTACTCTACAACTGAATAGGCATCAACACATCAACGCTGCATGAATACAGTGGGAGAGTTTGCCAACACTAATATATAGATTTAGCCCTTCCAAATATATATACCTTTTCTGGTTGATGATGTCATCAATGACGTCATACCATGTGACCATGCTGTTGCACCACCAATGCCACTTAGATAACTTCACCCAAGTTTGGTTGTCTGAGGTTCATCCCTTCCCAAGATATAATACTTTTTCTCTTTTGATGACGTCATCGATGACAGCATACCACATGACAACGCTGTTGCATCCCCCTTGCCACTTAGACAACTTCACCCAAGTTTTGTTGTCCGAGGTTCATCCCTTCTCAGGATATATGCCTTTTCTTGTTTGATGACGTCATCGATGATGTCATACCACATGACAACGCAATTGCACCCCCATTGCCACTTAGACAATTTCACCAAAGTTTGGTTGTCTGAGGATCATCCCTTCCCAAGATATATACCTTTTCTCGTTTAATGACGTCATCAATGACGTTATACCACGTGACCATGCTGTTGCACCCCCCTTGCCACTTAGACAACTCCACCCAAGTTTGGTTGTCTGAGGTTATTTCTTTCCCAAGATATAAACCTTTTATTTGGTTCTGCTATAAAACTGGTCATGGGTTGCCTGTGTGACGACAGAACCAGGAACGGAAGTAATTTGACCGGAAGTCCATAACAGAACTGGTCAATGCATATACACTTTTGTATTGTTTTCTTTTCTCCTGCATGTACGAGCGGGGCTCCGCTCGCTGGCACCTTTGGCGCATGCAGGAGCTCCGCTAAAAATTCCATGTTGTTTTTTACCCCATTTTACTTCAAGGATAGGCCTAAAAAAAACTACATCACTGATTGCAAAAACTACTACACTACCCCTACCAGTCGAACATAGGTACCTTTTACTTACCAGCTAGCTAATGACATAACAGCAAATGAGCCCACGGCTAAATCACAAGATCTTCTTATGTGATCTGCAGTAAAAATGATGTTATCAGTTTTGCAATCGGAATAAACAAATGAAGCAATGTTATGGGATACTGGAATACACAGGATATTGATTATGCTCAAAGGTGGTGTTACACAGGACTACTTGTAACAAAAACTGGTGAAAGTTCAAACCTGCAACAAAACAAGTAACTATTGACTTCAAGTCATTCTGCAACATGAGGCAACTGTTAGCCCAACAACAACTGGCAAACAAACATTAAAAACAACTTTTAGCCTGAGCTGCTGACAAATTTCACAATTGCCTCACTTTCAGGCAATAATGTTGTGCAGAGAGTTGTTGAACAGATGTCACACAAGACAGCCACTACATGACTGATCTACCACACGTCTGGTCGCTCTTCACGAAAAACAGCAAAGCAGTCAGATCTCTGTCCCTGTCACAGGTCCTTGGACAGTTTAGCAAAGAAATGGATACAGAACTCCTGACAACATCATAACTCTCTCCAGAAAATGCCTTCTCCCAGCCGATGAGGTGGAACTCAATTTGAGCAAACCTGAAGCAAGTCTCCAAAAACAGGAAACAAGGTGCAGAGAAGGCAAAAATCATGCGCCAGCAGCAAAAAAAAAAACCCTGTAGATTGAGCTGTTGACTGGATTATAATCTTGAAATCCACTAAATTTGTATCGACTGCTTATTTACATGGCTGTAGTCTTCTTTTCTGGTCCCGGGGAGGGTCATTTTTACATTTTTGCCTTCCCTGCCATCAGGGTGGTGAAGGGGTTCTCCGTGATCCGTGATTCACCCCAAATTTGCTCCATGACTCGTGAAAACAGGAAAATTATTGCCGTGATCCATGAAATCTCATGCCCTCGTGACCCGTGATTTTACGAATTTCTCTTACGTGACTCGTGATTACAGGCCTAGAGATTCGTGAAACGTGAAAGCTGGTCATTAGAGACAGACTATTTGGACCATCGAGCAGGCTCATTCTCTCCTCTCGCTTTTTAGGGAACCTGACGTCCTTAAAAATAGATTTTTTTGTCGGCTCGCGCTGCACGCTCGCCATCTACAACATCAAAATGTCTTTTTGAAATTGAGTAAATTTACTATCAGCAAACAGTAAATAAAGGTTCAACAATGTCAGGAAGTGCAATTGTTAAACATCAAGTTCTCATTTACTCCTGGACTTTCCCCATTCTTGTAACCAAAATTTGCAGCGCGCTTTGCGCGCATAAAGAGGATACTTTGGTGTAGCATTTAGAAACTAAAACATCGTACTGTGCTTTTTTTTAATTTTTGAAAATTTCTATTATGTTTTTTCCGTGACTCCATTTCTTCAGCGTGGTTTTTATGTCTCAGAAATAAGAATTTCATTAACCGCGTAGATTGATGTTCAAAATCGCAGCGCGCTTTGTGCGCATCCAGAAACATACAAGCAAGGCTCGGTACTGATCAGAACCATCTTCATAGTAGCGAAAATTCTGATCTGGATGCTATGAGCAAACCAATTTCGCGAAATGATAAAATAACAGGAGACCTTGAAATCGTACTTTATTGAATTGTGATCAATTGTCGTTTTGATGGCGATATAATTTAAGTGAAATCTCACACCATCAAAAGAAATATCAGGAAAAAAGATCGAGCACAGTACTTAAATATATCACCATATTTACTTAAAACACAACTTGCATAATCGTTTTTTAAATTTTACTTCGTGAAAAGCGTTTTCATAACTCTGTGATCCGTGAAATAACGAAAAATCGGTCCGTGATTCGTGATCGCTACCCCCCCCTTCACCACCCTGTGCCATGGGATATTTTGCAATTTTTTTGGGGGGGGGACGGTAAACGCTGGAATGACTGACTACTAACTAAAGTATGATATTATTGTGTGAGCAGGCCCTGCTTATGCAAGAAAGTATCAGTCATAAATGTCTGACAAGAAAATCGGACACTTGAATAAAGTCATTACTATTCTAATACTGTAACCAAGCAAATAAATACGAAGCTTACTAGATTTCAGAAAGTACAGAGCTCCAAGTCCTAGTCCTCCTCCAATTCCGTACATCAAACTTTCGCGAGCGCATGGCGTCCTCTGTATAAACTTACTCAAATCCCAACTAAACTGTAGGTGAAATAGATAATTTTCGTTACTAAATTGCTAAACCTAAGGGTTCAAGTGTTCTGAAAGTGAGAGAAATTCAACCTATAGAGCGCACCTTCTTTTCTTGGCCATCTTGATCGGACGCCATGATGAAAGAGACTGCTGGAATTACACTGTAGGCTCAAATTATGCCAGATGGATGAAAAATTCTAAAGGAACTCTATCAAGCATTCTCCGACATTTCTTTTAGTTGCATATATAAATTTGTATATCTTCGTTTTATTTTTGCTAGAATATTGTATCAATTGTATGAATAGATCATTTCGATTTCTTTTAAATGAGGCGCATGGGACTCCTGTGGATATTTCTCTAATATAAATCATTCACAGTGACCAGCGGTGATGCGCATCAAAGATGGCGGGGATTTCGAGACAAAAACGCATTTAAATTATCCGGTTCTTTCAGTCGCGATATTCTCGAAAAGTCTAGCTTTTTATCTACGAAAATGCTAGAATAGGAATAGAATTAACAGAGAGAAACACACAGGGATCCAAAATGCCTAAATATCCAGTCCTCCTGAATGTTTATGACATGGTATGTTGGAAGCAAACCGGAACAAATTGACTCTCAAACGCGACAAATTTGAGGAAATGATTTCATCTGCTCGCCACATGTATCGCAATTCTCGTTTGGCTATTTCTTCAATTATGACATATAATTCTTATTTCAGTACTGGATTAACAACTATACTTTTAATATTGGCCTTGGAGTGTTTCATTCTGGCGTTGTCGTTCATGGAAAAGGTGAGTTTCGTACCTTAGTTTCCTGCTTTATCATATCTTTAGTGGTCTTTAGTGATAATGATTTTTGCGTCACTATTTTGAGCAAAGTAATTCAATATTCAATCAGCGAACTTATATGGCTGAAACATTTTTTATTGAGTGATATGTTTTCTGTATATTAAAAACATAATTTTTTGCTTGAAGTAGTAAGCTAACATATTAAGTAGTGCATTTGCGTGCGAAGTAAAATGTTTATCTTGTCCAGATAAGGGGGCAATAATGCCATGTTTTTTCCAAATAATCAATGTGTAAAACTCTATTCAAGCTATTCTAAAAAAGATTAATATTTCTCTGATCCTGCCTAATTAACACTCTGTTTTCGCTATTTTATCGACATAGAAAACATCTTTTTAATTTGTTCAGTTTTGGGGTATTAAAAATCATGTGCCTTAGCAATCAATTCATTGGTATAAAGTAACAGCGTTATTTTAAATTCCTGACCATCTGCTCGAAGAAAATACACATTGAGCTAAAGAAAAGCAAAATGAAAATAATTTTAATCAATTCTGACATATTGCTGGCTGCTGTATTTTGTTCAGACACCCATATGTCACTATCTGTACCTTACTTCGTAACATCAGCCTCCAAATCAAGACTCAAAATTGTTCATGTTAAATACTTTAGCAATTGATCCATCCCTGCATTTTAGCAGTTGGAAGTACGGTATTAATGCCTTAGTTTTCCTTTCAAATCTCTTATGCTATAGTTAGAATAGTTCAAAACTAAGATTTTCTGAAAGTTTTGGTACAATAATTTGGAGCAAATGGGCCTCAAATGTTGCATATTTTTACAGTGTTTGTATGGAGGTCAGACGGATTGTGGCCAAAGTTACAGGGATTGGTCAATTAAAAATAAATTTGTGTATGAAAACATAGCAAATGGGCATTGTCTATTAGGGTACAAGCATTAATTTCACTTTACATTATTTATGTGATGGGCATAATCATGATTTCCAATTCCTATTTGTAATCTTATTTGCTTCTGATGCAAGCGCTTGTGCTGTCATTAAATGAGATATGATTGGCATTGATGTCAATAATGCGCAGTGTTACAGACATAACATACAGCTACAACAAATTGTTATTTGTTCATCTGAATTTGCTCTGTAGCACAGTGGGTAAATAGAAGTGAATGGTTATTAAATCCTTAAAGGGCTTGCCACAAGACTTATATTCTCAATTGGTAGTTAGTGTGAAGTTTCACTGAGTTACATAATATCACATATTAGATCTGAAAAATTTTTTTGACCCTTTGAGACATCCTTATTAATAATGACAGCTCAGTTAATAGTGTCCCCCATTGTCAAGAGCAAGACTGGGTCTTAAAAATACAAGAAAAATTGAAACTTCACGAAAATGAACAACTTCATATCTATAGGACTCTATCTCTATCTAGGGATTTTTGAATTTTTACCTTTACAGAGACGTTAAAGTAGAAAATATTGTGACAGTTTGGCTTTTTCAAGTACTGGTAGCATCTGTGCTGACAAAAGTCATTTATGGTTAACAGAATATGCATATGGAGGACATCCATATGAGTGGTCAGGGATATTTGACATGTTCCCAAAGTGTGCTGAAATGTTGGGCCCAGATTTTAGATTTAGGTAAGTTGTCAATTAATGCATTAATTTACTAAAACCTGCAACCAGTAATCACTTAATAGACAGTACATTTTATTATAATAATTTATTATTAAACATCACATATGAAAATAACACACTTGCCTGTAGTCCATTTTTAGGTTTAAACTCAAATAAAATTAAAATGTGGTATTTCTTATGGTGGGAAACACGGGTGGCGCAGCGTTACGTGGGAAACATGGAATCCATGTGGCAAACACGTGGGAAATGTGGGAAACACATGGGAAACGTGGGAAACATGTGGGAAACATGTGGGAAACACGTGGGAAACACGTGGGAAACATGTGGGAAACGTGGGAAACACGGGTGGCGCAGCGTTGCGTGGGAAACATGGAATCCACATGGGAAACACGTGGGAAACACGGGTGGCACAGCGTTACGTGGGAAACATGGAATCCACGTGGCAAACACGTGGGAAAGGTGGGAAACACGTGGGAAACACGTGGGAAACGTGTGGGAAACACGTGGGAAACATGGGAAACACATGGGAAACGTGGGAAATATGTGGGAAACGTGTGGGAAACATGTGGGAAACGTGGGAAACACGGGTGGCGCAGCGTTACGTGGGAAACATGGAATCCACGTGGGAAACATGTGTGGCGCAGCGTTACGGCGCTCGCCTCTCACCGCTGTAGCCCGGGATCGATTCCCGGCAGGGACGTGGAAATTCTTTCTCTTCTTTCCTGCCGTGAATAGAGCTTAGGCTTCATTGTGGGCTATAAAAAGCTTGTGTTTCCTTAGTCTTTCGGATGAGACAATAAACCGAGGTCCCGTCTCCCTCCGCTTCCATATCCATTTCGAGGGGGACGTAAAAGAACCCTGGGATGCTGATACAGGTCTTCAGGTCTAACTAAAACACTTCACAGACGCACGGGACGAAGAGCCACCTCGTGGATGTGCCCAATGTGCGAATCCGTTTTATCAGTTTTATCAGTTCGACCAACATTCCCGAGTGTTTGTAAGAAACCAGAGAGCACACGGAAAGTATTTTTATTGCTTTTAGAAAATAACATACACACGCGCGACAGCGTTGCGTGACAATCGTGTTTCTCAGGACTCTTACAAACACGCTTTTTAACCAATCAGAATGCGCACATTCACAATACAACATAGGTGTTATTTTCTAATTATTATTATTATTTCATTGATGTTTATATAATAAACAGAAAATTACAATAAACAGAAAATTACATGGCCACTTGGAGATACAGTTGAAAATGTATATCACGAGTGAGAGTTGTGCAGCCATGTAATATCCTCTATGTATGGTATGGCACTATGGGCATGATTTTTTATTAGTATTTTAGATCTTGTTTAAGTTTTTATTTTTCAATTGAATCTGAAGGCAACTTCCCCACAGGTTGCAAAAACATCTGATACCCCCAACACTGTAATAAACAGAAAATTACATGGCCGCTTGGAGATACAAATTTTATCTTCTAGTCAGTTGAAAATGTATCTCACGTATGAGCATTGTGCAGCCATGTAATATCCTCTATTATTATTATTATTGTTGTTGTTATTATTATTTTTTGTTTTCCTATTTTAGAGAGTCAATTACTATAGGTACAACAGAATTCAGTTCTGAAGACATTGATGATATGATAAGAGAGATGGGCTCAAGATATACAGGGGTCTCATATCATCTAGTAGATAAGTATGTTAGTAGTGTATTGGGTGTATGGTAATATGATTGGATAACATTATTCATAAATTGTGATTCAAATCACTTCGATGGGAACAGTATTGTTTTGTTAAATAATAATCTATCTTTATATTTTTATTTTTTTCCTATCAGGAATTGTAATCATTTCACCACGGAATTCACTCAGGTAAAAGAATGAAGATAGGCTATATCATATTTCTAGAAATTAATTCATAGGAACCATTTAGACTCTTTTGGGGCTGGATGGTTGCATTTGTACCAATAGTTTCAATTTTTAGTAACATTCTACAACTATGGGTTACAAAGTACTAACTAAGAATTTAGTCACAAGATTGAGTAAAGTTTAGTTGCAAAAGCATGCATGCCCTCACAGATTTTGCAACCCTGCCTTGTATGTGTTCTTATTCTTTTTTTTATTTCTAAGCTGACAAATGTTCATGTGGATCTTGTTTTCTTAGACATTATGTGGCAAGCCAATTCCTAATTGGGTTAACAGACTCGCAAATGCAGGCTCCTATTTCCCTTTCTTGCTAAAATGTCTTCCAAAGGAATGGATTCGCCCAGAGCCAGATGCTCCATCTAGTCCAGTCTACCTGAATGCTCCTTTCCGAGGTAACATTAAATCAGAACTGTGTACTATGGGGTGGCAGGGACCAACCCAATAATATTATTAGCTAATAAAATGATATTGGAAGTATTACAGGGCTCAAAGTTAAGAAATAATTATAGTAATAATTTTATGCCCTGGACTAACAATATAGGCATAATTCGTCTGAGAAATCTATGCTCAAATCCATTAGATGGACACACGCAAAAAATGAAAACAGTGGCTATTTATGTCTAAGTTAAACAAAATTTAATGCCTGTGTTGGCACTATCTCAAACCCTGGCTATGTCAAAATACCTGAGGGAAAATGACCCCACACTGCCTTGTTACTCAGCCATTTTGCATTCCACAGGAAAGAACTTGCAAAATATGTTCCTGAAAATATGAAACAGTCTAAAAACAATCACCAAAATTACTGAAATCTAATTGGCTTCATATTTTCATAATAATATGACAAAGTATAATTAATCAAAAGTAAGTCATGATAACATTTGTTGGCCAAGAGTTTTTTTTTTCCTTCCAAAATCTTTACCCCAGAACATTTGCAAAAGTGGGATATAGGTGTGTCAGGCCTGTGAATATTTTTAAACATATTGAGATACAAGGGGTCAATTGAGAGTGGAAGATGGGTCAAACATCTTATTCCTCCTGCATATTACAGAAAAGTTTAAAGGTAAGTTATCTTAACCTGGTTCAGATTAGAATGATATACAAGTCATGTAGTAAATTGTATGTTAAAAAAATAATATTTCTTTTGTCTTTATTTCAGAACTTCAAGATTCCGAAGATGATGCAAGAAATGCTGTGAAGAAAAGTTGATAATAACACTATTCTACAGTACTCTTATTAACTTATAGTCTTTTGCTGTATACAGGACTGGTTTTGTCCAAGAGGTGCTGAGAACACCATTAACTATCATCATTATTATTGAAATTACTAAACCACCCATGAATGATCAATTTGTATTTCATGTGGATCGATCGTCCCTACCCATTCAGTTACGTCATGTGACCATGTCAGTCAATCAAAATGATCACATGATATTGCAATAGCACACTTCTTTGTAATGTGATCATTTTCAACAACCAAAGGACACCTTAGTTATCCAAATGGGTAAAATGATCAATCGAAATGAAAAAAATGATTGATCATATAATATTGTGGCTTTTGTACAGTTCAGTAATTTCCCTAGTAATGAACCAACCACTTTCTGGTGAAATCTGGATCATTCACTCATACCTTCCATGTGTCCTCCTTTTTATTACTACATGTAGAGAAAACCAAGGCTGTTAGTAACAGCTGTAAACAAAGTCATGTCAAAATTCTGAAAATGAGCCCCTTGTGTATACACCCCCCTATTTTGAAACAAAAAAAGTAACCCATCCTTTACAGCTAAAGTCGTTTCATGCTGTGCATTTTCAAACATCGCTTTGGGTTTCTGGTCTGCTAGTAAACCATCTAAGCCAATCAGGTCTTTGCCTTGTTTTGCCTAGTGCAGTTGCCTGGCTTTCTGTGTCCAAACCACATTTTGAAAATTCACAGCACAAAATAATGGTTTTGGCTATAAAAGATCAGGCAAAAATGCCTGTAACTGAGTAATAAATACAGATGTACTTGAAAATAATTAGGTCTATCATTTTGTTAAGGATGAAAATATTTCCATTTTTAAAATTGAATTCAAACTACTTTGAGTTATTTTCCAAGCCCAGAGAGCACAAAATTGCATTGCTGCTAATTAATAGCAAATAAGGCAAAAAGATTGTTTTCCTGTTTCATTGCTATGTAGATACCATTCTGTGATTCCAGGAAAGATCCATAGCCCATTACAGTGGGAATTGGACATAGGTGGCTGGGGTCTCTTTTTCCCATACAATCTGTATTTTTCACTGAAATTCCACAGCATTGAGGTCATTAAGGTAAATTCCCGCAATGGTGGGGTATGGATAATTTCTGGAATTACACATTAATTATTAAAAATTACTTGCATAAGGAAACAAGGATAATATAAATTAAAACGATATAGATTATAATTCACAATAACTAGGAAAAAGGCCATCATAGTTTTCGAAAGCATAAGTCATCTTAGGAGATAAAAGTGAAATAAAAGTTTTTAACAGCTATTTCTGAACAATGTTTATTATTTAGTTTTGTACTGTAAAACTTCATTTTGATTCATTTTATTGTTTTCCCAACATAAACATCACCATTTTGTTTGCCTTCTTCTCACACTTCAATTCTCTTTGACAGTTCACATTTTCTGTTATAGTATTAGGTTTTTTCACATTAATGAGATTTCTGCAATAATATAATATAACTTCCCTGTTTATTGACTGTGGCTATGGTGCAGCTATTTAAACAACATGTATGACAGGGAATTTCTGCAGAAACCCATACAAGAGAAATGCTGAATTTCCCACGCCACAAGAATGGGAAATGTTCGGCTTTCCCATAGCTATACATGTGAATTCTGAACACTTCCCATTTTTGTGTCATTCAGCATTTCTCATGAATGGGTTTCTGCAGAAATCTCTTGTGTATTGAGTGGCTGTCAGTTTGGCTCATGTTTTTACATTGTCATCATCAAGTTTGTTGCATCATCAAGTTTGTTGCTATCAGACTGATCCATGTTGTTGCTACCATCATGTTTATTGCCATAACATTGGTTTATGCCATCTAAAGTGTAAATATCATCATCGTCATCATCAAAGTACTTCTCTTCCTCATCTATTTCTCTTATTTTCAAATCATCATAATCGTCATTCATGTCCACTGTACTGTAGTCAAACTCTTCTTCTTTCCCCAATAAAAACTGTTGCTTCATTTCCGTCAGGAATTCTTCCTTTAGGAATGCTTTTTCAGCTTCTGTTGGAGTTCCCTTAATGGGGCTTCCTGATGCATCTGGAAATAATTCATTATAAAACAGATGTAAAATTCTAATAATAATGTGACCAATAGAACTTGTGTAGGTCCAGGCTTTCATTTCAAGCCCACCCAGCAAATTGAAAATACGAAAACCAAATGTATTGAATTGGAATTAGGTTTGCCAAATTTTCCCATATAATTTAAGTACTTCTCAATCAAATTTTCTGTTGTGTAAGTTGTCCAACTTGTTTTAGGTCCCCTAAAATTGTTGCAAAATTAGATGGAACAAGCCTTGACTCTTTTGTAAGATCTCGGAAAAACAGCACAAAAACAACAACAACAAAAAAGGGTGTTTGCTCTAAGGGGTATGAAATTTTTTGTGAGTAAAAGATCAGAGAGAGTAATTGCAGAATATCCAACTAGTGATTTGCATGTCTCTCTTCTTTTAAGAATGAAGTAGGATAAAACAAAAGAATCTATTCATATTCAAATAATTGGTCCGGTATTCTGTTTCAGTTTCAGTTTCAGTTTCAGTTTATTACTATTTTCTTAAAATATATTAAACAAATTACTACCCACAATAGCAGTAGGCTAATCGAGGCGGGTAGTAATGTCATATAATTAGTATATATTTACAAGCTCTATTGACATAAGAAAAAAAAAAAGAGGAAGGAAAATAAAGAGAATAATAACCAGTAAGCAATAAAATTTAAAAAGTATCAGCAAGTTTACAAACATAAAAGCAGACAGCAAAAAAGGAAAAATAGTAAGTACAGATACTATCTGGGAAAACTATCGATCAATGTGGCCAAGTCAATGCAGTTATCCTTTTCATTGAAAATTTGCATAATGAATTTATGGATATGGTGTTTTAAATTGTTCCTTGACAGCGATCGAGTGGCAGAGGGGATGCTGTTCCAGATTTTTTGCACCAATTCTTGAAAAGGAATTTTTCAAGTGATTTGTTCTGGCATGTTTAATATACAAATTTCCCTTAGATGAAGATCTGGTATTATAATTATGAATTTGTGCCGACTTCACAAAAAGATTAGAAACATTAGCTGGTGTCTCATTATTGGCAAGGTCATGCATCATTATACAGACAGTTTTGTAATAAAGGAGATTTATCGGAAGGATATTATTCGAGACAAAAAGAGGAAAAAAAATCACATTCTGCAATCTAGCGGATCAAAACCTAAACTTTGTTGTGATGTTCAATAGAAGTATTGTGAGATTATATCATAACCAAGATGACATTGTCTTAATGATGATTGGTTTGGCCCACTGTCTATCCCATAACATGGGTAACATGTGTACTCATGCAATAGGTCATATTGGTTACAAAGTATCACAAGGCTGCTAGCCTGCATAAGCTGACACCACTAGCACTTCCCACATGCCTCACTCCTGCAGCGAGCGCCAGTGGTGTTGGCTGCTGCGGGCTACAAGGCAGCCTGATTTTAAAAAAATTCAGAATTCATTAGTTTGGTGAGGAGTCAGCGCACCTTGTCCATGCATATTATCATCATCATCATCATCATCATTGCTGTCATCCTCCTCTTCCTCCTCCATTTCCTCTTCTCTTTCTTTCTGATAGTTATATATCCATTCAGTTTTCTCTGCATCAAACTTGTAAAACATCATTTGAGATAAGGAAGGATCACTGCCTTGTTCAGCTAGGTCCCTTTCCAATTTCTCTTCTTCTGTCATATACTGACCAACATACTGCTCATACAGCAGGGGATTTCTTCTTCTCATTTCTTCCTCACTAAAAAAGTTGCTATCTTCACTTAATCTTTGCAGTGCTTTATATCGCCTATTTTGGACATCAACGTGTCTTGTTTTACTATCAAGATATTTCCTGATTTCTTTTAATCGAAAATCGATTTCGTAATTCCTTTCAGGGTCACTTTTGTAAAGTTCTTTAAAATAACTTAAATCTTCTTCGTGGAGGAACTTTCCAAAACGTGTAAGGAACGATGATGGATTTTTCTCGCGAATTTCTTGAAGTATTTCGATTTTCTTCTCGGTAGTAAAATCTGGTTCATCTCTTTGCTGGCTTTTTATTGTTACACCGCTTTCAGAAATCCTCAAAAACATACGGCGATCTTTTTCTTGTTCGTGTTCTGTTTCTTGACTTTCTGCAGCAGCCGCCATATTGGAAAACTCTAGATTCCAGCTTCTCTAGGTCATTTTTACTGGTGTCAGAGATGGCTGGTAACGAGTAACGTGATTGGTCAGAAATGCTAGGTATATAATGCCATAGCCAACCGGTTTCTAGGCGGGAAAATTCCGGTTTTGCGGAAAAAGACGAATGTAAACAATACCTGTTCATTGATTAATAAAGAATGCGCGTCCTTTGTCACGAGATTTTCACACGACTCGAGATCGTGGAGAGTAATGAATTCAAAATATTTATATCGAAAGTGAAAGTTACAGTTCGGCAAAATCGTTGGGAAAATTCGAGAGTTTTAACCAAGAAGCCGGCACATTTCAATACATTTCAAAACAGTTGCTTTATAAATACTCGTGACGTCCTAAATGCATGGACTTGAAATTCTAGCGTCTTGGTTTTAGTCGGCCATCGCGCGTATAAAGTAACACTTTTAGACACAAATTTCAGAAAGTGTACTCTAGAGGAAACTCACTTTGAAACATTTGTTTCTGACAGCGCACTGACACTGGATTGTTTTTAAAGTCACAAAAATGCAAACTCATGTTACACCCACACAGTCTGCTTATTCCCAATAGCAACAAACAGAAATCATAATTCATCATAATAAATACACATTTATTAAATTCCTCGCACCTTAGAAAGGTATTTTTTTACCAAAAATTTACAAATATACAGCGATATGTACATAGCTAAATACGACAAAAATGTCCTAGAATGTACAGCATATAAAATAGCCATGTCATATCAAAACATCTTAATCATACATCTAAAATATTCACAGACGCGGCGCCGTAACACCCATCTCTCGCCTCTCAACGAGAGATTACTATACATTTTTACTCGATTTTCTCATAAAATAACATCTATCTATTCTATAATATTAATTTTACAATATAAGAAATATTCTTTGCGAATTTCTATCAAAACTAACACAAAAATTAGAAGTGAAATTCATTGTAGACGAAAAAGGCGGCAAACTAGAAGTTCCTGTTTCGAGTTGTTAGTTCCTTCCGTTTCAGAAGGAAGTTGGGGAGTTGTCGATGGGCTTGGCACTGTTTCCAATGTCGATTCCTTGAGAGTCCAGTAAGTTCATAGTCGATTTCGCCCGCGAAGTCGTGAGAATAAGACATTCGAACTTCAACAGCGACTGTACGTATGCGGTATGGTCCTTGGGAATGCGTAGAATTCAAAACATAGCAAAGTTCATTGAAGGGTATCAACAAAGGCCTCTTCTATCTTCCCGCGTAGCGAAAAGCTTGCAGCCACATTTGGTCTCTCTCGCTCATGTTAGATGCCGTCGATATTCCAGAGAAGTTCGATGCTTTAGACATGCTAGAGATCGTTCTTACGCGCTTGTGGCCAGGTTTTGGAGGCGTGTTCCACTTCGTACCCTGTATACTATCGATGGAATCGATCGAGTCCTGAATCGCATCGTTGGAAATTGATGGGTTTGAGCTGCAGCACCCTTTGCTGGCGTTCTTCTTGCGTCTGAATATACTGAAACATCCAGCGTTATTAGACATCTTTTCCACAAGTATATTCGTTAGAACTGCTACTACAAGCTTCACGACGTTTCCCTTTACCGGTCTGGCGGGTTCTGAATTTAGATCGTTCGTTGGTGGTATATAAACCCGCCAACGCAACCTTTGAACCTGCACGCATAGATAATTAGATTCCGGTTCTTAGCCAATCAAAACGCGCCATAAGGAGATGATGTAACCAGTGGAAACGGTACGAGAAGTGGAATAAACTTGATATCACAGACGTGATTTAGAGCAGGAAAGGGCCGGGACATTCTAGGAAAATTTTCCTTAAATTTTCTCATAATTTGTAACAAATTTGAAGCATTTTCTTGCCACAATGGTCAAATTATGCTTCGAATACGCTAAAATGCGCGGGGAATTTTCATTCATTCCGATGACAGTTCTATGTGACAAACTCGTGACAAGCCAGCCTAGCCGTCGACTGGCTACAAAGTTGCTGGGGTGGCGGGATAAGTCCCGTGTTTTGGTTTATCAATATCGTACCCAAATCATGTGCCTTATAAATTATTCCTACAAACGTTTTGCGTAAAGATTTGCCATTGCATCATTAAGTCAGACAACAAAGCTGGAGATTTTACATTATTTTCAAGCTGCCATAATCCTGTTCACAACAACAGTGGGGTGCACGAAGTTCCCGCATGCCACAGCGGATTTTCAAGCATTCTTGGCGACTCGTTGTAGAGATATCAGTTTTCATAACAGCTTGAACGAATATCCATACGGATTGTAATTTGTAATTCAGATGCAGTATTATCACTATTTGAATCTATTGTGTGGTTTTATTTTCATTTCCCAATCGTATTGATCTTTCTTTTTGACCTTTGCTGAAGAGAATGAAACGCGCAAAGACGTTACAATGATGCAAGCGCGTCTCCTTGGATCTCACTACAATTGACAATACCACGAAAAAAGCACGAGTGGGGAGATGATTGATATTTGGTGACACTTGCAACTCGAACTTGCAAGCTTGCACGATTGTTTTGTCTCGTGGCACGAACTTCAGTTACATGTGTTTCTGTGTTGTTCTGGCAAAATTTCATCAGTGTTGTTTGTTCGTGGTTTTGAAAAAAGTTAACAAAATTAGGCTCTACCCCGTTGTAAGAACCTGTGTATTGTTCACAAGTTGCGTCACAAAGCTTCTTTTGTTTAGTAGAATCATGATGAATAAGAACTGAACACAAGTTCGTCCCTGCACCAAGTTTGATCTGACTGTAGCGCACTAGTAATTAATGACAATAAATGACAAAAATCATAATAAACTCACTGAAATCCGACTGTAAACATTTGCTAAAGTTGCAATAGCCTGAAGTGAATTTGTCCCTGCTTACTGCAATTTTCATAATTCTGCGAACTTCCACTTGACATTTCCGAACGCGCTTCTGTCAATCAATCCTTTTAAGTCAAGTCCACGCATGTTTTCTGAGTTTAGATTGCATTTTACAGTGACAAATTGTGTTTTGAAGCCTTGCTAGCCCCTAACAGTTCACAAGATCCAACAAACCTCCGTGAAATCACCCCGAGTTGTTCACTCGTTTGATTGACGGGAGCCAAACCGCGGTTTGTTGGTCGGTGTAGAGTTCGCAGAATAATGAAAATTACGAAGTTTTGAGCTCTCTCAAGGAGCTCTCTATTGTTCACAATCTGCTCCGAGCAGAGGACGCTAAAACATGGAGTCAGTTTGTCCGTCCTGTAATGTAACTCGTAACCTGTCTACAAGTGTTCGTTGTTGTTTTTGATCTTGTTTTTATAGCCTTTTTGTAACGTCGCTCTTTTGAACTGGGACCACAGTAATTGGCTGTTGTGGCACCCCTGCCTGTTTAGTTGCTCTTATTTGTGTATTGTTTATATTTTTGTAAGTACTGCTGCTCAAAGCGAAACTAATAAAATAAAATAAAAAAATAAAAATAAAACAATCTCAGGCGCCGTCCATTGGGCCAATGCCCATATTGTAAACCAGAAAGCGACGAAAGCGACCCCCTTCAGTTCATATGCAAAAAGCTCTTGAAAGTGGTGTTTAGCTATTGTGCCTTACTATTTTGATTAAAAATCGGATTAAAATGCTCAAAATTCATTTCGGTTTTCAGATTTATCTAGATCTAACCTCCTTGCTAGATCCGAAAGCAAAACAGTAGCCGAAAACTTTGATCCGGCTAGTATTACCGTCCACGCTAACAAATGAATCAATGAACCTTTGAACAAAAACATCTATTTGTAGAATAGCCTCAAGCCGAGTCAGCTTTTACGGAAGTTTTAGGGATCACTAGAAATAGCGGAAATCAGGGCGGAAGCAATGAAAATATATCAACAAAAGAAGCGAATGTTGCAACTTGATACGATCGAGGTATTGCGTTGTGACGGGACATTTTTCAACACTCTTCTTAAGTAACATTTTTGCAACTAACTAGTGGAATCTGCAGCGCGTGAATCAGGCAATTCGTGTCGAGACAGGTTGACTAAAGAAAAACATTCTCGGGATGGAACAAGCGTGTTTCACTTTCTTATTTTGAATCTCTCGCTCATCCATCGCGCAACAAAACGAACCCAAGCCTGCGACAAGCGTTCCCGCCCGTGGAGCTTTAGGGAAGAGAGAAACAGGAAAGCGAAGAACGACGAGCGAGTTTTTGGACGAGACGAGCAAAATCTCGCTTGTCTCTTCGCCGATCGTTTTAATGCTATGATGACCTCTTGGACTCGGCCTAACAATGGGAAAACAGTGCTGTAGAGTGTAACAATTGTCTAACAATGCTCGGATGCACGTTCTATCCATGTTGTCAAACGTTGGACTACGACTATGACTAACATGTAAGACGTGACCTGTTATGCTATCATAATGCTTTATTGCTGTTTTGATTTCATAATTGTCTGAAGAAGGGTCTTTTGCAATCGTGTGAAGATCATGATCTTTATAAAATCCACGTGCTTAAAAAAACACGCGAGGTGTCTAGCTATTTACACGTGCAACACGCGCCGAAGATTGTGATTGAAAATTAAGTTGCTGTAAAAATTGAACTGACTAAAAGTCAGTTGCTTTGAAAATTGCGCGATACCCCGAGCAACGCAAAAAAATATTGCGAGTTGCAGAAAAAAGTAGATAGATTCTATTTTTCGCAACGTTGCGAGAGAAAAAAAAACTGTAGGGTCAGACACATTATATATGCTAGGAAATTTGACCCTTATGCTTTTTAGCGTCACCCTAATAACTGCCGAAAATTATGCTTGTGTCGGACCATTATGCTCGCGTGATTCTGGTTCAATTTCTCCCTTGAACCCACCCAAACGAGTCCTCGAAGCTTTAACCAAGCCGGCTAAACAAGTAAAAGCGTCTTGACCAGAAACCAAGTCTTTAGAAAGACCTGGATAATCTGAGACAGAAGGGCAAATTCAAAGCCAAATTCCATATTTGTTCATCTATTTTCAATGAAAATAGACGTGATATTTAAATCACAAATTTTTCCACAGACAAGAAATGGAAAGAAGTCACTAATTCGTTGCTCTCAGCAAAATAGCTATTAGTATAAACCAACTAATGGTCTATTACAAATCCTGCATCTGATTGGCTGAGCTACTAATGGTCTATCAGTGATAGACCGTACCTGGCAAAGCCACCACCTTTCTTTGCAATAAAACTTGATTTTTTCAACATAAATTAATGCTATTCATTGCCAAAACCGACCAACTAGTTGGTTTATACTAAAACAATTAGACCTCTCGTCCTCATGTGCTATGATATCAATAGACCATTCGGCCTTCGGCCTCATGGTCTATTCATCATAGCACATTCGGCCTCGAGGTCTAATTGTTAATTAGTCAGCGGGCTTCCTGTGTCGTAAGCGCGCGCGCCAAAATGGCGGGAATTTCTTGGCGGGAACATTTCAGTAAAACAGAAACGAGTTCCTCGCACAGACACAATCATCGGTTGCTACTGAAAGATCTCGACGATAAATGAATGTAATGAAGTAGACTTCGTAATCCTCAAATTTGTACAGTAGGGCACATGCCCAGGGGGTACTCACATATAAAAATGACGGGGGGGGGGGGGGGGGGGGGGGTCCGACGGAGCTCAAAATTTCACGTTACGTTTGAAACAAAGCAGAAGCTATTTTTAAGTGTAAGTAATATGTAGTACCATCCACACTGTGCGGCAGGTTCTCGTTTGTATTTGTGTGTTTTGCATCCGCCCAGGAGTCCCCGAGAGAGATCAAAAGAGCATTATTCGAGCAACGCCTTGAAACCGTATCGACTCGAATATAGGCGGCGCAGGACCATAGAAAGTGGGGGTGCAGCAGGATGTATGGCAAGAGTGAAAGCACAAAATACAGTAAATGTATGAAAATTTGACGAAAAGCGGGGGCGCTCGAACATAATGTATGGATGACTCCGCCGCCTATGACTCGGAAACGGCGAAAACTTGGGATACACATAGGCCAAATCGGCGCAACGCAACGATGGTGAATAAAAGAATATTCAAGTTGCAGGGGAGTAGGGTCAGACACATTATGCCGGCATAATTTTAATAAGCATAATGGCATAGTCAGAGCATCAAGCATAATGCTGCATTAATGGCCAAATTTTCAGCATAATTTTAGCATAATAATACAAAACAAATATTTTTCCTATTCTAAGAGGTTATGCAGTATGCAAGGTTGATTGTAAAACTGGAAGGGCAGGCAAAATGTCTTTTTATTTTATCTAGTTCTTGTATATTACTAACATGTAACTTTGGGATGAATATCATATGCAACGAATTGTGAGATGAGCTCATTGGGCGCACTCATTTATTTAATGACAGTATACTAAGTTTGATATGAAGGGAAGTAAGAAAATAGCATAATTTCCACCCCCATCAGAGAGCTATTCCAGACAATTCCTAAAAAAAGAGTAGGTTTTCTAGCACAGAATTAGCAAAACGAATACAGTTCGTATACAGTAAAAAACCCGCGTATAAGAACCTGGGTTTTAGAATCTTTTAAGCTAAGCACTCCCCCCCCCCCCCCCCCCCCCCACACACAAGAACCTGTTAAGACTAAAAGGTAGAAACTGCTGAATTGAGATAAGAACCCCTGAACAGCCAAAGGACTCCCCTGCTCTGGAGGATTCTAGACCTCCGCAGTCGATTCCAACACAGAAGTACCACTCAAGCGCCACAAGCTCGACAAAAGAGGAACAAGATGGACCCTTGGAGGATTTCGGTAGTTCCCGAAGAGTCGCTGTTTCCCACCTATAACCATTTTTTTGCTAGCGGCTTTAAATGTCACGTCGGGTCCGGGCCTGGGCTATGGTGCTAGGGTATTACGACAGCAATAACCCGAGTTACGGATACAACAATAACCTTTTCCGATGCAGAGATGGCCTTTATTGTAGCCCTCACTGTGAAGCTCCCAAAGCTTTTACTCCCGAAGTCAAGAAGTACATTTTGGACATCAGAAAGAAGTTGAAGACCTTCTGTCTCTTCGGAGGGGGTGCGACCACGCCCAGGGGCATGAAACGAATTGAAGGGTTTTACAAAGCCAGACAGGGGGGGAATGCGAGGATTTCTTCCTACACCACCTCGCGTTCGTGCACTGGGTCACCAGAAGCGTGGATCCGTAACAAAGCCATGTCAGCCATCAAGTCTGGACATCCAGCCGAAGTGGGTCTCTGGGTGCGGCTCGGGACGAATGAGAAAGCGCAGCACTACTCGGTCGCCACCAAGTACGCGGAGCGATCCAAGAGGTATAGGAAGTGTGGGAGGTGGGGTTGTGAGACGAAGACTCTGATTCAGCAGTCCTTCTACCTCCACATGGGATGGGGAGGCTACAAAGATGGCTGGTACAAAATCCATACCTTCTCGGCATTCGTGGCCGTTAAGTGACCCACCAGGTCTTCTAGCCTCCCTCATGATCATAACAGCACAAGACACGACAATAGAGTGACGTTTTTTTGAATGAGAATGTTTTTTCTTATACTTCAACCATACATGGATCGAGTTTCCCAGATTCAGCCATGTGTTAGTAGCTACACTGTTTGTCGCGCTTAGCCAAATAAATGTATTTAATCGCAATGTACACGCGAATTTTAGTGCTGATCAAGGGCATTGTCTATGCAACGGACAGAAATAAACGACAAAGGAGGCTTAATTAAAAGATACACAAAATAATCTGTGTTGGTATTTTTTATGATCTTATACACTACCCCCTTTCAATGAGAACCTATAAGAACCAATTTAGGCTAAAATCTAGGTTCTTATACGCGGGTTTTTATTACTGTATTAGAAATCAAACATACAATACGAATAGTTTCCGTTAAACGTCACCGGTATAAAAAGCAACAGGAATGGATTAGGCACGTTATTAAGTATTGTGGGTAATGAATTATAAAGTTAAAGATTCACCAAAAACAAGAAGCTGATGCGACTTATGTTCTACAAATTTACACTTGCCTGCAAATATTTAACCATTATCCTGCGAGATTGCGCAGAATATCGTCTGATACTTAGCCGACGAGGGACGAAGTCCCGAGTTGGCTAAAATCAGACGATATTCTGCAAAATCGAGCAGGATAATGGTTTTATTATTCAGCACATCGATAGCACAAAAAACCCCGAAAAAAAATGACTTTTGTGTATTATTTACGAGCTCAAAACATCATATTTTCCTCAGAGACGGATATCGCAGGATAGCTGTCATGTACAGAAGACAGCTATTGGCGTTCCAATGACCATATTTATTTGGGCAGTGCATCAATGTGCTGAATAACAGGGTCTGGATGGGGGGGTCCGCATGTCGGTAGTCAGTTAAAATTTCAGTAATTTGTCGGTAGTCAGTTAAAATTTCGGTAATTTGTCGGTAGTCAGTTAAAATTAATTTTAGTTAATAATTAAAAAGTAGTAAAATTGTAAATTAAAAACCTTGTTAGTTACTCTCAGGTTTTACCATTGTAGTCTCTTTTAAGATATTTTGCATTTTTGAAGCTATTTGCAGTATGCAAATTGCTTCTTAGTCGTCACCCTCGGACTGTGTATGTATCCATTTCCGGTTCAATAGATGGTTCTCCATGAAGTTCACCGTTAGTATAACTAACAACCCTCCCCTCCCTGCTTATTAGTTATTAGTGCTTGTTTCATGTGCGTGCTGCAGTGTGTTTGGAATAGGACCCTTTCCAGTTGACTTTTATGACTTTGCAAGAGACAGGGGGGAGTGGCGGTTGCGTGGCGGTTGCCACTGATTTTACTGCTTTTCAAGTCCAGGCAACGACCTTTGAACCCTTGATCATACGCCCCCCTGGCTACTTTTGACATCAACTCTCCCCTCCTCGGTATATCTCCCCACCCCTCCCCACCTCATGGTTGATTACTAATAGCCAACTGGCAACCCATCCAACTACTAACCTCGCCGGAACGCCTTAACTTCAAGAGATTCGGCGAGTCACGCGCTAACCAACTGCGCCACGGGGACTTTGATGACGTAAGCACTAGTAAAAAAGTAGATATATAGCTGTCCCAGCTCTTCGTGTCACGCAAGTTCACTGTGTTTTGAGACTCGTCTTCGCTTTCCTCAAGGCGAAAATCGAGGCTGTTATTCATCCAACATTGTTGTTTAGATGCTAATGGATTTGCCAATGAGTCGATGTATTCTCCAAACTCGAGAAAAGCTTACTGTCCTTACTGTCTCTCGCAGTAGCCAACTTCACTTTGCGGCTTCTTTACAATAATTTGAAGTTATTAAAGCTCACTGAAGTGTTGAACACAATATTCGACATTACTCACACAACAGTGGGATAGAAATCACCCAACTTCTGCCCTCTCAGAAACTTGCTTGGGGCTTCGTTGGCGTGATCGGACTTCGCACAGTTCGCAAGGCAATCGATCAATTCGGTCTTTGTGAATCGCAAATTTATTTATTTATTTTTGCAATTGTTTTGCAGTTTTAAGTGGCTTACTTTCTTATGTTGATTCAATAATGCTAGAAAAAAAATGAAGGGAGAAAAAGAAAAAAATAGCCGATACCGGGAGTCGAACCTCGGTCGACCCGGTTTGATTTGTTTTCCCCGGCCCTCTGCAGATTGAGCTATTCGCCACTTCTCAACGGGTGGATGGCTCGGACCGAGATATAAAGGAAATTAGTATAAACCAACTTCGCAAGGCAATCGATCAATTCGGTCTTTGTGAATCGCAAATTTATTTATTTATTTTTGCAATTGTTTTGCAGTTTTAAGTGGCTTACTTTCTTATGTTGATTCAATAATGCTAGAAAAAAAAATTGAAGGGAGAAAAAGAAAAAAATAGCCGATACCGGGAGTCGAACCTCGGTCGACCCGGTTTGATTTGTTTTCCCCGGCCCTCTGCAGATTGAGCTATTCGCCACTTCTCAACGGGTGGATGGCTCGGACCGAGATATAAAGGAAATTAGTATAAACCAACTAATGGTCTATTACAAATCCTGCATTCTGATTGGCTGAGCTACTAATGGTCTATTAGTGATAGACCGTACCTGGCAAAACCACCACCTTTCTTTGCAAGAAAACTTGATTTTTTCAACATAAAATTATCGAATTCATTACCAAAACCGACCAACTAGTTGGTTTATACTAAAGCAATTAGACCTCTCGTCCTCATGTGCTATGATATCAATAGACCATTCTGCCTTGGGCCTCATGGTCTATTCATCATAGCCTCCTCCGCAGGCGTCTCGTTGTGTTTTGAAACACCTATTTCGAGCCTTCTTCGACGCGCTTGGTTGGACTTCCGGTGGTGTGATCGTGAAAGGGCCGTGAAAGGGTTTGAACTCGTTCTCAGGTTCCGCTCTGCCAAAACCGCCAACGAAGCGATGCAAAACGATGCAAAGCACACGGAAATCACACGGAGATGCCTGCGGAGGAGGCTATATTCATCATAGCACATTCGGCCTCGAGGTCTAATTGCAGTGGCGTAGCCAGGAATTTCTGAAGGAGGGGAGGGGAGGGGGGGGGGGGGGGCGGATAGTGAAAACATGGGACGAAAATGTTCAAATTTCCTCCAGCAAATACAGTAAATGTATGGGAAATCTCCCGAGAAAGGGGGGGGACCTTCTGTCTCAGGGGGGGCGCCCCCCCCCCCTGGCCCCCCTGGCTACGCCCCTGAATTGTTAAATACAGTCGAAGCTCTCTGTGCGACCGCTCTCGTAAGCGACCAGCTCCCATAACGACCATTTTCCCGAAACCCCGTTTGAAATGTCGCATAAACTCTGTTACTTCAAGCTCTCGTAAGCGACCGCCTTATCGATGCGACCAGCTCCGTTAGCGACCACAATTTCAAATCACCAACAGAGATTTTTATTTGTTTTTAAGCTCTCGTAAGCGACCACAGTACTTTTTTGTCTTTAAAACATCAGTCATCACCTCATAAATATCTAAACTGATACAAGCTGCACCGATGAAATGCTATTTTCTATGTACATATTTGCGGTTGTCTATTCTTAATTAAAGTCGGGAATTAAATCAAACTATTTTAAGCATTAGTATCACATGATATTTTCTAGATTTATTGTACTAAGCTCTCGTAAGCGACCAATACCTATTGTTCAAGTAGGAAGCCACTTGGTGGTCGCTTACGAGAGCCGTTCTCGTAAGCGACCAGCTCCGTTAACGACCGCATTTTTCCGTTCCCGAGGTGGTCGCTTACGAGAGCTTCGACTGTAGACCGAAGTACGTATACAGAAGCGTAACCAGGAATTTGGTTGGAGGGGGGAGTACAATGTCTCATGGCAATCGCAAATAGCTTCCCGTTCGCGTTAGCGGACCTATGTTTCTGAGTAGTAAGCGCTGCAAATCAGTAAATAATCATTTTCGTGCAATCTGATTGGTTCCTGGATTAAGTAGTAGATATCCAACATAAACATAATTTTTTCAGTAAAGATATCAGGGATTCGACCACCTGATAATTTTAATTTATTCAGCAAAAGTTGCTTATGTAAGAGTTAATTACCGAGATTCGAGGCAATAACCCAAATACATCCCAAGGGCCGTAGGCCCGCGGGATGTATTTGGGTTATTGCCGAGAATCGAGGTAATTAACTGGCTTATTACAGGATTGGCAAGGTTTTCAGAAAACAGGAACAAATGAAATGCATTCTTCTCGTTGAATTTCAAAGTTTTGACAAGGAGTATAGTTTGTATTTGAAAAGGGTAGCGCATTCCGATAGGAACTATTGTTAGTTATTTAGCTGTTTTCATAGACGTACGTTCCCCAGAGAAAATGAATGACAGGTTTTATTCAACCATGATTTACAAAGGTCCAAACAAAAAATATACAGCTTGAGTGCATTCATTGTTAGCAGAACACGAATTATGTCTTTTGTTTTCGTACAAAACAGCCAGGCCAGTCAATCGAGTGGCTTTTTGTATGAAGCGCGACTCATTCAAACGGTATTTTCGTTTGTACCACGCACTGACTGCTACTAGTCAATTTGCATAACGCCGAGTAACAACATGGATCGGAACTGCTTCAAGCTGGAGTAACTGAAGGCAAGTTTCAGGTATTTTGCGCTCGTTGATTGTTCTCTAAGATAAGATATGTAAACGATTTCATCTGTATTTTCAGGTTTACCTGCTTGAACACACTCTATGGGCCAGGAAACCAAGCAAGTAGGCTGGACAAACGCTTTATGGTTCAAGTCGGTTCAAGTGAAGGCGTTTCTCGGATATGGTGTTTTGTGGCGTTCAACGGGATTCGCGCATAAAGGATAATCATGCAGGAGCAAATAGAGCGGATTTCAGATGACTGTCGTGAGTTATTCGCAATTACTTTGTAATTACACCTATAGGTTTTATTCAGAATTGCTGTAATCACGTAGCGATTGGTCTCACTACAGTCATATGAAATTCGCTCTATTTAACAATTAGACAGATAGTCATATAGATGCATAAACTGAGATTATTGGTGTTTTTTTTCTCGGGATAAGTGTATGGATTTGAATTCACTAGGAAAAGAGTTTGGGGGTGACTAGATTGGGTAGCGGTAAGTAGAATGTCCATGTATTTAACTGAGTTAAATACCTAATGTTTATTTAATGAGGTATTTAACTCTGTATATACCCGGGATGTTCCACTTACAGCTATTCAATTCTTTTCATCAGCCCCTCTCTTCCCTAGAGAATTTCAAATCCCTTCCCGGCTTTAAGTTACTTGCGAGGTATGTACGTTAGTTGGAGACCTCAAAAACACAATGGAAACCGTGTCAATCATGTAATAAATCTGTTTATATCCTTTGTCCGTGTTTTATGTTTCTTTCTGCCATCGAATATAAATTATTTTAGTATATCTCAATGAAATGTCCTAGCCTTTTCAGCACTCGTTTCTGCCGCTCTCACTCACATAATGATAAGGGACCGGTCATTATTTATCACCTGGGGAGAGGGGGGGGGGGGGGAGGGAGGGTTGGGTGCAGAGGAATATGGGTAATACAAGGTCAAAATGTAGTGATCCTGCCTCTATAAGTACAACGATGAACGTCATCCCCCCTCAGAGCAGTTAAACGTTTTCGTGACCCCCCGCCCCCTATTTGACCTAGTAGAAGACAATTTACAGATAGAGGGGATTGCATATTTCTTTTGTTGCGCGCCCGAATTTTGATAAACGCATTTCATCAAGCCTCAGAGAAAGTGTAGATGAACATTCTTTCTTTTTATGTATAGTAAGCAAATCCTGTAGGTTTTAATATTTATGCGCGCAATTGCGCGCCGAAATGACGAAACTATTATTATTCATTCGCGTGAAGCGCGGCTCAAATGACGAAATTCTATGGCTGTATCGTCGAACTCACGCTTACTTTTCTTTCGAACATAGTGACTGCCCGCCATATCACTGCAGGGCATTTTTATTAGAGTTTGTTTTTCCTCGCCACGATACACTTGCTCTTGTGAACGGTGCAAAAGTAGTGTCTTCGTTGCGCGAGTTGCCAAATACTATATTGGCGCGCCGAAATTTTTATTATGTATTGAGTGAAGTGAAGTAGAAAAATGCAAATGATGGAAAAGTTGTTGGAATAACTACTAGAAAATTTCTTGTGGTCCCCCCTTTTCAGGGCTTCAGGTTTTGAGATCCCCCCTTTCGCTCGCCCCAAAAATGAAGTGATCCCCCCAAAAATCCTCTGCCCCCCTCCCCATGCGATAAATAATGACCGGTCTTTACACGGGAGCCGTAACAATAAAACCCGGGCCGTTGCAAACCTCCAAAAACTGGGGGGCACGGTGATAAAAACCCAAGGAAGCTTGTAGGTAAAGTTTAATAAACTCTTTTGCGCGCGAAGCGCGCCGCCGAAAATTTTTCTTCGTTTTCAAACTTATACGGATTCGCAGCGTTTTAGTGTGGACGGGAGATTCGCAAAATTTAGCTACACAAAAAGCGACCAGTTTTTATTTGATGTTTACGTGTGCAAGGACAGCCTCAAATTAACTGGTGCAGTTGACATCATCGTTTTCATTGTTATCCAGATTCTAAAACGATATGTAGGTATGCGGACTCGTTTTTATTCACTTTCGAGAGCGTTTTCAAACTTATACGGATTCGATGAAAACGATCAGCGTGTTAGTGTGGACGGAAGGCCTGAACAAATCAAAAAGATTCAAACGAAAACGCGTAAGTGTGGATGGGCTCATGTGAAGTTGCCCGTTTATAATACGGGCAAATTATCAATTGTCGGTAGTCAGTAAACATTTTTTTGTCGGTAGTCAGTAACATTTTCCCGGTTTTGTCGGTAGTCGGTTATTTTTTAGGCTGTTTGTCGCTAGTCGGTTAACCCCATCCAGACCCTGGAATAATAATAAGTGTGAATAGGTGCTGAAGTTGCAAAACATTTCGGGGCTCGAAACGTCAAATCGCAACATATGTATTATTTCAGCTCGACTTGGTGCCTCGCAACAAAGATGAGATTATATTTAGACCAGATTGAACTGTCGTTCCCTTGACCTCCCTGCTTAAATAGATGATATCAGGAACGCCTGGTTGATTCTATGAAAACCGACAAAAAGTCATCAAAACTGTTATCATGAGTGCATGGTAACTTGATCTTTTCCGGCGATGCAGTCCAATTGCGATTTTTGTTGCATTTGTCGGTTGCAAATCCGGTGCGATTTCTGTGCTCTCTTTTCTTCAAATCGCATCAAGTTGCAAAGAGTTTCCCGAGTTGGGAGTTGCACCTAGTTTACATTATTTGAGGTGGCGCGTACGTGCGAGAAAAAATCGCCACAATTCGCGCGACAAAAAGTGTAAACGAGTCTTAGGGCTCAAGATAAATGAATGCATCATTTATTCCTAAAAAGAACAAACGTCGAACTTCTTCTGTCGAACCTTTCCTTTTTCAAAAGATGCCGCTTCATTAATCTTTATGATAGAAAAATTCCTATTATTATCACTACGCGCGGCCAAATTGTAAACCGCCCTCTCTAAAACGCTCTATTTTTGCGGGCCAAATGGCAAACAGCGGGCCGCAAATACATTTACCGCCCTCATTCTGATTGGCCGTGGTGGCGCTCTGCTGCCACGCTAGACCAATCAGATCACGCGGATACCATTTTAGTGCGAGTTTGTGGCGGGAATTCACTCGGTGAAAATATTTCGGCGAGTTTTTCTAACTTTCTCTCGTTTCTTTATCGCCATGGAATTGGAAGAAACCCCGTATTTCACTCTCAGTAGCCAAAACTCAGACTTGAACGTTGATCAGTTAGCTAAATGAACAAGCAAAAAACACAAAAGCGACCGAGTGGGGAATAAGGAAGTTTGAGAAATGGTGCCACAAGGCACAAGCGAAACGTTGTAGTCGATTTTACCATCGTAAAACAAGACAAGTCATAAGTGAAATTCTACGGAAATTCTACGGAATTAAAATAGAGAAAGGGAAGCCTTGACGCCGAGTACTCTGACAGGAATTAAAAGCAGCGATTCATCGCCAAATCACACCGGTGAGCCGAAACCTCAACAACAAGAAGCTTAGTCTCATGTTCGAAGCGAAGGCGAACAAGTTGTTTACTAGAAGAAGAAAATAATATGGAACCGAAACATAAACTCGCTATCAGTCTGGGAAACAGTACTTAATTCGACAGCCACGGACAGAACACCGACGAAAAATGGAGGGCTCCGGAGAATTAAATTTATCTGGTTTTTGGTGTGCTTTCGTTTCGCGGGTCGAGGACGGGAGGGATGGCGAGAGCTGACTAGAAGTAAGCCTACAAAAACAGTTAAAAAAACATTTGCCATGTTTTCATTTGTATTGCCTTTTGGGATTCTTATTACCCTGCTAGCAGAGTAGATTTTTATGTGCTTTTAAAAGTTGTGATTCTTTTTGTTTCATGTATTAACCTAATGCACCAGTCAATTGACAGCCCCGCACCCCCCCATTCGCGCATTAGCGGGGCATTCACCTTTTGGCAAATGAAAGGCAGTGAGCGCCTCGGTTTGCGGGGACAATCTGAGAGGTGAATGCACCGTCCCCAGGGTAATAATTAAGAGTGAATGCGCTCCTTGCCCAATGAATTTAGAAGAAAACACAAAGGATTTTTACTCACTGAAAAGAGTCATGTCTATGGTGCCCAGTTTTCAATGCAGCCGCAGCCGATCGCAAAGCGTAATAAAACCATATTTTTCTACTTGCATTACTTTCGCTAGTGTAGATTAAAATTTAATACGTGTAATTCAAGTAACAAAAATCTGTATTTGTCGTGTCTTTTGTGAAGTAAGGGGCTGTTCATATGGATGTGAGACAGCCCGGAAAGCGGGCTGGTTTCTGTTGTGTTGTGTCCCGGGGAAGAGAGTGACTCCCCGCTCGATGTACTGTGTGGATGTCATGAAAGAAAGTGCATCTCCCGACCAACGGGGCAGTAATGTAGTGTGAATTCTGTACGAAAGCCCCGCTAGTACCCCGCTAATGCGCGAATGGGGGGGTGCGGGGCTGTCAATTGACTGGTGCATAAGTTTGTAATCTCAACGGGCGAAATAATTGTGAACGATACGATTTTTTTGCCTTTATCTAAGCTTACAGTATTCAATTCGGTTGGACGAACACTATGATACTTGTATTATTTGGCCTTGTGTAGTGATAATAATGATAATAACATGACTTTTGTCGGGCATATAGTTGATTTGTGTCCCTCGTAGCATCATTTGCACCCTCGCTGCGCTCGGGCGCAAATGATGCTACTCGGGCCCCAAATAAACTATATGCTCTCCAAAAGTCATGTTATTGTCCTATTTTGGATTGGAACGGCACGACTGTGGCACGAATGGCTAAGCCATTCGCACCAATATTACAAGGCTGGCGCTAATGATAGTGAACGATGTACACGCAAACAAATCTCTTGCCTAAACCTTCTCAATCAAGAATACAATGCATTTTTGTGATCTCAGATTGTGGAGGCGCCTTTTCTCTGACGATAGGAAATGGGTGAACTCCAAGTCCGGGCCGTCTTGGAACTCTGGATAAATGACCAGAGCTATAAATCCGATTTCTGGACCTCCCGAAACCAGAAGTCTTTTCAAATAAGGCGTGCACCAATATCCGCATAGTGTGAAACACGCCTCTTACTCAACTTCATTTACAAGTCGAACGACTATGGAGTGGACAAAACTTTCTCTTTGTGTTTCCGAAAATCTATTCAACAAAGGCTTTTTGGTCGGAAATATCGGCACAAAGGCAGCGGATCTTCCATTGTTGCTGTTGACATGGCGAAATCTACAACTAGGTTCAACAATTCTTTCGTGGACAAAATTAAATTAGTCTTTTAAGAGTAATTAGTACAGACAACCCAATATTTATAAGGGTATAAACAATTTTCACTCAAGGGCTATGAATAGTTGACTGCACAGAACTTCCGACAAATAATTCAGCCTTGTTTTCGAAGGCAGGGATACAAGAGGCTCGGTCATGCGAAAAGTCAAATTCCATGCTGAGTTCTTTTCTTTTGACAGCTTTAAATTGCCGAGCGTAAACCTCTGAGCTCAGATACTCTTTGGACAATATTCTTGATGCTATAAAATTAGGCCGACAACAACTTTTACGAAGAAATTGCAAAACGGTCGGTAACATGTCGCAAAAACAAATATTTTTATGGACATGCCCAAGAACCGTGTCTACCGCGTTTGAGCGCTCTGTGCGCACACTAAAAGGTGGGAAAGTGTTCCACGAGCCTTTTGCTTTGCCGTACTCTCACGGTCCAGATAAGAGAGGTAACGACTGGTTGACACTTGTAAGACCGACGGACACGGCAGAAACAGCGACGTACCAGTCTGTGGCGGATGAAATAAGCCGAAAGGTGGAGGACAAGGAGTTCGTATTTGTCAAAGAAATGGCGATAACCTTGCAAGGCAAGTTTGAAATTCTGCTTCAAGATGGAATGAAAGGATTCAAGCACACTTTTCTTATTCGTCACCCAAGAGAGTCTATTAACTCTCTTTACAAAACCTCGTATTTTGATCCAAAACTAGCCGGGTTTAAAGAGTTGCTAGACTTGTTCGAGTTTGTCAAGATGCACCTCGACCCCTCCCCCCTAGTCATTGATGCAGATGACCTACTGAAGTTCCCGGATGAAGTCATGCGTTTGTATTGTACGGACGTGGGGATTGGGTACGAAATTGAGATGACGAGCTGGGGACCTGAGCCCGTGGCCGACTGGACCCGACCGCTTTGCCGAGGTTGGCACGATTCGGTTATCAATTCCACAGGATTCCATAAAGAAGATAGGGGCTTGCCTCGTGGGCGAAACAGTCCAGATGTAAATGGGTTACCAGGAGAGGTTATGGACGCGATAAATGCGAATTTACCACACTACGAAACTATATACTCAGAAAGGATGATATTTTGATATTGACTGGAGTCAGATACTAGTAACTTAGAATTTTCGTGCTAAAAGTCACGCTAGGAAAAACAACGAACCATTTAGGGTGTCACGATATTGTATATATGTCACGTAATTGTAATGTAAAGCTAGAGACTATAACTAGTGCAGTATACACCTGTTTCAATTAACGTTGCTCTGCAAAACGTAAAACCATGAACCATAAGTCGTAATGGTAATTCCTGCCTAAAACGAAGCGGTTCACGCCAAATTGTGTCTCAAAGTAGTAAACAAAGTGCCATTGGGTGGTTTTAGTTTAATTTGGTTTGCCAAACTCGAGGAAAATACGAGATAGCGTCTTCATTATGATGCATGGTTCATGGTTTTACGTTTTGCAGAGCAACATTAATTGAAATAGGTGTATAAAACAGACGTCAGCGGCGTAGCTACCTCTAGGCAAAAAGACATTTGCCTACATTAATTTTGTTTTGACAAATCTTCGCCTCACGAAAAGGAAAAAAGGGAGAGATCCGTGCCTGCGCAAAAATCTTAGCAGTAACAATCTTGCTCTTTCTGGGCACATCTTGAACATCTATCTTTGTTAGTAAAAAGCTTTATGTATGTTTTATTTTGGTACAAGCCCTCATTATGCACGAATGTGTGTTACATGTCCACTAAAGGTTGAAAATTCGTTGTCGATTCCTTCTTAAAGCCATCTCTTCGATATTTTTTCTACAATTGAAAGTGATCCTGGCTACGCCACTGGACGTGTGGAAATCAAATGTAACAAACTGCGTGACATTCGAGTGAAAAAGTGTGCCTGTGATGTTACAATGTAACAACATGAATTCTGTTTGAATATTCATTTATTTTTTCATATTTAATTTTTTGATCTTATTAAAGTAATTCTGATATAAGATAAATTTGAGACTGAGACAGAGATTTCACCTACTCTGGTAGACAAATAAACAAGTGCATAAGTGTTTAATACCCTCCCAACATATAATGCCATGACAACCGAAGGCAACGTTTCGTTTGCTTAAAATTTGCATGTGACTTGACTGCTTCATCAAAATGACTGATAAATGATACTGAATAGCGGGTCAAAATCAGCAGTCTGACGCCGACTGTACATGTTTCCTTTACCCAGAACTGATCTACAAGGGCGGACGAGGCATTCCAATTTTAACTGTATTTGCTGAAGGAAATTTGTGATTTTTGGTCCCTATAGTTTCACTATCGGTCCTCCTTTCAGAAATATATTTTTTCCAAAATGGCCGCCGCAAATTCACATGTCTTAAAATTAAACCGACTGAAAATCAAATACTGGCACAAGAAAGAGTATCCTCACATTAGTAATACTTTAAATTTTCGCTGTGATAAATGCCATATCGGCTGAGAAAGCAGAGTCTGAAAATTGAACATTTTACAGAGATTTGTATGACTCGGGGTATGACGCATACCCACAGTCATACAAACGTCTGTAAATTTTCAAATTTTCAACGTCCGTTTTCTCAGAAGATATTGGATATAATGCAGCGAAATTTTGTAGTTTTACTAAAGTGATGATGTGTGTTCTAGTGCTGGTGTTCATTTTTAACAAAAATCGATTTCAATTTTCGGCGGCCATTTTGGAAAAAGGTCTATTCCTGGATCACAACCCTGAACTATCTACACAATCTTCATAACGATATATCTATAACTCTGTAAATTCTAACCTATTAGCTATGGCTATTTGTAGTTACTGAAGTCCATTCGGAGTTTAATCGACGGCGCAACTGGTGCTACTTTCGGTTGCGCTGCGGGCGCCTTCGCTTTAGCAGACGCTTGACTCGCACGAATTGCTGATTCCAGTTGCTGCTTGAGCTCAGGTGCCGAGGTCATGATTGTTTTGAAAGGCTGTGGGTATTGAGGGCCTATTTTCATGAGTCGTTGTAGACAGTGGTCGTGTAAGGACTTGGCTGGTTTGCTTGTCGAGGTGCCAACAGAGAGAAGGGATACAAGGAGGGGGATGAGCAGACTGAGCATGTGAACTCCTGTGAAAAAAAAAAACGTTTTTGTGAGGACTTTCAGCACGACGAGGGATCTCGGTACGTCTGTTGCTCTATCAACTAGCTTGCCGACATGAGGTTTAGGTCATGGCAATGCCCGTCTCTCGCTGTCTATCTTTTTGCCTGTCATCGCTGTCTGTCTCTCTGTCAGCGCTGTCTATCAATCGTTTTCCCTGTCTATCTGTCCGTCCTTCTGTCCGCCTGTCTGTCAGCATTGTCTGTCTATCTGTCAGCATTATATGTCTATCTGTCATCATTGTCTGCCTGTCTGTCGTCATTGTCTCTTCGTCAGTATTGTTTGTCCATCTGTCAGCATTGTCCGACTGTCTATCTGTCATCATTCTGTGTCTGTCTGTCTGTCTGTCATCATTCTGTGTTTGCCTGTTTGTCAGTATTGTATGTCTATCTGTCAGCATTGTCTGACCGTCTATCTGTCATCATTATCTGTCTATCTGTCTTCGTTGTCTGTCTATCTGTCATCATTATCTGTCTTCGTTGCCTGTCTGTCTGTCAGCATTATCTGTCTGTCTGTCAGCATTGTCTGTCATCGTTGAATTTCTGTCTGTCTGTCTGTCTGTCAGCATTGTCTGTCATCGTTGAATTTCTGTCTGTCTGTCGGTCAGCATTGTCTGTCATCGTTGAATTTCTGTCTGTCTGTCTGTCGGTCAGCATTGTCTGTTTTTCTCTGTCTCTCGGCGTTGCTTGTCTCTCGGTCTGCCTGTCAGCATTGTCTGTCTTTCTATCTATCAGTTTTGCTAACGTCTAACCATTTGTCTTTTCCGATTGGTACTCACTTAATTGCTCCTCCGTCATAGCCACGAGTGTCTCCACCACTTTGATGGCTTCTATACACACATTCAACTCCTGCTCATTGGTAGCTTTATTAAAACAAGCGTCGTTCAGAAGCGCGATAACGTGAGGTGCAATACTCTGGATTAATGGCACGGCCACGCCCCTGTCTGGGCACTGAAATATCGATGAGGTTGTCTGCAGTGCTTTGAGCTGCAACTGAAATAAAAGACAAAGTTAAAAAATTAAGTAAGACACTTTATTGACGTCTCATCTTCTAGCCTTCCACGGGCTACTCGGGGAGAAGGGACCTTGGTTTATTGTCTCATTCGAAGGACGTGAAACAACGAATCGGTTCTACCACAATGAACGACAAGGTCCGAAACACAAACCAAGCAGCGACCCAAGCCGGAATCGAACCTACGACTACAACTCGAAGAAGACTCTCCTACACGAGTCGAGGAGAAAGGGTGCTTTCTCTGACGTTCGCTTCCAGTCGCGTTGAATCCGGTCCTCTCCACGACTGCTCAGGAAATAAAAGCATGATGGGTGTCGTGGTTAACTATGTGCAGGAGGCATTGAATCCTTTCTAGGCTCCTTTCTATCACTAACCTGCGGATTTGTGGACTTGATACAACGGCAAAACACATTGATGATCTTCTGTTCCAAGTCGGCTACCAGCACGACTTCGCGCGGGGCGGAGAGGATGAATAGGGCGAGCGTCAACATCACGATCGAGTCGTCCATGTTCTGGACGTCCACATTATCGTGTGGGAATTCTGTTATGTCCGCTTTAGCTGCGTCTAAGATTGTCGCAAGCGCACTGCAAGGGGAAAGTGAGACTGAGCGGGATGCTGAACCTCGAGGATTCTAGACACTTGGAGTAGTGTGAAATCCTAGAGTGATTGCTGTGAAAAATGGGCAGGCGCAAAAAATCCCCCCCCCCCCGACGGTCGAGGGTCGGGTAGCTGTGACTTGGGTCCTCAACAGAGGGGTGCGAATTTTTTTTTGCTACTGCCCAATGTGTTGCGTGAATCTCCTAATTCGAAACTCATGAGAACAATAACGAATAAAAACCACATCTCTGTTGGTATAATATTAGACTCTCAAAGACCTTCGTGGTCGCGCGGTTTGAATGACACGTACAATCGCTTCGCTCAATTTTATAAGTATCCTAATAGAGGTCGATCCGGCTATTTTGATTGGCTATTTGGTGTATCACGTGATTCTAGAAGGAATCTAGCTCGCTTGTGAAGACGACTAGAGGTACCTGCGCATGTGTATGCGCTTACGCACCTCTGTAGCAGTTCTATCCATCGCTTTGCACAACGTACATCCGCGGTATATGGAGACCTGGTCAGCAGTTTCAGCGCTTGTAGACACGCAGGCGCAGTAATGTTCGCCCCAGGCCCACTCGTTAGGGACACCTCACGTAACGTGCTAGTGATTAGGTACAGGACACTAGGGAGAACTGCCAAGGACTGTCCTGGCGCACAAAGGCCTGGACACGAGGCTAGTGCCGAGACTGCCGCAGCTGAAAGCTTTGCTGTGTCTTCCGAGAGGCCTGAAACGAGCCAAACAATATATTGCTATGACAGAGGCAACGCCGTCGCTTAAAAAAATCTTTTCTTCTGGGCCAAATCCCTCAAATGTTGCTTTCTTTCTATATATGGGAAATGTTGATTCTCCTTTCTTTGTCCTTTTTTGTTCTGATTGGTCTTTTTATCGGCAACTTTTCTCGCAAGCAAGTGGGAATCTAGCAATTTTTCACTCCTATTATTTTAATAGTCATGACGACTTTCTGTGGTAAAAAAGATAGGACATATTATTCTAGGTGGGGATCCTTTGATGCCGTAGAACAATGGAGTTTTTCCTAGTTCTTGATTGGATCCAAGCAAGTGACCGTCACTGAACTAAACTCATTTTTAGACTGACGGGCTCATGGAGGTCTTTTCATGTAAATTTAGGGGTAAATGTCCAAGTGAAGTGAGGACAAGAAATAGAGGAATTATGTGCATGGTCAGATAATCAGGAATGAATGAAAACATGGGCTCCTGATGAAAATTATTTACGATAAAATGGGTGTTTTGTAGAAAAGGTACCAGAAAACTGCCAAGCATTTCAGTGAACTTCCAATTTGCAAGCTCTTGTTAGTTAAAAATCTGAGAATGTCTTGGCGAATTTGCACTAAAATGCCACTACCTTTAATTTTCAGGCCGGCGCCAGCGGAACACAATTTTTGGGGAGCAAGGGTGGTGCGTTCCAGGCACCGGCGATGGACAAAATTTAAATTCACTCCGTTCAAAACTCTCCCACGGTCTCTGCAGGTCTTTTGTGCTCCCTCTCCCGTAGGGGGTTTTGACTTTAATTTCCCGTGTCCTCGTTTTTCTTGTCATATCGGGCCTGGCATGTCATTATTGTTATTAGTAAAGAATGCAGGACCACGAATATGCGTATGTACGGATGTTTCTACAGTTGCCCGCGGGGTGTTTACGCTAGAACTAAAGTGCAATAAATTGGTTATACAACCGGAGGGCAACAACACGATGAAGGTTGCTATTTCATGGCACAAAAACTATTTATAACATGGAGTACACAGCTGGCGGGCAATATCGAGAGCGAGGGATATGAATTTGCTCAGTTCTAAACATAATACATAGTGAAAGAATGAGACAAAACTGCACAAAGCCTCTGTTATGCCATTTTTCATAATTCTGCGAACTGCACTTTACATTTCAAAACTGCGTTTGGCTTCCATCAATCAATCAAACCTTTTAAGATAGGCCCATGGAGTTTTCTAAGTTTCGTTTGAATTTTACATTTTGTTTTTAAAGCCTTGCTGACCCCTATCATTTGACGAAGTCTCTTAAATACTCTGCAAAATCACCCAGAACTCGTTTGATTGACGGAAGCCAAACCGCGGTTTGTCGTTTGGCGTAGAGTTCGCAGAATTATGAAAATCGCAGTACTCACTGCTGGCTAGCTTCAACTCGTTTAAATCTAAAAAAAATACGTTTTAGTGTAATGTCCATGTCCCAGGGGGCTACTCGGATATAACAATGACGGGGGGGTCCGACGTATTTTTTTGGGTATGAAATTTGTAGTTAAAGTATTTTTTTGGGTTGAAAATTTTACCAGGTATTTTCTTGGGGGTTGACAAATCCGAGGGTATTTTTGGGGGGGGGTTGAAACGTTAAGTTGATCATCATTTCCGGGAAACATAATGGGACGGCCATCATGTGTATGCTGGTATCTTTTTAGGCTAAAAACGTTGGGTATTTTTTTGGGTATCAAATTCATGGCTCAGGTATTTTTGGGGTATGAAATTTGGAGCTCCGTCGGACCCCCCGGTCATTTTTATATCCAAAGGCAAATACCCCCCTGGGGTCCATGTACTTAGAAAGCTCTACAAGGGCAAGAGGGTTTCCGTTTTATTTAACTTTTCTTACAAACAAACGCAGACAAATATAATTAAAATATAATGTAAGTAAAAAATAAATTTTCTTTAAAAGCTTTCAACTAAGCTGCCTGTTTACCCACGGAGAAATGGAACGTGTCAAATAAACTAAAATAGAATTCTAACAAAATCTTGCCGGTAACAAGAACAAGATCCATTTCCTATTTGCTGGTTTTTAGCTTAATGTGCATGGTTATATAATTAGTTTATAATGAGCTTTTAAAAATGTTATGCTGTAAGTACAATATATTTAATGAGCTAGTCCATATTCAAAGGATATGGGAAATAGTTGATGGGCATTAGCGAAGAAACAACACAGGAAAAGATCTAGCCTAGGAAGAGCACTAGAGAAGGCTTTTTTTCAAGAGTATTGAACGAGAAAACATGTTAATGTAATAATAGTCGGCAAAAACGTGCCTTATCGAGAGTGAGTGATATGAATTTGCTCAGTCCTAAACATAATACATAGTGAAAATCTGAAAATGAGAAAAACATTGTCTATACTACATAAATCCTCTGTTATGCCATTTTGAGTAGTGAACGTGAAAGCATGTTAATGTAATATAGTGGGTAAAAATGTGCCTTCTCGAGCAATGAACATAGGATATTGTTAGTACGATATTTGAAAAAAGGAATAACATAATTAAAATGGAAATATTGGAATATTATGCAAGCAAATAGAAAAAGGCAAAAGTGGACATCAAGAGGAAAGAATATAGACTTTGAATGCTTTATTATCTTATAGTCCCTTTGTAGTAAAATTGTAGTAAAAATGGAAGAGAAATGCAAATAAATGCAGATACCTAGCATAGGGATTGAATATAAAAACAGCGCAGTAGTTTTTTCAGTGAATTTTTGGCATCTTTTTTGAAAGAAAAACAAGACGACTTCGTCAATCTGATGACAAAGTGACTCGAAAACGCAGACACAAAAACTAGGATAAAAACATCAGACAAGTATTCTAGACACAAAATTCAAATGGAGTTGGATTATTCCATGTGACTTGTCATCAGCTCTTTCCTACCTATGATAAATAGCCACAACAAAAGTTAATTGTAGCTTGAATTTTCTTCTTTTTTTTTTTTACCTAAATCTTCGAGTACATAAAGCAACGAGTTGTGTTTGGAAGTCAAAATATCCTGATACATTCATGTTGTAAATGCATTATTTAGCAACAAGTCTAGAGTGGCCCTTTCCTAGTCTAGCTTCGAAAAAAAAAATAATTTATGGGAACAATATGCATAAAACATCGACACGTACAATTCATGTCTTCTCCTATGTTGAAGACTTCCTCCCATATCAGTCATTACGTGTAGAGAGATGCGGTCCACGATAAAAAAGAGATTTCCTAGAATTACACCAAACGACGTCTGTAGAGTTCTTTTCAATTAGGTTTACTGGATTGTTTTAAACCTCAATCTCTAGAATCTGCCTTACCGATCCTTATACAATTATAAATAGAAAATTGTGTGGTATTCCTGGTATAAGTTAAGAATCAGATATTCCGTGTGAACAGCATAATATAAGGAAAACCGTCAAGGATCAAGGAAAATCATATTCTACTTTGATAAAACCCTCCAATCCATTTTGCAGTAAATACTGCGAAGTATACCCTGATACATCCCTGATGTAGAAATTACAAACAATCACAAACAACTGAATTCCATTGAATTCACTGATGTTGCCTCACATACGTCAAACATAAGTGAATTCAGCACTTCTAGAAATTTCAATAAAATCTTTCAGATTCTTAGCTCTGCCATCTCGAAAATGCCGATTGCAAATTCCACTGAATTCTGTTTTATTTCGAGAACCAATTCAACCAAGGATCTGAAGAATTCCACACTAACTTTACTTTGCAATTAGAAAATTCCATTGAATTCATTGAACTCAGTCGGCTCGATTGCTAAGATTCCTTGAGATTTCAGATAAAAATTCCCGTTGAATGATTCTATTGAATTCAGCTATCACATCCTGGTACCACGACTATAGGAACAAGATTCCATGTATCGTAGAATTACCATATGTCATTTAACTGAAATGATTTTACTTAACAATCAGACTCTAGCTCCAGAATCTCCAGAATTCGCCAAATGAACAGCCGTGTTCGAGACATAGCCGCACGCTCCGCTGCAAGCGCCGGCCAACCCGGCAATTCTCAACGCCTCGTCGTAACTTGGTGGAGGTGTACCGGGGCTTTCACGACCTGGGAAAAGCAAGGTGCTATACCTCGGGGGCCCATCTAGAGAAAATCTACATGATGTTCTAGAATTCCCAGTACATCTATGCCCGCTATCGGAGCCATTGTTTCGCTCGTAGAGTGTAATCCCCTCGTGCCTGCATTCCGGGAGCCGGCACATTGCGGTAGAGGGGGAACAAGGGATACCGTTTGGTGAGCTGGGATAATTTCCATTCTCCTCTAGAGCCAGTCTACGATGATTTGAATCCTGTCTTCGATGTTTAAACCGAAAACACTGACAGCAAATCCAGGCGAAAAATATAACAGCTACAATCCCAGCTATTAAGAGCCCTAAAACCGAGCTCGATTCCTCGATATTTGAAAAAGGCTCTAGGGGGATGTCTTTTTTATGGTTCGTTGAACTTCGCCATTTTTTCTCGCAAGATCCAGACACGCAAGAGTAGCCGGGAGAACAGTCAGTAGCTCTGTAACAGCCGCTAGTACACATATTAACTGAGTTTTCACAGTATTGCCCTGCGCGGCAATCCCAGTTGTTATTACAAAATCCATTGCACGAAGATCGACGAACACAGTACCCTTTACAACACAAACCCTGAGCAGTTCGACACTGCGAATCCGTGAAACAGTATGTTTCGACCAGTTTCTTGCATAATATTTCAAGCACACAAACAGAAACTGCGAGAACTGTATTCCGAATATCTAACATCTTGAAGCAATATATCTTGAACTAGGTCGCAGAATTTTTTTCTTCACAACGAAGAGAACAACATTGGTACCATTTTTTCCTCTTTCGTAGTTAAGGAACACGTTGCCCGTAAAGTGAAACTGCTAAAACAGTAATGTTAAAATATGTCATCGCTTTAGAGTGGAATACTCCCTAAAGATTCAGTAGGGGGTTCTGTTAAATAGTACTCAATCTGCAAAAAATGGTAGCAATTTTTCTTCTAGTCGACGTTGGTTGCCTTGTGAATAACTAACTCGCCGCAAATCCCAAAGCGTTTGAGTGCCAATCGGCACGCTTTGCGTCTCCCCACGAGGAAAGTGATCGCTCCGAAATTCGCAGAGATTGACCAAATCTAAAACCCTGCTTTCAAACTGCAAGCTCAAAGGATTAAAGTCGCCAAAATCGAAGTATTACCAACATCCAAACGGCGATAAAATCACTATAAGCTTGATAAACGGCTTGCAACTTCCATCGAAATCCGTCTTTGCTGATTACGGAAAATAATACAATCAAAAACTCAGTTACGACTTGGGTTATTAATTATGCAAAGCGGAAAAGTCCCCGGTTATTAGATTCATTTTACGGTAGCCCCTGAATGTGAACATTTTAAGCAAGTCACTTGCTTAGAGTGCCTTAACTCATTACGTTCCGTGGAATCACAATGCCACAGCCCCTTGTTTTATGTTTAGAGCTTGCGCTTTAAACGGGCGGTGCTTTTTTCCCGAGTTGTGACCATAACTTTAAAATATTTTTCGAAAAGATCATTGCTAATTAGGTGAATCAAATTTGTGGGTGACAAATCGCCTTTCTAGTTTGTTTAATTTGTGAAGATCAACAAATATGTCAAAAAGCCCAGGGGCAAATATAAGAATTGTTGATTTTTGGAGTTGAAATAATTGACCGGCAGAGAAGAAAAATGAAGACTTCGTGCAGTGGAAATGTAAATAGCCAAGGGGAGCGAGAAATCAGCAGGTAGACGCGCCATTTTGCTAATTTATCTGCGTTTACGGATTTTGTTTTTGTTCTAGTTATTAAAATGTTAGAAAAAATCGCAATATCACCCGTCGCGAAAATCAAGAAAAATAAGCCAGTGACATGGTGATGCAGTGATTCGCTATAAATTCCCAGTGGCTCTCAATTCTCCTATAAAAAACAATTAACCTTGAAGGCCTTTCTGATCAAAAATCCTATCGGTCCAGTTACTCTTCAGGTATAGAGGAATTCCCAGGTGTACGATAGTCAGGTGAAAAGCACTCTTCTAGAAAATAAAAATATGGAAGTATAAGGAGATTTCCCATTGATTTGCGCGGTAAATGGAAATTGGACGACACCCAGTGGGACTTAGCGCGGCAATCGGAACAACCCCGAGCTTTGGCTAATGATATTATGTTGAGTCGACAGAAAGAAATTTGAATGAAAACGCGGACAAGTACTCGAAACACAAAGAGCTTCTACTGAGACATTCGCGAGAAAAACCTCGAATTGGCTTTTTTGACGGGAGCCATTGTGTAGTAAGTTTTCGTTTTAGCTGGAAGCCTTTCAAGTGCAGGGCTTCATGAATATTTTCACGTAAAGAACAGATAACTTTAAGTGCAAAATGTATATTTAGATATGTAGATACAAATAGACTCCTAAACCAGACTTTATCTCAACTACAAAATTTCTGAAAAGTAGGTCGACAACGTCAGTCTGTCTAAACAAACACATCTGGAAAGATATTCCAAAATAAAAGCGTTCTCGGCAACCGCCAAAATAAGTAAGATTGCGAGAGACGAAACGACTGAGTACAAAAGCAACTTGATTTGTGTGATTTCAATTTGAGAATTATAGATCAAGTGCAAAACAATTGAAGGCCAAATTTTTTTAATGTCTATACTTAGAACGTTTTTAGCGATGGAAAAAAAGGAAAAAATTACGGTAAGAATGCAAACGAATTAGGTGGTCGCGTGGATGTGGGACTAATTCCATTCCAGCTGCATTCTACAATAGTATCAAATATACAGCTTTCATGATGAGAATCTAGATATGGAGAATTGCTATGGAATTTTTAAACAAATACCAATTATCACATAGGTCCGAGAACTCATTAGCGCTTTTAAATTAAGAGTCATTTCATTTTGCTGGCAGATGGTTTCATTCCCGAGCCAATTTTCATTAAAAACACGAGTGTTCAAAACTAGAATGCGATCAGTTTCTATCCGAATATGGGGCACAATTTTTGTTTTTGTTTGACCATAGTTGATAACATCTTTTTAACTCAATACAGGGCAGTTTGGACTTGCTTTTGGATATGTAATTAGATGATTTGAAAACTTTCCCTGTTACTTTATTCTGGACAAGTTTTTTTTTACAAATCTTATCTGAGCTGTTTGAAAGTCGGATTTGTATTATACTTCCTCCTCTATGTTCAAAGGATTCTGATAACGAAATAAAATTGTCAGTAAGCCCAGTCAATTACTGATACCTTATTTGCTAGTTTACATTTTCCTTGTAGGTTTTCCTACTGTTATTCCTATTGCATTTCACAATTCCGTTTCAACGGGTATATTCTCATTACAACACGATAGTTATGAACAATAAATTCACCCCCCCCCCCCCCCCCCCTCATTTCCACCAGCCCCCCTCCCTGATAAAGATGAACGGTCCCTTACCAGGATGCCAGTTTGTTGTCAAGAAATTATGCTGATCTAGTCAAAGAAATTCTAGTTTGCTTCTCCCTGTATTTCTACTAAATGCCATTTACTTTCGAAATGAAAAAAAAAAAGAATCCCTTAATCTATCAATATTTCCTGTCCATATTTTCGCATCAAATGACTTTCATTGCTTGTTACGCTCAACATCACTTGTATTGCCTTCCGTTCATTCTTAAATCTTCATCTCATAAACCTATTTCCTGATAAAATAACCAGATGGCTTTCTTCAGAAAAGCATAATCTTCTTTTGGTTTTAATACTTTAAGACAACAAGTGCTTTGATTGGCGCCTAGCTAGCGCATCGTTTATGTCATCTTATGAGCAATACTAGAAATCGTGATCGAAGGGCAGATTTTTCCCATGATTGAATGTGTTTATTTGCAAAGTTTGGCGTCGCAGTGCTGGATTTGACGACAACATTATTGCTTACACCTGGTTCTACATGATTTAGGTTGACTTTTCTAGGAAGTTCATCACTACATTTTTCTTCCATTTGCATAATTCTGCGAACTCCCACTTTACATTTCTGAACGCCAAACTGCGTTTTCGCCTCCGTCAATCAAACCTTTTAAGACGGGCACGTGGATTTTTTTCTAAATTTCGTTTGCATTTCATGGTGAAAATTTTGGGTTTAAAGTCCAGCTAGTCCTTATTAGTTCAAAAAACCTCTCAAAGCCTGCGTGAACTCAACCAGTGCTGTTCACTTGTTTGATTGACGGAAGCCAAACCGCGGTTTGTTAGTTGGCGTAGAGTTCTCAGAATAATGAAAATGGCAGTAAAGCCCTGGTTGGCCAACCGCGAGTGGAACTTTTCAGAAACGAACGGAAAACCCACTGTAGAAGTTCTCGAAAATTAGTTGCTCAAAAATTTAAAAAATATATATTAGGTATTAGTATAATTACTCAAGCGATTCCGCGCGCTGATTGGTCGAGACGTTCGAAATATTTTGCTATAATTGAAAACATTGGCGATCGCGCGCGCCCTTTATTACGAGAAACTAAAAATACCCCTAATCCGATTTTTTTTGTCAAAAATCTTAAAAGTCGCTTGAGTAATTATACTAAAATAATTAGTCGCCTCAGCGAAACTTCGTCTCGGTGACTATTCGCCGATGGCGACTAATTGTTAAAGATAATTACCTGCGAAAAAATCCGGTTGTAATTGTTTTAGGGATAATGACAAGAGTGTTCTGTTGACGTTGTGCTATTTGTAAATACGGCTAAATAACAGCTCCCGCAGCGGAAGAAGAGCCACTAATAGGTGTGAGGCCGATTTGCGTATTTATTATTATTTACCCATTATTTTATATATATATACTATTTCCAAACTAAATTTTATATAAATATATAGCCCGATTATATATATATACATTAAAGACTTAGCCTACCTTTAACACCTACAGCCACGAGAGGGGCGGAGCTGTGTTGTTTGGCGGAGGGCGAGGGTGGTACCAGGTTAGGGAGTTGCCGGTTCAGCACGCACATACAGATCTCCATGACACCATAAACCACAGACTTGCCAGCAGTGATGTCTACCTCCCCCACGGGATTCTGATTGCTTGCTGGGCCACTACCCATGAAATAAAAATATATCGTGAGAGCGGAATTTATTTGAAGAAAATTTTATTTATTTTGTTTGAGACATTTACAGAGCACGGAATGCTCAAGGAAAACACTGTACAGAGCAAGGGGTCCGTTGTAAGAAATGAATTCCTGAAAACCATTACGGTTATTTTCACCATTTTTCCCGCGCCAGGTTGCGAAGTTGGTTCCTTGATTCCCAAACTAGGTTCCCAAGTTCGCAACCAAGTTCCGAACTAAGTTGGTAACTTCGCATCTATGTTGTACAAAACTCAAACGTTAGCTGCTTAGGCTTCTTTGGCAGTGGTTTCTGAATATTGAAAGGTTTGTACTGGTTTTATCTGAATTTTTCAACTGAGCTGCCAAATTACGAAGTAAGTTGGGAACTTTGTTGCGAACTTGGGAAGTAGGGGGATGGGGGAGGGTATACTTCTATTGTCTTCAAAACAATAGGTTGATAAATATGACGTCATGGCTCTTCATTTGTGACGTCATGGCTCTCCTCGGCTCCTCACCGGGCTCTAAAAAAGCGCTAATTCGGTTCTCCCTATACTACTAATGTTAGTGTCACTAAATATGATACCTTAAAGAAAATCGAAAACAAACTGTCACGAAAGTGTAACACAGGGTTACAGACCTCGCTTTTGCACGTTGAGCTTGTTGGGCTTCCTGTGTTGCTTTGACAATCTGAAGCACTACGTCCATGACGCTCTGTTGGATCTCATGTGAGTCACGTGTCAAAATGATGCGATGCAACACGTTCAGCATCTCTACCGACAGCATCTGCCACATAAATCAACCACACAACTCGTTAGCTAGGAACGGATTGCATGCATGCTAATGTTTGAGGGGCCATTTGACTCTTGAGGGGGAGGGGCGGAAACATTCCTGCATACTGAAAATCCACTAAACATCCACCGCGCAGCTGGAACTGACCCCCCCCCCCCCTAAATAATTTAATGGTTGGCCCCTTATCAAGGCGGACTTGAATCTTTTACTGGGTGCAAATAAAATGTATAGTATATTTTACTTCAGTAGCACTTCAAGTGCATGGGTGTCAGACTCGGCAAAGTCTTGCACGCTTTCTTGCTCGAAAGAAGCGTGCGTTGTCATGGAATGGTTGACAATTTTTTTTTTGCTGTGGCACATGTTACTGAGAACAGCAAGTAGACTTCACCGGAACACACAAACTGAAAACTCCTGAATAGTTCACTTAAGGGACCCTCGATATAACGGACAGTCTTCAGGGTTCCTATTGTGTCCGCTAATAACATCATTACCTGTTCTCTGCCAACAATAGCTCGCTGTTTTGGTGCGTCCAGTAGACTGTAGAAGGCGTGAAGACAAGAAGACACGGTGGCGTTAGACTGGGTCGAGCGAGGTGAACACAGTGATTCCATGCAAATCCCAACAAGCAAGTGAAAACGGTCCTGGTTGACTTCTTCCGGGGTTTTGGCCGTGGTTACCATAGCAGCATTTCCTGTCGGGAACCCTTAATAATAGATTATAGAACTTTAATAATGAAGTAGTAGAGATTATGTTGGTGGTGGTAGTCGCAATAAAATGGCTCTGGAAACTGTTCCCTTATACAGCAGTTCCGAACTGCCTTGCCTTTCATGAATTGCATTTCTGGCCCATAAAGCAAGCATTGCTACGACTCATCAACAACAACGCGTCCTAAGGGAGAGGACTATTGTGTAAAAGGAGCAGAGAGCAAAGAGAAGAGCAAAGACAAGTGGAAAAGAAAGGGTAAGGGGACAATGAAAATAATCTAATAATATTCGAAAATCCACGACGGCCTACATTCACAAGATTTTACGTGGATTTCTGTGTACCTTGCGAGGCGTCCTCACTTGTGGTCAAATCAAAACCTCCGCCATTCAGCCAGAGAGCAGTAGAGTGGACTAGCGACGGCCAGCAGTTACGATAGTGAGGTCGCGCCTGGTCCATAGAGTCAGGGCTACAAGAAAGGTAATAAAGATCATGATTTATATTAGACTGCTTGCAGTCTCTTCTTTGGTGAACGTTCGTGAAAACGAGCGCGTCAAAACGAACGAGCGCCGATGACCTGAAGTACCTAAAGGCACGGGCGAGACGCGCCCTCTGGCTTTTCACGCGCTCGTTTTCACAGACATTCGCCAAAGAAGGGACTGCAAGTAGACTAGATTTATATGTAACTTAATGATATGGCCACCGAAAACATTATACTTTAACATCCCCAGTTTTAAAAATACCAACTGGAAGTAGTAAAGGATGCTTTCAACATGATATGGTGAAAATTTGAGGTCACTTCGATGTAGGATTTCAAAGATAATCGCGGATTCTAATTACAGCTTACATGAAAAAGTTGACTCCTTTGAAATCGGTCTAGGGGAGACTATTTTCAAATACTATAAATTTGTAATCTTAATTCGCTCAAATCTTAGCAATATCGAAATTTCCTATACTGCAATGAGTGATAGTGGTCTCCCTTGGCTTGTGATTGGTTGACGGGGAAACCATTCAGCAGCAACTTGTAAATTCTCTCGTTCATGATTGGCTAGGTGTATTTCTTCATACTACAGCAATTTGAAATTGGCCCTATACTACTACCAAGATACCTGTAGAACATTCCTCCCTGAGGGGGTAACTGCGGTCCATATTCTGGAGGAAGTGTTAGGAGGGCGTGGTCCTTCAGGGCCCCCAACCAGTACCGACTGAGAGACTTTAACTCGGGTTCCACAAGCTGTAAGAGGCATCCGGGGGGCTCGGCCAGCTCATCTTCCTCAGGAGTGGGGGTGGGTGGGGCATCTTTTTGCTTCATGGCAACGATGTAGACCTTGACAAAAGCGGATAACTGGTTAAATGTGTTCACAATATAGAAACAATCAGTGACCAGTAAATGTTTTTAAAATCACCTCCGCCGAAAAGCCTTAAGTATGGCTAGTGTTTCCATGTAAGCTTGAGTTGCAGTGACATATGAATACATAATTCCCCTTATAACATGTTGATACCACTACTACCAGAATCCTGTTCGAATTCGTTTTGTTATTCAAAAGTTTGAACTCCTTTGGGAGCTGCAAGATAATGGTGTTAATGAGGCAAGCAAAAGGAACTACGAAAGGATTCTGGGATTAGTGGTATCAAGAGTAATAAAGGACTTGAGAATTTCGTGACATATCGATTTTGTGACAGATTGTGACAGATGATTACAAAGAAGACGAGGGCAAAGGAGGATTACAATATTAAGGTAAGTGAACACTTGATTGACATTACCTCTGCCCAAGCCTTGAGTACGGCAAGTTTTTCCATGGTTGCTGCAGCCTCGTTGTAAAGTTGTAGCGATTCTTCTTTGCTAGCGCTGAACTTAGAGAGCTTGGTGACGAGCAGCTGCTGGATACGGCGGACATCGTTAAGATCTCTCGCTATACCGCCAGCTATCCATGCACTACACACCTGTTAAAATGTCAAGAACAAATCCGTCCGGTTATTGATAACAATTAAAGAGCCTTATCCACTTTAATATTTTTCATTCGATATTAGCAGATGAATTGCGTTTAGAAATCTCGAAATAACTATCTACAAACAAAGTCCCATAATTGATTTACCGAATTCAATCCAAAATATTGCTCAACATTATCTAAGTCAGCCGATGGAATTGGATACTTTCTCTGACTTAGTACGTTGCTAGGCTGGCAAAAGGACATCTGACACAGGCTCTTAAAAGATGATACACACGTAATAATGTTGATACTTTCATTCTATAGACATGTTGAACCTCTTTTTATAGCTCTGTGAGCCATGGTTACTGGTGCAGTCATAGAAACGTACCCTGCGAGTAGTGATTTCGGCGCCACCGGCCTAAGAGAGGAGAAAAACACCGCTTGCAGGGTAATAGAAATTCTTCATAAACAAACTCGCAAATGCTGTTCTGTTTCGCATAAAACGAAAATACTGTACCTCACATGCCATAGCTGTGACATCGGACGGGATATCAGGAGCGAAGGCTGGACGTAACGCCGCGCCAACCTTCAAAATGCAAAACAAAGAATTGACAATTGAAGATAAATGCGCCTTCAAGTGTCATTTTTGGAAACGGGTAGACATTCTAGCACTCTATTGTAGGTTAGTACATCGTGTTTTCATGAGAATTCCTAATTATTATATTTCGCCGAAAAGAAATGGAAAGTAAATCTCGTCATTTGCAAAATCATAATTATTGTGGGTTTCCTGTGTTACACACGCACGCAAAATGGCGGGAATACAGGCGATGGCATAAGCCAATCGTCTCCATGTGACTGTAAGATTCAAAGTGCGTGTAAGAATATGTGGACAAGCCTACCTGTGCCTGAAACTGCTCTAGTATGACATGACCAGGAAAGTCTGGGTCGGGAACTGTAGCAAACATGTGCACAATGTCCTGCAATTAGACAAACATTCATATAAGTGCACATAATAATAATAATATAATATAATAATAATATAAGTAGGGGGGAGGGGCATTAATGCGACAATATTGTCGTGATACATGTGTGTGTCGGATTTTCGAGTCGCTTACGCGTGTTGAGCTCTGCTCAAAGGAAGCAGCTTTACCGAGCGTTCTTCAGCACACTTGGCTTGTGATTGCCAAGACGACGAGTCCGCTCCGAGTACTGGCTGTATTTTTTTAGGCTGTAAAGTCGAGACCATTTCAACTAGTACTATTAAACTACGCTTGCTAGGATCAGAGAGCCGTGACAACTCTCGTATATGATGCAGAGTTAGCTAGAGTTCTGTGTTTACCTGTAACGTCTGCAGGCCCTCAAGCTTGAGCTTATCACTCTGAGCTGTGGCGGCGATAAACGCCATGCGGACCAACTCTTGCAAGTGCATCACGAGAAAGTCTGAAACGAGAAAATGGTACGTAACCTCATGTTACCGAAACATTCATGAGCATGGTTAGTTTTCATTCCTATATACGCAATTCCCACTAGATGTCCCTAATCAGCCTCTCATCTGTTCGTACCTATTGGCAGCTCCGCTTTTAGGCAATGCCTAAATCTAATTACTCGGCTTGTACCTAGCAATGGCTCCGCTCTTAGAATTACCTTCTCTCTCTATTGGGAGCTCCGCTTTTATTACCTTCTCCTGTTTCGGTCCTAAGTTCCCTGGCCAGCGCCAGGTCAAAGTGCTCTTATTATCTATATTACCTTCTCCTGTTTCGGTCCTAAGTTCCCTGGCCAGCGCCAGGTCAAAGTGCGCTCTCTTGGGCTCACACACGGCGATAATCTTCCTGACACATCCCGTGGCGAAGATCCGTGTAGGCCACCGCGGGCTCACTTTAGGGTGTGTCTCTTCGGGTGCCTCGTGTAATGTCATCCCTCCCGCCTCGTCATCATCGTCTTTGCCATCGTCGTCACCTGTCACGCAACAGAACAGTCAGGTGACGCAAATAAAATGCAATGGTCTGACCTTCTTATCAACAGTCATTGCCTTCGCTGCAACCTTGTGTAGCCTGTCACCAATCATTCAAATCACAAGAGTCCCGTTAACGCGGGTCTCCAAATCATACAGACCCTGACCTTTGCCCTTGTCACCAGCCTGGCTTTCTTGCGCTCCCTGTTTAGTTCCCTTGGCAGCGGCTAACACATCCCTGCACAAACCCAGCCAGTGCGTCAGATTAAACGGAGCCAGCGTCTGTAGCATGCTGTTCAGCGTGAACTGGATATCTGACCGGATGCGTGGGTCGCTCTCGTTATCAAGAAGCGTGAATAACGCTCCTATAACACAAAGAGATCACAATATAAGAATCACAATCATACAGGTATATAATAACCTTTCTCATTCTTCTCGCCCACCACGAAAACTATAAGAAGATTTAACTGAGTTTTACACTTTGACACAAAATGTTTTGTGTCGTAAATGTCCGGTTGCACGAAAATCGACCTCGCCTCAACTTTGTCGCTCACTCAATAGACCTCTTTCGATTGGGCGTAATGTTGTCCCATTTCAGATCATGTGGCATTCCCATGAGTATTCTTTCTTTGTTTTCCTGCTACGCACCAAAGGATATATGAATATGGAAGCATTCCAAACAAAGATAGATTGTTCAAATGAATGCCACGTGTTCTAAAACGGGAGATCGAACTTATTGTTGACGCACACGCTTTTAAAAAACGTTGCGTACGCCTGTCGAATTTAACGTATACAGGCAAGAGTGGATTACTAAGAGTTTACATATTTACTATGTACGCCCGAATCACAGTCAGAAAAGTGTCTATTTTTAGAACTAGGATTCCCGCGAAAATTCGTCATCCACAGGGTTCCCACTTTCTCGCCACGCAAACAGTTGTGAGATCCAGCCTAAAATTAAATCGCAATCGAAAACCTTTAAAGTCGCAAAGATAAGGTAGGATATTCTCTATTTGTTGTGTATTGGGTATACGAGCATTCGAACCTGAGCATTCGAATACTTTCGCGCGCGAAATTCAAATCTAAAAATAGACACTCTTCTGACTGTGATGTGGACAAATACTGTACGAAAGATTGTAACTCTTGTTAATCCACTCTTGATACCTTCCAATCCTTTATCGCCAATCAGCACTCCATAACTCGGCATCTGATTACTCCCCTCCTCTCCTGCCATCATGGCGTGTTCACACACTTCTTTCGCTTCCCTCTGGGACAGTTGCCTCAGGCATCCAACCGACGCCCTCCTCAGGAGGAGATGCGGACTCGACAGGTTCAGACACAGCCGCCTTACAACCGTGACTAGGTTCACGTGGCCTGGTGCAAACACGTGAAGCTGCTGAAGACAGTTGATGGCCTCGGCCTGGACCAACGAGTCCTGGTGATTTTGCATCACTGCGCATGCTACTACGCATGATAACCGCAAGTCACTGATTTTCTGCGATGTGCCTGGAACGAAAAAAAAAATAAGTTATTGGTAAAGGATAATTTTGAGTCAATACCAACTGCTACGTTTCCGTCTAGAGTGTACACAAAATGCCTTGCAGTCCCATGTTGAGTTACTAATGACCGGAATGGTCCTGAAAATAAAGTTAGTGGTTGCCGCACGTCTCGCCATTACAAACCGCCAACAGCGCAGCCTAGACGCGATGCAAGCTAGAATCTATTTAACTGCTATTTGCTGTTGGCGGGTATGAAAATTAAATACTGTGGATTTAAACTTAGCCATTCCAATATGAAACAATTTACGTGCTTCTTGATAAAATAAGCCCATTAGCTTTGACGAAATTGTCAGGTCTCGCATACCAGTTGTATAACATTGTGAACGCGCGCTTCGATGCCGCCGCTAGCCTATTAATAGACGTTTTCCACGCGTGCTTCAACGGCCCATTGCCTTTTTTTTTTGACCGACAATTGTTTTGGCGGAAAAGTCTACCTTGTAGTTCAGGACCGATGGAGGTGATAAGTGCCGCGAGCGCCTTGCCCAGACATTGATGAACCTCGGTCATGGCGGGAGGGGCCGACAGAGCCAAGCTGACAACCTGGGCCAGTGTGGGCTCCACGTAACCCCTGAACATGGGTCCTCCACAGTCTGCTATTAACGCTAACGCGTGCAGTGCCCACACCTACGAAGAAATTGGTAGATGAATGAGGCTGCAGCAAATGTGTTAGTTTTACGCCCTACAAAAGGCCGGGGCTGTAATTGGCAGTTTTCACGATGTTGCGCACGCAACATAAATAGGTTGAGAACAATGCTTGTCTGTTTTGAATAACAAAAGCCGTCTTCGCCAGAACGAGTCGGAACGGCTCAAGGGTATTGTCCTCACAACATCGCGAAAACGGTCAATTTGTTAGTGACTGTAAACTGTTACACCTGCAATAGCCGAGCTGGGCCATTCTGAGTGCGAGTGACACATTCGAATCCACGAATAATTGGAGCTACAATAGATGGGACAACTTTCAAAGCAACTCAAATAAGGCAAAGTAACATGATCGAGACGACAGAAAGGGACTGAAACAAACGAATTTTCAAGCTTTCACTTCGGCTCTTCTTCAGGGTAACAGTTACAATCATTGGAGTAAATAGACAGTACCGGGGCAAAGCAACACAAACGCAGTAAAGCCAATTTCACCCGTTCCAGCTGTGTCTGTTTTTATCAATTTTATGATTCAGTCATTGATCTTTTTGTACATGTTGCATTAGTGTGTGGTTTGCGTTTCCTAAACTGTACACAGCAAAACACGGCAAAAGATCGACGTTTGAAACGCGAGTGCATTGTGGTTTACCTGTACTATTGTAGACGAGCTGTCCTGGGACAAAGCCAACAAGATGCTAACACTCGTATTCAAGTGGTGCCCAGACCCCATCCCGCCCACATACCGATGCAGGCAACCCAACGCAACTGAGTGTCCCGTGCGTGACAAGGCGTCGCGTGACGACTTGAGCTGGTCGAAGATCTTTTGTGCGATGTTGGTGGTAAAGGCAGGGTTACCGACAACCTGCGCAATCCGACCAAGTGCTTCTCCCGCGGCACAACGTACGATTGGGTCGGGGTTAGTCACGGCGGTCAGGACCAGGCTTGTGGCTGTACTACGGACGTCTTCACCTCCTAGACCGACCTAGAAAGAGCCGTGCAAGGAATCAAGTAAATCAACGATCACCCCCTAAGACGACCTAGAATAAGCCGTGCAAGGAATCACGTAAATCAACTCTCATCAGCCCCTAAGCCGATCCCAAGACACACAATATAGATGCTGCAAGTCGGTCATATATATATCGTATATTGGTGGAAGGTCTTACCAATTTTAGGGTACTCCTGCACACTCAGTCACTAGTGATCACAAACAAATGTTACACGCATGGAATCACCGTTCTGTCTAACTAGTTTTGCGATCTATTTGTTCAAACTGGGGACTTGTTTTTTATGAGATCTGTGATACATTACCTTTGCCTCCGCAAGACATTTCAGTGCGCACAAGAAGGCTGTTAGTATATTGGTTTGTATAGCTTGTTGCCTATTAGACTTGGCCTGCTTGATGCAGTCGATAAAGTGCGCCAGAAGCTGGCTGCGGTGCTTGTGTGCGACGGTAGGGAAGACGATTCCGAACAGCCTGATGGAGGAATCTATCACGGCCACGCCCAGAGGTAGGGGACCAGGAGCGTCCTCGCCCTGAGGAGGGAAAGATGCTCAGTAAGAAAGGGTAGTGCTATTGAACTGCAAAGACAAGGGCATATGGTTCACACTGCAAACACGCAGCGGTTAGTCACTCAAAGACTGGAACAGTTTGGGTACAGACAAGATAGTAAAGAAAATGGATGATACCAGTTTTTGCTACATGTAAGTCACCAAAGCCAGGAAATCTTCCGCGCATGCATCTGGAAAGACTACACGAGGAAAAGCGTTCCAGAGGCAGGGAAGGAAGGGCCTTGGAAATCTCAATTCCTAGTGTATCGCTATGGCACAGGTGAGGGTCGTAGTTTCATGCGCGCGTAAACATTATTCAAGTTTTCTTGTGTAAGAGGTCTTCGAATTTTGCTCACCCAGAATTTTAACGAGAAATGTTTCAAACGAGCGGTAAAGTCACTTACTGGAGGACATCGCTCGTAGACACAGCATGGGTCGTGCTCCAGAGCCCCAGATCCAGATGCACTATTAGGTTGTAACTGGAACGGGAACAAGAACACGTTTAAGGAAGAGACGGTGACTGGCAGTGACAAAGATGCTGTGCGTGGCGCCATGGTAATAATAGATTCATTATGATCGTGCGTAAAATCTCTACCTGTTCCTCGACAAACTTGTGGTCCGTCTCCTGTACCCATGAGCCCAGTAGTATGGTATCGTCCTTGTGACAGACTGTTCTTAGTAGGGAAGTAGTAGTTAGAGATGGGTTCTCGGCTAGTGTGAACTCCGCTACCAACTCTCGCAACAGGCTGTGAAAACTACCTACAGATAAGGGAATCACATAAAATTACTTCATGGAATGATATAAAATTGTTCTGGAGCGACTAGAAAAAATGTCAAAATCGTAACTGATGGCAAAGCCGATGTTATCATAAGCCGATCGAAATGAACACAGTTTCACACAAGATAACCATGCTCGAGGATGGTCAGCTCCTCTGCGGGATCCGGCCAAAACGAGGCGCTGGATTATTGAGCATGCAAGACTTCCACTTGATGCTTCGGATGTCATTCAGCAGCAAGTATGCTTCCATTCAAAAGCTTGTAACGCGACGTAGAAACTTTTGCAAAGTTCCTCGTCGAATCGCGCGTATTTGTCACACCGAGTGGAATGCGTTACGCCCCAAGGAATCACGGGAGCGGTGCGCAGAAGTTGGCGCCCTGTTCTTCTCTCTGAAATAAAAAGTGAGCCGTGTATACGTACTTTCATAAGTTTTAGGAGGCAGGCAGGCGAACATGGAGCTCATGCGTAGTCTGATCATAGCCACGCTTGCCTTGAGGTGGTTGCCGTGCTGCTTGACTAGCTGTGGCAGACTAGAAATAACAAACAACAGTTAGAGGTGGAGTGACCGTTAATACTGCCTATGTAAATGATCTGCGCTGATAATTATGGGGCTCCGCTACTGCACCTCTAGTGCGGGGGTTCTGCTGTTAGTGGCGCCTGAAAGGTCTGCTTTGCATGATAGGTAAATGGGAATACAAAACCAATCAGGAGTGGAAGCCATTCAACAACAAACCAATCAGGAGGCAAAGTCAGACTTTAGTCATGACGTGAGCAACGGCGCGTTTTGTTTTAGTTCGCAATTTGATTGGCTGAGAGACGAAATACTTTGCTCTCGACCAATAAAAACGCTGACTTAACGCAAGTCTGATTTACTTTCGACGGTCTTCTAAAAATCTGCTCTAAAACTGTTTTACGAACTTTGTATTACCTGGTCATCATTCCAAGACAAGACTCCAGTGGTACGAGGAGTTTACGTGTGAGTTCAGGGGTCACCAGGCCTGGACAGTGCGATAGGAAACTTGTCATGGCTGAAAAGCAAGGAGATCGTACTCGGTAAAGAAAGTTATCCAATATGAACGTTCATATAGCCGTTTCTTCGTACGTCATTTATGTGTCTAGCTGGTCGAGCTAGCGTAAATTTACAGCTCCATCTCATTTTGCCATACACTATGCTATTTTCCAATACTACGGTATTTACAATCAAATTACACGAACATGAGCTTTATAGAATCTCTCTTAGAGGTCTCTCTTGGAACTCGAATCTCGCCATTTTAAATGTAATTGGCCACGCAGATCAAACATTGTTGTTGTCATACAGAATAATCAAGGCCAACATTGTAAAATGGGCCAATTTCATCTGCTAGGCACCAATATACATACAGCAAAGTGCTCCTGCTCGGTTTTCTAGCGTAACGTGCCATGTAAATGAATCTCCTCTGTTCTTCTCCTGTTCAAACTCTTTATTGTTGGCCGGGAATGCACTCGTCCACAGGGACAGCATTCGTGGGAGGTGCTCCTTGACAACTGAAGGACCTGCATTGGAAATAAAATTCTCATTGTTTCTGTGTTGCTAGTATATCTGCCCATTGCAAAGAACAAATCGAACAACCAAGTTTTCACCACCTTATGACAATGACGTCAATGAAATTGAGGATAATGATGCTGGTGATGATGATGGCGATGATATGCACTTACCCAAAGTCATGAGTGCACCCAGTAGCACCCACCCTGCCTTGGCTTTGTGCAGAGCTAGTCGGTGGTTCTGTGTTGCTGTCTGTAACAGCTCTTCGATCACACTAAACACAAGCTGGGAAACAACAGAAGAATCAGAAACGTTTGTAATAATCTTCTCTTCTCTTTTTTTCTGTAGACATCTGAAGTGTTCAGTGTACTATGCACAGCAAATTATTGCTGACAAAGACATGGGCAATTTCTTGGTGTAACGGAGCACCAGAGGCATGACAACAATGGAACAAAAACTATGAACAAAGAAGGAGACAATGGAATAGAGTACAAAGACCTTGAGCACCGTAACACCAAGGAATACCCAAAACATGCTACATGCAAATCCCATGGCTTGATCGCTAAAAACGACTTGGTAACATCACAAGACAATATCACTCACCTTCCCCTTTGCATGTGGGATACCAAGAGGACACTCATGTACGCCACCAATCAGAGCTGCCAACGCATGTGCGTATCCACCCACGGCTTCACCTGATGCCTTGAGGGCATTAATCCTATCAACACACCTATCCACCATGGGCGTTAACTGTGCAGGTACTGCTACTGTGACACATCTCAGGCACCAGGCAGCGGCGAGTTGGGCAGCAGGAGCAGGGTGGAGCAGGACTGAGATGATGTGATCCAGGACATTTTCAGTGACCAAAGGTTGGGCTGAAGTGGAAAGACCTTGGACAAGGCAGCCAAGTTCCTGACAAACAAGAAAGGGAGAGGTAAATGGCCATCGTCCAACCACTGAAGAGCAAACTCTTGAATGACAACAGAATTGTAATGTTATAGTGCAGCGCATGTGATATACTGAGCCTTCAGTTTAATGTTCTTATCCGAGTTCAAGATGTGAAGCACTAACCATTTGCAGATGTTGAAACAGAGCAGGGGCATAGCCAGGATTTTTAATAAGAGGGGCCCCAAGGGGTCCTATGTAAGACATTTTCTCCTGGTTCTAACGAGGTTCAAACCCACTCCTCAGACCAGTGAGCCATTTTGCTGACTCCAATTATTGCAGCAGGACATATGATTATGTTGTTGTATAGCCTGAGTATCAGGACCCTCCTCATTTTTCCTCCCTCATTTTCTCACAGAAAAATATAATTCCGTTGTTGTATTACCCACTGTCCTATTATCCCCATTAATTCAACAAAAGAATACTGGAATACACTGTACTCAACACAGAGAAGACATGATGGTCACATAATCCTATCGAGACAATTAGGACAAAGCAGATCTTCAAACATTGATAAGGCTGCATTCATTATGTATACTACAGGGGGGGGGCAGAGGATTTTTTGGGGGATCTCAAAATTTAGGAACTGGAAAAGGGGGGATGTCAAGTTTTTTTCATAACATGAAGGGGGATGCATATTTTTGTTGAGGTATTATATATATTTAAGACAAGGTTGTGCAGTTTGATAGTAAATGAAGGAAGGCTCAATTGTTGAACACCGAGTTTGAACCTCCTGAAGAAATATCACTTGCACTACTATTCTCGTGTATTCAGCCTCTTTCAACTGATATGTTGAAAAAAACTGCGCGCTTCGCGCGCATAAAGAATTATATTAAACTTAAAAGATCATAAAAGGCCTTCTTGTTTTACTACAATTCCTCGAGGTCCTCTTCAGTGGCTTTCGTCTGCCAGACAAAACGCCTTTGGACTTTTGATTAATAGTCTTGTAGCTTCATTGTCAAAATTGCGGCGCGCTTCGCGCGCACAACGGAAAACATACCAAACAATCAAATACAAAATAAATGATACTCAGCCTATTGTAGTAAGGCTCCAATCGAGGAGCGCACCAGATCACTTGGTAGAAAGTCACTACCGACACAAAAAAGTAAAGCCACCTAGGATTTTTATTTGCATTTTTACGCTTTGTATTTTTTTTTTTATCATTGAGCCTTGTTCTTTATTTTTTGTAAAATTGATATAAATATAAATTGAAAAAATTGTCTCCGGGGTGATGGGGGGGGGGGGGGCATGTTTTTTCCTTTTGACCAAGAGGGGGGATTCGTAAAAAATATGTTGTGCCTTGGGGGATCTGAAAATTTTGCATTGTCAAAAAAAATTCCTCTGCCCCCCCCTGTAGTATACATAATGAATGCAGCCTAACAGCATGAAAATAGCAACTTTTGGTGTTCATTTCTATAAAGAAAAATAATCTCCAGTCATATAGATTAATTTGAGCAGAAGTTGTAACACCATGTCGATTTCTAATAAGCAGGTAGCATGAAGAAAGCAACTCTCTGGGCATATATCTAGTTTGCTATTGACGACAGGCTAACAAGTCGTACGGTACAATACCTGTAGTGCACATATAAGTACATGTTGAGTACTAATAACATCTTCCATGCTCTGCACACTTCCCCCTCCAGAGGACCCCGGATCAGTATAACTGTGAATAATATCATTCACAATGTTCATATTCTTGGTTATAAGAGTACAGATCTCTTTAGCTGCCTCCATCTGTGCTGTGTCATCTAAGAGCCTACCAAGAACAGCTCGCAGGATGAAGGAGACACAGCGCCTAGAGTAGACGGCATCTACGTGGGTGTTGGTAGCCTTAGGGCTGGACAGGAGCTCTAGGACATGGGTTAGGATGAGGCTGATGTTTCGTCTCACCCAGGTACCACCCATCTCATTAAATAACACCACATAACTCTGAAAAGCAGGAAAAGAATGTCAGTCCTTCATCATGATCATCAACTTTTACCTTGAAGGCAGTTTTTTACCTTGAAGGTCAAGGAGATTACTCTGTCCTTTTTTAGTGCATAAACAACCACAGAATGGACCGTTTTCAAGATGTTGTGACAACAATACCCTTGAGCCTTTCTGACTCATTCTGGCGAAGACAGCTTTTGTTATCAAAAACAGACAACCATTGGTCCTATCCCATTTATGTTGCATGCACAACATCGTGAAAACTGCCAATTGCAAAATCATATTTCAACAATAGCAGATGTTGAGGAGAGAGTGAGTTCACAATGCCTAATTCCTTTCTTATTTCCATTGTGATGTAGCTTCTATGTCAGCTTACCTGTGTGACACCAACTCTTACTTCCCTGGCGGCAGTACTCTTTATCAACTCCCCACCACCCCCTTTTAAAAAGCCAATGCCACCACGCAGGAACCCCCCTGACATGAAAGACAGCACCTCCTCCAAGCTAGCTATCTTCTTGCCCTTAGTACCACCAGGCTGGGGGGGTTGTTGAGTGGCAGCCATCAGGGTCCCTAGCAACTGGGAGACACAGATTCTGACATCATAGTTTGAGCCATCAAGAGCTTTGAAGCAGGTGGAAACCATTGTCTCAAGTTCACCCATGTACAGGAAGGAGGCATGTTTGATGAGCCCCAGAGCACACTGCAACAAAATGATTGAAAAGCAAACTGATTTTAACATTGGCATCATCAAATTAGTAGAAAAAAGTAGTGCTCTGTTGTGTCACGTCATCTCAAGGCTTATGGTAAACAATGTAAGCCAAGTAGTGAGTGTGCACAGTGAGAGTTTTTTTTTAATTGTGCTGTATACTGGTACCTTTGCAGCAGCACACCTGACAGGCATAGACCTGTCAACCATGGCATTGCGGACTGCCTTGTACACATCCTTGTGAACTGAGGTGCCTAGCTGACCAATACCATCCATAATCCTTTGCAGACAGAGCATGATCTCACATCTTCCCTGAGACTACAAAAGAAAACAAAATCAGAACATAGAGAATCTAACTACTATTACATTAATCCAGTTGCAGGATCTACATGATTTCCAATGGCTTCCATGACTTAATCAATGGTTATTGCAGTATCAGGCCCATAAAGGGGTGGGCAAACATGGCTCAGATCTCTGATAAATCTTTTAATTCTCTTCTGACTTCTGCTACTGTAAGTCCCCTAAACATTATTTATCCCTTCCTAGTTAGCCAATAATATGTAAACCAAACCAAAAGCAGCTTGCATTACATTAGTTTTCAGTAATTTGTGGCTATTACAATAAGCATAACTTTGCAGTTTCTCACACCTGCCAACTCCACTGGAAACTCCCAGCTGTTTTACCCTTGGTCTCCCAGGAAAAATATATTTACTGTATGTCTCCAGGGTAAATGTCTTGCAATTTTCTCATAACAATTGTTGTATTTCAAATAAAATCTCCCAATTGTGGAGTTTTCAGGAAGGTTGATACAGTATGGTTTCTTAACTGTATAGTTTCTCAACAGTCATCTGGTATCTAATCTGGCCTTTACTGTTTGTCATACCTCAGCATTTTTCATGGCTTTAATCAGAGTTTGCACCATTTCCTGGCATGAGCCACCAACCTTAAAGAACAAAGGCCAGTCATACATTTTATGTACTGACGAGGAAATAATTATCACACATTGTATATAACGGGCTAATCCACAATGGCTGATTCCTGTGGCTTTGATAGCACTGGTGATAGATGGTACTGCAAAGGTTATTGGTTTCGAATTCCATTCAAAGCCTGATTTTTTTCCTCAGTTCTTTTCAAAGGGCCACATTTGCACAATTACCATTTTCATATGAATCGAATCGAACATGGATCTCATTTGTAATTACTGTATAATATATGCACTGATTGAACTTGCTCACCATTCTTCCTAGTTTTTCAAAAATGGCACCAATAGATGCAACTGCAGCTCTGAGTAAAAATAAAATAAATTACTTCAACAATCCATTCAATGATAAAATGTCATATTTATAAACTTTGCCTTCTATAATCTACAGTAAAAAGGGTCAGGGTCTTGTCTAAAAAATTGAGGAGAAGGTGCTGCCTTTGCTGTAGTAACAACTGTGAATGTAGACAAGTCGTGGGTTCAGTGAAATCAACATCTATGGTTTCTATGTGTTGGGGTAGGGGGAGTATTGGTACCCCGGTATCAGATGTATGTAGAACAAAACCGCCTAATAAACGGGGGGAGTATTCCGACCGCAACACAAGGAGTGAGCCCGCGCCTGTTATAAAGGACGAATGAGAAGCACACGGCAAGACGGAAAAAGAAACAGGAATGAAGATTCACTAAACGAATGACGCGAAGTTGTGTGATACATCATGTGACAACAACTGCTTGACAGGAACGGACTATTGTGATAACCCGGAAAAAAGGGAAAGGCCGTGTGATACCCTACGCGCTATACTTACGTGTTGCTGATGTATTCTTATAAAACAACTCAAACAGAGTTGGAATTCAGAGTGGAAAAAAATACTTAGGTAATGATATGGCCATGTGCATGAATTGAATGCCAAACGTGCGTAAACTAGAACATAGAATAAATACAAAACACAACAACAAGTATATAAGCTACAAAGAAAAGATAAACAAGAAACCTGAATGAGCTCACTAAGGTAATAAGACCAACACGTTAAGCTAGGTGGTTTTACATGTTGTCTTCAGGAGGCGAGCATTACCACCTAGACCTATGGGGGAGAAAAGTTGCGAGGTGCCGGGGAAAAGGACCTAACCTAAAGTAAATAAAAGGCAAAACAAACTGCGCTCTTTTAAACTGGCGCCTAAACTAGTGTGGTAGGGATTGATTGTTGTAAGGTCCGCTTGTGTTTCGAAATATAAGGGAGCACTCCACAAATATCTCGCCTCTACACAAGCGGCTATGACGTGTTGCCAAAGAATAGAGGATAATAAAATGAAGCTGAAAGGAAAGGTAGAAGTTTACCTGGGTAACTTGAATATCCTATATAGGAAAATGCATGGTGAGTAGAGTGTGCCATGATGTGAAGAAAGCCTAATTCTGGCGTGGGACGTGACTGGATATAGGATAGGATGGGGTACTGTAGCGCGCTACAGCGATAACAAGCAATGATTGAGATGTGATTGGAGGGAGAGGGTCTTAGCTAACCAAATGTCAGATGTGTGGGAGATAATCGTGTGTTTGATAAAATGCAGGCATGTGCTACACGTAAAAGGAATGTAAAAGGACAACAAAAATCGGAAGTGGTGTTAAGTTCCAACCGCATCTAACCACGGTATGGAGGTGGGGAGAAGGGGTTGGACGGATGGGTATCTGATTAGTGTATGCGAGGCTGCAATATAATCTATATTTTTGTGTGGCGGGAAAGGTCGACGGAATGTATGTCATGTAGGTGATTGCGTTATGTAAGTAAGTGAGTTTGCCTGGGTAGGTCAAAGAGTGACGTGTGCGCATAGTGATTTCATTGTGTGAGTGTGTGTGTGTAGCTAGTTGGTAGAATGGTTGTATATTGGGGTGGGGTTTTGTTTTCTTTGAGTTTGCGTTATGTAAGTTGTAAGTTTGGGAGGGGAGGGGGGAGAGGTGGAGTTGTTGGGGTAGGGGGAGTATTGGTACCCCGGTATCAGATGTATGTAGAACAAAATTGTTTAAATGGGGGGGGGGGGGGGGGGGAGTATTCTGAATGTATGTCTGTAGCTGATGGTGTTATGTAAGTAAGTGAGTTTGCCAGGGTAGGTCAAAGAGTGACGTGTGCGCATAGTGATTTCATTATGTGAGTGTGTGTGTAGCTAGTTGGTAGAATGGTTGTATATTGGGGTGGGGTTTTGCTTTCTTTGAGTTTGCGTTATGTAAGTTGTAAGTTGGGGAGGGGAGGGAGGGAGAGGTGGAGTTGTTGGGGTAGGGGGAGCATTGGTACCCCGGTATCAGATGTATGTAACACAAAATTGTTTAAATGGGGGGAGTATTCGGAATGTATGTTCTGTAGGTGATTGCGTTATGTAAGTAAATGAGTTTGCTGGGTATGTCAAAGAGTGACGTGTGCGCATAGTTTTTTCATTATGCGAGTGTGTGTGTGTAGCTATTTTGTAGAGTGGTTGTATGTTGGGGTGGGGTTTTGTTTTCTTTGAGTTTGCGTTATGTAAGTTTGGGAGGGGAGGGGGGGGAGGTGGAAGTATGTGTGTATTGGATATAATGGTGATAGCGGTATGCTTATTTTTCTTGGTATTTGCGTCATGTGGGTGGGAGTGGGAGTGGGATAGGGGATGGGTGGAGTGCTGGTATGATTGGGATGTGGGAGTTGGGGCTGGTTCTGTTGTGTTTGCGTTATGTAGCTGAGAGAGACGGTTGGGATTTTGGCTATTGTAATTGTGTGATGTTGGAGTAGGGTTTGTGTGTTTGCATTGTGTAACTTGGAGAGGGGATCTTGTAGGTTGCGTGTGTGTATTTAATTTTGGAAGGGTCAGGGGGAGAGGGGTGGAAGTCAGAGCGTATTTGGTGTATTGTAAGGGTCGGGGGGATGAGTTGTTTAAACTTGGGGCAGTATTCGGACCGTAACACCAAAAGTGAGCTTGTGTTTGTTATAAATGGTGAACGATTGTGTATACAAATGGGTGGTGAAAAATGATCATATTTGTGCATGGATAAGAACAAATAGAGATAAAGAAGAAATAAAGAGATGATAAATATAGGAGTGACCAAAACATGTATAAGGAATAAGTAGCAAATGATAGAAAAAATAGGTTGCGAACCGGATATGAAGTGGGAAACATAAACTGGATGAAGAAAAGAGGAAAAAAAAGGGACAGAAAATTGAAATAAATGAAAACGGAAAAAGAAATTGACTAAACGAATGACGCGAAGTCGTCACTCTTTGACATACCCAGTAAACTCATTTACTTACATAACGCAATCACCTACAGAACATACATTCCGAATACTCCCCCCATTTAAACAATTTTGTGTTACATACATCTGATACCGGGGTTCCAATGCTCCCCCTACCCCAACAACTCCACCTCTCCCTCCCTCCCCTCCCCAACTTACAACTTACATAACGCAAACTCAAAGAAAACAAAACCCTACCCCAATATACAACCATTCTACCAACTAGCTACAAACACACTCACATAATGAAATCACTATGCGCACACGTCACTCTTTGACCTACCCTGGCAAACTCACTTACTTACATAACACCATCAGCTACAGACATACATTCAGAATACTCCCCCCCCCCCCCCCCCCCCATTTAAACAATTTTGTTCTACATACATCTGATACCGGGGTACCAATACTCCCCCTACCCCAACAACTCCACCTCTCCCCCCCTCCCCTCCCAAACTTACAACTTACATAACGCAAACTCAAAGAAAACAAAACCCACCCCAATATACAACCATTCTACCAACTAGCTACACACACACACTCACATAATGAAATCACTATGCGCACACGTCACTCTTTGACCTACCCAGGCAAACTCACTTACTTACATAACGCAATCACCTACATGACATACATTCCATCGACCTTTCCCGCCACACAAAAATATAGATTATATTGCAGCCTCACATACACTAATCAGATACCCATCCGTCCAACCCCTTCTCCCCCCCTCCATACCGTGGTTAGATGCGGTTGGAACTTAACACCACTTCCGATTTTTGTTGTCCTTTTACATTCCTTTTACGTGTAGCACATGCCTGCATTTTATCAAACACACGATTATCTCCCACACATCTGACATTTGGTTAGCTAAGACCCTCTCCCTCCAATCACATCTCAGTCATTGCTTGTTATCGCTGTAGCGCGCTACAGTACCCCATCCTATCCTATATCCAGTCACGTCCCACGCCAGAATTAGGCTTTCTTCACATCATGGCACACTCTACTCACCATGCATTTTCCTATATAGGATATTCAAGTTACCCAGGTAAACTTCTACCTTTCCTATCAGCTTCATTTTATTATCCTCTATTCTTTGGCAACACGTCATAGCCGCTTGTGTAGAGGCGAGATATTTGTGGAGTGCTCCCTTATTATTTCGAAACACAAGCGGACCTTACAACAATCAATCCCTACCACACTAGTTTAGGCGCCAGTTTAAAAGAGCGCAGTTTGTTTCGCCTTTTATTTACTTTAGGTTAGGTCCTTTTCCCCGGCACCTCGCAACTTTTCTCCCCCATAGGTCTAGGTGGTAATGCTCGCCTCCTGAAGACAACATGTAAAACCACCTAGCTTAACGTGTTGGTCTTATTACCTTAGTGAGCTCATTCAGGTTTCTTGTTTATCTTTTCTTTGTAGCTTATATACTTGTTGTTGTGTTTTGTATTCATTCTATGTTCTAGTTTACGCACGTTTCGCATTCAATTCATGCACATGGCCATATCATTACCTAAGTATTTTTTTTCCACTCTGAATTCCAACTCTGTTTGAGTTGTTTTATAAGAATACATCAGCAACATGTAAGTATAGCGCGTAGGGTATCACACGGCCTTTCCCTTTTTTCCGGGTTATCACAATAGTCCGTTCCTGTCAAGCAGTTGTTGTCACATGATGTATCACACAACTTCGCGTCATTCGTTTAGTGAATCTTCATTCCTGTTTCTTTTTCCGTCTTGTCGTGTGCTTCTCATTCGTCCTTTATAACAGGCGCGGGCTCACTCCTTGTGTTGCGGTCTGAATACTCCCCCGTTTAGGCGGTTTTGTTCTACATACATCTGATACCGGGGTACCAATACTCCCCCTACCCCAACAACTTCCCGCGAAATCCCAATTGAGAGCAAGAAGAGAATGATCTAAATTTGTCCAAGGGTCATGGCGTTGAAAGATAATTTGGGTCGTATTACTCTCTCGCTAACATACACTTGACATGTGTCATTTCTAAACCTCGCCTGATTGGCTGTGCATGAGAACTAAACTCAAGTTCGTTAATGCTTTCCAGATGTCACTAAATTCTGAGGAAATTACGCTCTCTGATTGGTTGATACCGAGAACAGGTCTAAGTCTTAAGACTTCGCTAAGGTTTTCCAGATTGTCTTTGCGTTCTCCATCTTAAAATGACATCTTGTTTGCAGTTCTTCTTGTATATGCTATATTGCGCTTTTAAGCAATGGGATGAATAGAATGATGAATGGATATCCTAAACAATGACTGCAAATGGTTAGACCTTCACCTCCACTTGGATAAGGACATAAAACCTGTCTTCAAAGAACTGTGCACAGGGAACACATGAAACAAATTCAGCTTTCTTATCTTCCTCATTAGGGTACTTACAGTTTTAGAGGCAGATAGCTCTGTGACTCGTCTTTCATCTTGATAACATCACTGCACTTATTGACAGTTTCAAACACAGAGAAAGTGTCTCCTACACTATACATCAGAGCAAAACACTTGGCCAGTAACTCACAAGTAGGAGGGCCAAGGGGTTCTTTTAGCTGTTTCACAAGCTGCTCTGTTAGCTTCTTCTGGCAGACTTTCAATTGGGGCTAGAAAACAGCACAGTGATAACCAGGGCTTAGAAAACAAGCTGATGGCATCCAGAATTTCCATGTTACTGAGGTTATAACAGGGATTCTATAACAGTGGCTATCTCATGCTACAAAGAGACAGCTATTTTTAGGGGTGATGTCTTCTTTGAAACATTCAAGTTCTGTGTTCAGATGGAAGACATGAGAGGCAACTGGGTGATTGCAAATAATTATAATTTGATAATGGAATTTATCAGCTCCCTCGTCAGCTAGTTTTATTGTGTTGTGATTTGGTAACTTTACTATAAGTGGTGCCATTTAGATGTCTTAAAACGTCTATCCTCACTCTTGCTAACGATGACCTAGTGTAATTTAACAACTGTACATCCGATTGCATTTATAATTTCGCGATGGTAGAGAGATCAAGGATCACAAATCGATTTTTCTCACCCGAGTCGCGGTTGACAAGTCAACTTCCAGGTTGCGAAGCCACTCATAAATGAAGATCGCCTTCTGATTTCGCGGAGTCTTCGCGAAAGCCTCCTCATTATAGGTAAAAACTGGAGTGGAGCTATCCATTTTCGTTTTTGGACGGAATTTTACGAAGATGCTAGTGGAAATTTAGGGTTGATTTAGTGGTGGGAGCTGGCGCTTTCACATCCGCCATTTTGTTGACTTGAGTAACATCGCGGGCTCGTGTTAGACGGCCGAAAGGCAGCCTGGGACTGCTATGTTTTTTTGTCGTCGTTTTGTTGCTGAATGGCTTTCATCAAGAGATCATTTTCTCTTGTTTTCATTCATCTTCATCTTGCCTGTGTTTCAGACGGTAGGTTAGAGGATGAAATGTTAATTTTGAGAAGACTTTGGCTATCATTAGCGAATTCCGTGCGCATTCTCACCACCAAGTAAAACAAGACCACCACAGAAAAATCCCATCGCGCCATCGCTTTGCCCGAGGGAAAGCAGACCAAACAAACGCGACAATAGGCCTTTCTCACGTAAATATTGATTAATGATATTAAATCGTTATCAAAAAATGCAACCCAGTATTCAATTCTACACATCCATATTAGACATATTAGTCAACTTGCAAAGTTTGGTGAAGATTGCTTGAATATTGGCTGAGATATGAATTTTCAAATCTTCATAATCTGGCATCAATGCCCGTCCAGGTCGTCCAGCCTCTATGCTCGTTTTGATGCTCTTGTCCATTTCTTTGTTAAAAATAAGCATTAATGAGTTTCTGATGCAATGAATCCATGTAAACAAAAACATTAAGGCTCCAAAAAGTTCAATCCACATATATTACACTGATTACAAAGCTGTAAAGTAGAGCCGAGTACTTTACCTTTCAATCAAGGTAAGCGTATACACTTTAAAACCTTCCAATATCTACGTGATAGCATGTCTCGACTTTGCCATAATAGAGCAAAATTGACCTATACATGGCCGAACTCTGCTTGCTCATTAAACGGTTATGTTTTTCAATAAGCTTATCTGTAAATGAAATGGAAAAATATATGGAATAAGCGCCATTTTATTGCGAATTTGCGTCTCTTCTAGTCACGGAAATGACAAGGGGAAAAAGTCAACACACAATGACGCATTCTTTGAGGGAGTATCAATGATCCCGGAATAGCTTTTCAACAAAGAAGGATAAAAGATAAAGAATCCCAGAAATTACGAATAAATGGCGCCCGAGACTTTTGAGACTGCCATCTCTTTGAGATTAGTACAGCAGGCATGTTAGACAATGGCAAAGGTGGGCGTCACAAATCTGCGTGATTTTTTTTTTTTGGTTTTTCAATGACGTCAGTCGTTCATTAACTTGGGGAGCTACTCGACACACAAGACTCCTCGGAATGCGTGTGATTTGTTCATGTAAACATGTCCATTCCGTTGATTCGCAAGCTGTAAGTTGACAAATTGATCCTTGGTCTTTCCTAGCGCATACAAACACTCGATTATATTGGCGTACATTGCTCACGTTTTAGAGGGGGCGGCGGACAAGTTTGAGCGCAGAATGGAGGTCTGCAAGAAGAGCTACAAGTGTCCTCTCCCCCTCCCCCACTGGGATCCAGTTACAAGACTTCAGTGGCCGTGTGTGATTTTTAACCGAACAAGTAGAAGCGTGCTCGACGTAATTTGATTAAAGGAGAAGGAAAATGAGAGAAAAACGTCTGTCGAGATAGAAAATCTAACGCAAAGAAAAAGAAAGACGACAATGTACGGACATTAAAATTAAGTGAGACGAAATTGAAAATCTTCATTGGCATTAGCAAATAGCGACATGTGCGTGACTTGATTCGTATTCTAGCTGATATACCACGCCATTGGGCACATTTTAGGACGTGTCTCAGGTAAACGACTAAGTCATTAATTTGCAGAACATCTCAATTATAAATTTCTTATTCACTTGATCGCTTTAAAAAGGAGCGAAATTCGTGACAATAGTAATATATTTTCACTTGGTAATCCCGCAGAACAATGCCTCCTCAGGAGTAGATTAAGTTATGGGAGCAGCAAGCCCGAGGCGGCAGAGAGCGGGAGCTCTCGCGAGAGCGCCCCTTCATCGCTGCGGGGAGGAGGGTGGGGCGCAATGTTAACTACGGCGCTCTCCCGGCAGTGGAAAAGACTAACTACGCCAGAAAGATTGTATTTTGGCTTCTTATAAAGCTGGAATGGAATGCTATTACATAACACATTCCAATGCTCACTATGAGAGAGTTAACGATGAGGTAACTAGTTGATTTTAGGCCATTGTCAACGGAAATACCAAGTGAGAATAGTAACATGTGCGAAAGTGAACTATGACCTACTCAATCGCTGGGAGAAAATTGGAGAGATCATCAAAAGACTTGTACGATAAAGCAATATCGGCTGATCGGTTTTCCGCTGCGCTCCGCGCAAGAGTTGCGCCGGGAGAATCCGGCCTTGTGACGTCCTTTAAATCCGTATAATGATGTAACATAGCTGTACTAGACCATCCGATGTGCTTTATGATAGCATCCTCAGGTACTCCCAAGAGGGATAACGTGATAGAGCAACCCGCGCGCAAGCTATGAGGTGTTTCGCCGTCATCCAAACCGAGAGTGCGAAGATGAAGCTTAAGCCTGTTATGCACTGCGGATCCTGTGAAAGGTTCCTCTGACACGCTAACACCCTTGACGAGTCGGAAAGGTGTCCACTTGAGAGGTCTATATGTGAGATTTTACAAACGGACTTGTAACGTTCAAAGTTGTAAACAGGGCAGACCGTTAGATTATCACAACGGCGGACGCTAAAGGTATTATGGGTACCACCCCTTAGGGTTTTACCATAAGTATGATTAAAAAGGATACCCGACTTGTCTTGGAAAAGCAAAAGCTCCTTGGATAAGGTCCTTCCCAGATCTGCTGCCCGGTCCCCAGCAAAGAAATCAACATTGTAGCGCAAGAGAATTGCATGCAATTTCTTGAGGACGCTGTTGAGCTCAGTGCTTTTACCCCCTTGTTTGTTCCAAGAGTGAACTAAAGTAGAACTATCGGTGCACGCGTCTACTCTAGAGTTAGCAATAAACTGCTCCCCTGCGGAGAGGACATTACATACTGCGAGGGCTTCTTTAATAACGATTGGCGCGTGACGTACTTCGTGAGACCAATAAATCTCGGACAGTAGAAGGGGGAGCCAGGAGCTTGAATCACCCCTCCGCAAGCATAATCGGATGCATCACTAGCGATCTTGATAACCACGTGATGTCCCATTGGCCAAGGGAGGTGCTCCTGCCAGGTATCCAGAAAACGCCCGAACATGATTTCCTCTCGGAGTAAGGGGTGGATTTTTACCGGTCTTGAAGACCTCGCGTAACCAAGAATGGACTTGTATATCTCCCGACAGTACAATTGAGCTGCGGGGACTGCCAAAGAGAAGGAGGTTATTTTCCCTGCTAATCGCTGGAGGGTTTTTACCGAGGTGGTTTTGCCGCGAAGAATAGACTCTCGTAGGGTAGCAAACTTTTCCTTTTTCTCTTGAGGAAGGATAAAGGCACATCGTTCGGAGTCAACAATGAATCCAAGAAACTTCACCTGACGGCTAGGGGCCAGGGACGATTTTCCGAGGCCGATGTAGTAGCCAAGGGAAATGAGGAGAGAGGCCGCAATAAATAAAGCCGCCTCAGCCAGCTGGAAATCGGAGCAAGTCTTAGCTTTCTCCGCGACCTCTGACGGGGGAAAGAGCTGACCCACGTGGCGATCATCCATTTATTGGCTGCATGGAACACCAAGAGACCGGATATAATTTGTAGCCCCCATGCCGATAGTGTGGTAGAGGTAAGCATTGGATTTCCAACCGAACGGAATAGTGTGGTATACGTAATAAATTCCTTTCCATTGAAAACCGAAGAATTGTCTACTGTCTTGGGTGAGACACACGTGATCATACCCACTCTTGTCGTCCATGGTAGTCTGATATGAATTCTTACATACGTAACGTGAAATGTAATCAAGCGACAACGGCATGGTTCAACGGATGGTTCAACGGTCAGTGGCATGACGAGGTGAGGTGGGGAGCATGCGCCAACTGTACCCCATACCGAAATTGAACCGTCTTTGAGGCGCCGGTGAATAGTAGAAGTGATGAAATCATCAAAGCCATTACAGGACTTGTTATTTGGGAATATAGCCTTAGGGGGAGTAGGCGTGTTGTAAAAGTTTCCCTGGAAGTCCCCTTTAAAAGGGGTGAAAAAATCATGCACATTAACACCATGTTTAATATATTGAATTATTTCATCGTGCTTGGCTTGCCCTTCGAGCACCTGTTCCATCGCTGAACATGATTGTGCAGTTCACCTGCCCGGAAGCAGTCCGAATTTCTGAATCTAAGGAGTCTCACGGAAGCTTTTGTTGAAAGGCGCGCGACTGCTTCAGGAGGGGGTACCGGGGCTGCTGGACCTGGGGTCACACCTTCCCAATCTGTCCACTCCTCCTTAGAGACTTGGGAAACCGGGTCTTGTAGGTTAGGAGGATATGGACGAATTTGCGCTTTTTGGGAGACAGCAAAAACGAAAAAATTTGAAGGAAAATTATATATGTGGAAATAAAGAAAGTTGTGACCCCTAAGTCGAGCAACCCCGGAATACCCCGCCCGAGGGCAGAGTAATTAAGGCTATTAGACAAGCCCTCCGAGGTGCGAAAAGTTGAGTGGGAGCAGCGAAAAATTGGCCTAGAAAGGGGGAACAATACAAAGGTGATCGAAATCTTTTGTCGAATAAGCGCGCAATATAGAAAATAGCTCTATATCACTATGACGACGTATCAAAACATTCTATTGTTTTAGCGCTATGAATCATGGTCGCCAGAGGGGACAGCAGCATTTAGAAATGACCAAAACATAATGAAAATGCCATTATATTGTAAAGCAAGGTCGTAGGCTAGAATATAGGAAATCACATCCAGAAATGGAACTTTTATAATTTTAGCTATCTTGGTCATTTAAGCAAATCATAACGTCATAGTGATATAGAGCAAATGGTTACCATAATGATGTACGAGAACGGAAATGACCCATTTTAAATACAAGCTCAAAATTCCGTATACAAAAAATTCTATGATCAAAAATACTAAATTGAATTTTTTTTTTTTAATATGGGTATAGATAATAATGGAACAAAGTTTGCATAATTCACGAACCCGCAGTAAATGTAATACCCCTAGTTGCTGTAGCTAATGTCGGACAAGCCAAATTGTATCTTTTGCATAAAGCATGGAAAAATCCACCGATTTCATACAATTGTGATTTTAAATTGCAAAATCCTCGATTTTAAAGATTGTTACTCGGACCGTATTATGAATTCCGTAGGGCAAAACTTCCTATTCCTTGCTATGAGTGAGCGGAGCTATTGTCAAAAAAGGGATAGGTCTGTTCCGGCTAAAAATGCTAAATCTCCCATAAGATAGTAAGAAGCTACAAATCGAGCTAAACTGAGTCAACCAGCTTAAGAATTAAATTAATAAAATAGGTCATTTCCACCCTGTTTGCGGTAGGATATAAGTAAAATAAATATTACGAATTGACATAATGCAAATATTTATTGATTAACAGAGGGTCGTATACATAGTATCAAATTCAGGATAGAGTACAATCGATGTAAGTCATAAAGATACAAATATCACTGACGATTGAGGGGACATTCAGAGATTCTATGACCCATCCTTTTGCAAAAAAAGCATCTAAGGTTAGAAGGCCTCCTGTATGGGCTGAAAGGCCTTCTTCCGGCATAGCGACCTGGGGAGAAGGCGTGACCTTCCGGGGTGGACATAAGAGGGGGAGGACCGAAGTTTTGGATTCCCATGGGCACTTGCACTTGTCCTTGTTGATTGGGCGCTTTTAGGATCTTCTGGATCTGGCTAGCAACAAGTTTATTCTCTTCATCTCCCAGCAATTGTGTAACGACGGCCGGAAGGCGGGGATCATGAACTAGGGCTCGACATTGTTTAAATATAGCCCATATCAAGAAAATTCCCTTAAAAATTGTCGACTTTCTTCAACTTCCTTATAAGGAAGTATCTGCATACCATATTTGGAATCCTAGTAAGTTTTTCACTATTTTTATTGACGTAGAATACTTCAAACTCAACCAGAACTCAAATACACTCGAGAAAAGATGTTATGTGCATTTTCCGCAGTGTTTTTCACGGTCAAGAACCTGGAAACAAGGTAGACAAGGCACCACAGGAAGCCCGCTCTATCTCTAGAAAGACGACAATGTTTTCTTGATATGTCATATTTTTTTACATCCTTGTGACCCGCGGCCCTAGACACATCGGCAAGATGTTCTAGGGCCGCCAAGATGGCCATCCCGTCCACAAGAGCTTTGGGGCGATCAGCTAACTGGCGCACAGACTGTAATGCGCGATCGACAGTATTAGACTCCACTTGCTTTTGAAGCTGGTTGAGCTTAGCTGATAGGGTGGCAATTTCATTATTGATCTAGGAGTAGAATAGGGGAACAAAATTAAAGCCTTGAATTCTAACGTAATCAATACAGCAGCTTTTAAAAACCAGGGTGACATTTTAAAATCCTGTGACGACACGGATACATAATTGCAACCAATTGAATAAGCCAGCGATACAGCTCGCTTCCAAACTGGAAAAATAGTAACAGCGTGGAAACGCAAAGCGGAAAATACTAGGGTAGGAGTGAGAATTAAACGTACACAATACGCCAGCGAAACTATGGAAAATATAAGAGCATGACCGCATGCAAAACGGGAAAAACAATTCGCTTCCAAATGGCGGGATAAATCGCTTCCAACCAAACTGATGAAAATTTAGGCAACCAAACTGAATAGGGATAACAGATACTTTTAATGTAAAAAATACGCCGGCGAGAGAACTCGTTTCCAACTGGGGGACATTTAACCAACGTGACAACCCGCAATGCGGAACACACTTCGCAACCAAACTAAATAGGAATATAGGAGAGATAATTTTAACTAACCAATACGCCAGCGAGAGAACCCGCTTCCAAACTGGGGAAATTTTAGTACGTGAAAACACGCCATGCGGAATACACTTCGCAAGCTAATTTTAAACGTAACAAAATACGCCAGCGAGAGAATTCGCTTCCAAACTGTGGAAATTATAACAGCGTGACAACACGCAATGCGGAATACACTTCGCAACCAAACTGAATAGGGATAGGAGAGCTAATTTAACGTAACAAATACGCTAGCGAGAGAACTCGCTTCCAAACTGGGGGAATTTTAACAGCGTGACAACACGCAATGCGGAATACACTTCGCAACCCAACTGAATAGGGATAGGAGAGCTAATTTAACGTAACAAATACGCTAGCGAGAGAACTCGCTTCCAAACTGAGGGAATTTTAACAGCGCGACAACACGCAATGCGGAATACACTTCGCAACCAAACTGAATAGGGATAGGAGAGCTAATTTAACGTAACAAATACGCTAGCGAGAGAACTCGCTTCCAAACTGAGGGAATTTTAACAGCGCGACAACACGCAATGCGGAATACACTTCGCAGCCAAACTGAAGGAATAGGAGAGCTAATTTTAAACGTAACAAAATACGCCAGCGAGAGAACTCGCTTCCAAACTGGGGGAATTTTAACAGCGTGACAACACGCAATGCGGAATACACTTCGCAACCAAACTGAATAGGGATAGGAGAGCTAATTTAACGTAACAAATACGCTCGCGAGAGAACTCGCTTCCAAACTGGAGGAATTTTAACAGCGTGACAACACGCAATGTGGAATACACTTCGCAGCCAAACTGAACAGGAATAGGAGAGCTAATTTTAAACGTAACAAAATACGCCAGCGAGAGAACTCGCTTCCAAACTGGGGGAATTTTAACAGCGTGACAGCACGCCATGCGGAATACACTTCGCGGCCAAACTGAACAGGAATAGGAGAGGCTAATTTTAACGTAACAAAATACGCCAGCGAGAGAACTCGCTTCCAAACTGGGGGGAATTTTAACAGCGTGACAGCACGCCATGCGGAATACACTTCGCGGCCAAACTGAACAAACTGAACAGAAGATAGGTAAAAACAAGGAAGGAACACAAACTGGCAAGACTACTCGCCTCTAAACTGTGGGAGAATGGAGGAGAAAGCCAAAAAACACAGAGATTAAAGATAAATACTCACAGGGGCTTCTGGAACAACCGGCACAGCGGCGGCAACAGCAACCGGCATCTCAGCGGCCAAGACCGGGGCCGGGGCTGGCGGATCAACGGCTGCAACAACTTCTGGAGCGGGGGGGACAACGGGTATGTGGGCCATGGCGCAGCGATGAAAATATGAACCAACTAGCAATGTTAACTACGGCGCTCTCCCGGCAGTGGAAAAGACTAACTACGCCAGAAAGATTGTATTTTGGCTTCTTATAAAGCTGGAATGGAATGCTATTACATAACACATTCCAATGCTCACTATGAGAGAGTTAACGATGAGGTAACTAGTTGATTTTAGGCCATTGTCAACGGAAATACCAAGTGAGAATAGTGAAGGAAATCATTTAAGAAATACCCGGCACAACGGTAAATGTTTCCGCTGATGGTGACAGAAATATCGTTCTGTCGATCAAAGGATGTTTGCTGCTATGATTTACGCCCTGAAATGATATCTGCTATTTGTATGCGGTGGATGTAATGTGAGCTAGTGAGAGTGCGTTGGGTCGTCAAGGAAAGGACCAGCAAGGCACGCTGAAGAGCCAAGACACGCACGTTTTGAATTCAACGCCGACAGGGTCGTAGTTTGAGTACTGGACTGGCCAAGTACTGAAAATACCCGTCTATTTATTTATTTTTCTAAGGCAAAAAGATTACGTTATCTATTTTCTAGATCTAGCACGAGAGATAGTCATTTTTGCTAAATGGCTTTTGAGGTCGAGTCACCAAGCCAACGCGTGAAGCCATTTAGCAGCAAGGCCTTTTAAGTGAGTGAGTCTGGGCGGCGATGTATTAAGCCAGCCAATGACCACCAATAGAACTCATGACGGCACGTGACGATCCTGCTTCTCAGAAAAACCTGCCCTCACAGCCCAGTTTTTCTGTTTTTTTTTTTTTTCGCTGCTTTTGGCTGTAAAAGTCCAGAAGTCGCTCTTGCTGGGATATCTGTTTTATTCTGCCTTTGATGGCCAACAAATTCAGGTGTCCTGGCAAATTTATTGTAGTTTTTGGAACTCATGTTTAGAAATTTATTTTCAGTAGTTGCGTGTAGTTTTTAACTTTGTCATATTATCTTACTTCGATTTTCATAATTCTGGGAACTCCTACATTACATTTCCGATCGCCAAACTGCGTTTTGGCTTCCGTGTGTAGAGCCCACAAATGTAATAACTACCCACAAATGTAATAAACCCACAAATGTAATAACAGGTTGCCCACAAATGTAATAAACCCACAAATGTAATAACAGGTTGCCCACAAATGTAATAAACCACAAATGTAATAACAGGTTGCCCACAAATGTAATAAACCCACAAATGTAATAACAGGTTGCCCACGAATGTAATAAACCCAGAAATGTAATAACAGGTTGCCCACAAATGTAATAAACCCACAAATGTAATAACGGGTTACCCACAAATGTAATACACAGGGTTACTACCAACTTTGCAACAATTTCTCGAGAAAGAAAACTTTGTTTATGGATTGAAACATATTTGGATATTTGACTCAGCCCATCAATGGGGACTTTTGCCCGAACTTATGGAAAGACGGTCTTGGCGGGCATGGACAGGTGGGAACTGTCAGATATATATATTAGTCATGTGGTATGACTTCATCGATGTCTTCACAGGAAACCCAATCATAGACAGCCCACTTCTTACTGTATGGTTTATTCTTCTAACAAATGTATCCCTTTTGAGGAGCCAGCTTATCAAGACTGGCATTTCAGTGAATTTTAAAATGATCATCCTGAAATTTATGGTTACCCAACCTGGAATTTTACGCTTGTAGATGGCCGATTGATTGACTGAGTTGAAAAAATAGATTGTTCTCTCTACAATCGCGGGCTACACAAGCAACATAGAGTTAGCAAATATTTTCCCATTTTGTTATCAGTTCAGTCCCTTTTTTCTCCTTGCATCTCTAACTGTTTACCATATCAATCTCTGTGATTATCAATGCATTTTGGGGGGAGTTTGGCAAACGCGGCGGCGCTGTGCTGGATGTGGAGAGTGAAGTGTGTGCAAGACAGACTGTGATTGGCTGTGTACACGGGTCAACACGCAAATGCGCATGCGTAAATAGGAGCCGCCGATGTTTTCGCATACCGCTGAACGTTCCATTTCGGCTTGGATGGATTGCTTTCTCATGCGACGTTCAATGATACGTATGGGGCTCCACTCCGCGCCTTTGGCGCGGGGAGTTACGATATATACGAGGCATGACGTCGTCGATAACGTAACGGATAATTCTACTGGAATAGCGAACTCGCCCTCTAGGACAGCTTTCGCAACAAACATCTCCACCAATAGCTCGAACGCCATAGTGGGCTTCAAGTGGGCGGAATATGCAGCCAGTGAGCTCGCCTTCTGAAACAACTTCCACAACAAATATCTCCCACCAAATACCTCCCACCAATTACCTGAACGCCACAGCTCCAGTGAGCACGAATAATACACTGGAACTAGTGAGCGGAATATACAGCCAGTGTGCTCCCCTCTGGAGCAGCTGTTACGTGGTATAATATGTTTAAATAAAAAAAGTTCGAGTCCAAACAAAGGTTTCTTCCTCGAGAAAGCGATTTGTTGCCAAGTTGGTGGAAACCTTCTGCTATTTGTTGGTATATTATACTTTTGGGTGTATTACATTTGTGGGTAACCCGTTATTACAATTGTGGGTTTATTACATTTGTGGGTAACCCCGTTATTACATTTGTGAGAAATAACTACCCACAAATGTAATAAACCCACAAATGTAATAACAGGTTGCCCACAAATGTAATAAGTTATTACATTTGTGGGCAGCCTGTTATTACATTTGTGGGTTTATTACATTTGTGGGTAGTTATTACATTTGTGGGTAGTTATTACATTTGTGGGCTCTACACCGTGCATAAAAAAATCTCAAGAAAGTGCTGTCGTTTTTATGACAATTCCGCGCGGGTTGCCTGTGGTGTTCAAAACGTGACTCAGGCCCCTCGGCGGGGATAAAAACACTTGTCACGGGGGGGGGGGGGGCTCGTTGTATTTGTACCCGTGAGACTTCACAAGGAGGCATTGCCAATCATAAATATACCGGAGGTCAAAAACTGTTAAACTACAAAATGTATCAGTACTGCAGAAAACCGCGAAAACAGAAACATAATGGTGTCAACAAATATCAGGAGTAAACTTTGTAATATCCTCAGTTGTACAAAAACGCAAACAACCTAAGCCAGCAGCTGCAAAGCAATTGAAATAATTTCGAAAACGTTCACGCCTCTTTCAATGTATTCTATAGCTTTTTTTATTTCTCAACTTATCCTGGCGCCCATGGTTCATCGAACGGAAAAGCCGCCACGGTGAGCACGAACTCCTATAATTTTAGCAGCTTTTGGCATTTACACTCGTTTTCAGTCACACGTGCACCCTGCGCGTTTCGTTTCCGAGTCACGACTGGTGTTTGGTGGACGTCAATCATAACGTTCGACCTAGCCACGGGCCCACGGGCTAGCAAAAATGACCAACCGAGCTTAATTCAACCTACGAAGCGCGGTCGGCAACATTTTGCTAGCCTGTGTGCCCGTGTCTAGGTCAAAAGTCTTGATTGACGTCCACCAAACACCAGTCGCAACTCGGAAACGAAAAGTGCAGGGTGCACGTGTGACTGGAAACGAGTGTAATAGTGAATCTAGTTTTTCACTGAGCAAGCTTCTATGACCTCAAACATGCACAAAAACCGTTTTTTTTGCATAAAAGCCAGGCTTTTTACAAAATATATAGTTGTAGCTCTTGCCCCCTCGAATTTGACCGCGAGAGATATAGAGGATATTACATGGCCTCGCGGAGATACGAATTTTATCTTTCACGAGAAGATGAAATTCGTATCTCCAAGCGGTCATGTAATGTTCTGTTTATTATATAAACATCAATGAAATACCAAATTCAAATTTTTTTGAGTTAAGCTTAAAAATCGAGCATTCAGCAAAGGCAAGTGTGATATTTTCACAGTGAAAATAACATGATATTTTCACGTGTGAAGATATCAAGTTTTCGCGCGGGAGATCACCTGGTATTTCATTGGTGTTTATATAATAATGCTGAAAATTTCTTTGACTCGTGTATACCAACGGTGCATGACCAGATAAAATACGTGATTCATGATTTTTTTCCCTCTCACCCACGACATAGCTTCTGTCACGATGACACTACATTGGCTTTATACTTGTCATGTAGAAATGATTAACCCGGGCTTAGTTTATCCGATATCTTTGTGATGAGCAAGGGCGCACTAGGTTTTCTCTCCCTTTCATTTTTTTGCAATTATGTCATTTCACAATTTCTCCCAGCAAGTCTCCAATTTTCCATTCGTCATTGTCAAATAACATCCTCCTTGGGCTATATTAATAAGTCATAAGATTCGCGCGAAAAATAATCCACGATTTCCGTAACTTTTCGCTCACACCTGTGTTTTCATTTTAATATAAAAACAACTACTCTAAAATTTGCTGTAAAGAGTCCATAATTGTGTTTGAACAGACTTCTAAAGGCAGGCCTCAATTTCGTTGTGATTTTAATCGACTAATTGTAGTGTAAGTGCAATTTCGTAGCTTTCAGTATCACCTTTATTTATTCCACTCCAAAGCTGGACGATCTTTCGGGTTCTTATCAGCCAGACTGTTTGACGTTTGTCGAGCGGGAAACAGCATTTGACATTTTCTAATGAATCCTTTCGATTGTGCATACAACATTCGGGGACATAGATTATATTCATATTTGATCTAGTCCAAAAACGTCAGGTATGGACTTTTAGAGCATGGTTTAAAAGCAAAATATCAGTGATATCAATTTAATTCATTCTTTAAAAAGTAGTTTCCAAGCTGTCTCTAGGAACTGGTTTTTAGGACTAAATGCTTTGCTAATTTAAACATGATAAATTCTGTAAGAAAGACTTCCCGCGTCAACTTTTTCTCATATCATGCCATTTACAATTGCTAGCCAGCAATTGTGTTTTGAGAATCGACTATTAAGTTATTGATGTTTTCCTGTAACGATAATCACAATTTTTTTTTATTGTTTTCAACGGAAGGGCTAAGGATTTAAAATATAAGGTCAAAAATTGCCTTTATTATTGTCTAGCACTCTGGTTTCAAGGTTTTCATTGAATAAAACCCTCATTGTTTTTTCTTTTCAATACAAAAACCATTATGCATTTTAAGCCACACTCTGTATACTGTACCGTAAATGGCAAACATTGACTTATCGAAACGAAATTCAGGAAGTGTGGATTTAGATTTCAGTGTAAAAATAGACGAGCCAAACAAATCGATATGAAAAATCAACTTTGTGGTAGTCTTTAAGCAACCACGAAATCAAAAACACTTAAATGTTCTAACAGTTTTGTATTTCATATTAAAAATCGTAGTTTTTTTTAAGTGGGAAGTGTACGATCTGTTACAGCTGGCTTAAATGGTGTGTTATTGATTTATAAATTCTTTCTTCGGGAGTGTAAAACTTGGAGCGGTAAAAGCGCACGTGATAGCAAAGTGGAAAAGCTCGCCAGTCTATGATGGGCGGCGTATTACTAGGGAAGAACGCGTAGGCCATAAAGGGGAAAAACAGTCGTGAAAACAAGAAAGTTATAAAAAATTTAATATTTGACATGGGTATTAGAGATATAATGCAATAAAATCTGGTGTATCATTGTTTATTTAACTGCAGATTAAATATGATTGATGGCCGCAAAAAATATAATTGCCATTTTATATTAATATTTGGATCCTGCAAGGCAATCTTAATAGTTCCGGAGCCGAAAAGTGTGAGTTATTAAATTACGCGGTTTTCACTAGAATGCCCGACGCAGAACGCTGTTAAAGCTATATTAGCGTGAGGTGGTACATTCGGAAATTGAATATTTGAAATTTTGACAGGTAGGATAATACAGGTGGTAGAAATGTTCTGGCTCAGGGCTCAAAATGAATGAGTGGCAATGAAAATGTGTGGAAGGGAATTGAGCTAAAAGCAGCCAATAGAATTGAGGTCAAATTTCGGCGGTTTTTGACAACTGGACTACTCTGTCACATGTGGATTTAAGAGAAGCGGAAACGTGGTAGCTAGGGAACCATTGATGTAAAACCTATAAATTTACACGTAGACAATTCTTAATCATTACAGATTCCTCAAAGCTACTCGCCGGTCGCACGTTCAATCTCATTGCGCAACTGCTTTCATAAAAAAAACTACGGGTTTCTATAGGTATCAGCAAGTTATAGACACAACTCAACAAGCTAGCGACGACAAAAAATCAGCCTTCACAGTCATATGGTCTACTCGAGTTCACCCGGTGGCCTTTCGGAGTAACGCGAGCCACAGGGATGTTTCACAAGATATTGGAACCAGAACAACATAGATAATTCAAATTCTTGATAATCAATATCGGCATTTTCACTAAAGATATTTTGCTGCGGCACTTGCGGCGAAACAACCAAGAAAAGTTGTCTGTACACTGGGCCGGGAATATCGATGAATTTACAATAGAGCATCTCTCAAGACAACTCGGAACTGTCAGCTCAAGGTAGAGCTACTTTTTACAAGGCCAAGAGAGGAGTTGCAATACAGGCTGTAGAATTCAAGTGATCTCTAGGTTTTCTAGGTATTGATTCCATTTCAGAGGGTCATTCCTGAATTAGTCACAATATGGTATCTTGGAAACCAGACAAAGTGAAGAATATTTAGTAGAAATTTAACACTTGTATGACAACACCTGGAACGGAAAACTCTTGAATTTTCTTCAAAAAGAAAGTATTTGTTTACGACGCTACACTTTTAGCATAAAAACATCGATTTTCGTATAAATAGCCAGATTAAGAAAAGTAGCTGAATTGGAGTACAAAGAACATTGTCTTAAAATGGCTTCTTCGTTGTCGACATTCAATTCATCAATAGCGCCTCCTTTAGACAATAAAACCAATACTGAAGCTTCATTAGTAGCGCCTACACAGCTACCAGGAGAGGACTACGCTCGTCTAGTATTCTCTGTGATTGTGATGATATTAATAATTGTTGGGAACATCTTCGTTATGGCAGCGTACAAGCAAAACACGCGTCTTCAAACAGGCACATATAAACTGCTAGTGAGCCTTGCATTTTGTGACTTTTTAGTAGGTGCCGTCTCGGTTCCTTTTTGGATGTATATGTCCTTCAGCGGTTGGGACGTGGTTACAGAACTAGACGCCTTTTTCGTCTGTTTCGACTACGCTACCGCCCTCTCGTCGGCGTTGCACCTTACTGCAATCGCTATTGAACGTTGGCTTGCAATTTCGAAGCCATTTCATCATCAAAGGCTGAGCCACAAGCATTATGTTCTTACTCTGCTGTACGTCTGGGGAATTGCTTGTGTAATAAGTGGCTGCTACTTTATAACTACCTTTTTTAACCAAGGCCACGTCTACGTCCCTATTTTAGCCTTTGTTGGATTCGGCCTCCCGTTTACTGTGATCTGCCTGGTAAATGTCTCCATTTTTCGCGTCGCGAAAAAACTCATCCACCAAGTACCAGCAGTGCCGTATCCCACGCCCCAAAGCGAAGACCAGAATTTCAAGATAAAAAAGGAACGGAAAACGGCAATAACCTTAGTAATAATAACTGCTTTATTCTTTTTCAGCTACTCCCTACATACGTAATTGCATTAATTGGAGAATTCTGCCGCGAGTGCTTAGTCAAGCGTTTGAGCTGGAAAGAAATTCAGAGACTTCTTGATTTCGCAAAGTGGCTTCAGTACTGTAACAGTTTCATGAATCCTTGTGTGTATGCATTTCGAGATATAGAAATGAGGATGACCTTCAAGCGACTGGTTAAAAGATGGTATTGTTCAGAAAAAATAGAGCGACTGTTGGCCAGCAATCTTCGAGCAATGCAGACGCTGTTGAGCAAGCGACCTGCTGAGTTTCGGAACACACGATAATGTGGGGACATTTTAATATTAGCATAGTCGATTTTCTTTAACAAAGGAAGGCTGTATGTATGGGAAAAGGCGCTCCTCCTTGCAAATCAAAAACCTTTATATCCAAAGAAAAAATTGACTCTAATTATGCAGAATTTTCTTCTGCGTTTCTTGAACTCGAGAGGCTCCTTTCCGATCTTGCTGTTTGCGTAACTGACAAAATTTAAAAACCTGACCTATACACAAACACATAATTGCATTACGTACTGTACATAATGGAATTGAACGCGCTTTTGAATAAAGATAATGTTGTTGCGGCCAGATGGCATCGTCGCGTTTTCCTTGTTTTTATTGACGTGATTCATTAACAAAGGTGTGAGCGAAATTAAAAATCAAAAATCGTCAAAAAATAATACGCCACTTGGTCGGAGTTGGACACCATTTCATAAATGGTTCAGATAATTTGTGGAACATGTGCATAAATAAATTTGCATATAAAATTCTGATCAATATATATAGACTCTGAAACTACTTGTTAGATAACAAAAGCTTATCAGTTTTAAAAGTTGTGAGCTTTTTTAATTATTATTTTTCAATCGGGAGATATATTGAGTTCTGTCGATGAAATAAGTTGGGGAAATTGCGAGGCGGGAAGTTTGGTCCGTCTCCTGGTCAGTGAAAAATACACAAAGACTTTGGCTAAAATTAAGACTTCTACAGAGTCTTTTAGTTTGGAGCGCTATTTTAATTGATGGGAGGAGCGTTTAGATAGGAGACTTGAATTTCTTGGTTTTCGTGGTTTCAGCATATCTAGAGCTGACAAGCAAGCCACAAATTAACGTATAATTATTGGGTAATTACTCAGTTGTTTCCTGTTTGCTTGGCAGGTTCCGTTTCTCCAATTTGACGGCTGGCGATAAAGTAAAAAAAATATTATGTGGATTTTTCTAATGAGTTTTTTCTTAAGTACCATTCAGACTAAATGCTTGCTATTATTTGTGGTAACTTTGGACATACTTTATAGAGGGATGCACATTTGTTTTGAAAACCTCCCATTTTTATCTTGTTTTTGAAAAAGTATCATACCTGTTGTTGAGCGCTTTTCAAATTGTCGAAAATGAAATGATCTATCCAATAGTATAACAAAATTGTGTTAGCACAATAAGAATTTTGTTTTTGAAAATATGAAATTTGGGTAATCTAGGGAATAAAACGAAATATGAAGTTTGCTGATTTAGAAGATATTAGTATAATTGGCGGCAAGAGAAAAAATGATATAGTTGGCGGCAATCTCTTTTCACCTTCCTTTTTCCTCTCGCCAAATCGACAAACTACAAACGGCCATTAAAAGTTTACCTGTGGCCTACCATGAAAAGGAGCGCCAAGTTGACCATCAACATGTTAGGCAAATGGTGCAAAGTGACACAAGAGATGCTTTCTATAAACAAATTCATAGGCGGCGGACCAGGGGGAGAGCAGGGGGTGCTCGAGCACCCCCACTTTTTGAACTGGAGGGCTGAGCACCCCCACTTTTTGAAGCTAGATATATTTTTTGTATTTACACGTAAAGGAGAAAAGGAACAGAAGAACAGAAGGGTGTCATTTTTGTTTCTGTTTTGACATTAGGCTCAGAGAACGTAGGGGTTAAGATTATGTTGTGACATATTTTCATCTGAAATGTATATGAGGTAAAATATGACAAATCGAAATTACACTTTTTTGCCTCTTCGGCACCCCCACTTTTCAGGGTGCTCCACCGCCCCTGAAATTGCACTTTATTTACGTTTCAAATCTTCTAGCCTTCGCAGGCTTATCGAGGAGAAAAATATTAGTATTATTTCTGTATATTTATGTTAGTGTCCCCACACTGCCTGTCTTGAATAGTGCGTATTGTAAAATAGCATTATCTTAATTTGAATAAAAAAAACTGTACCTGAAAAACAAAACCCTAGCAGCCGATGCCGCGAATACGGAAACCCGGTGCACAGCGGTGAGAGCCGGCAAGCGTCGTAAACTTTGCATTGTTAGCTCAGATCTTACTGCAATTTTCATAATATTATGAGAACTCCAACTACAACTTGGCCTCCGTCAATAAAACAAGTGAACAGCTCAGGATGATTTCACGCAGCCTTTGAGAGTTTTTTGTGAAATAGCTAGGCTTCAAACCAAATCCAAATTTTCCAAAACGAAACTTTGAAAGAGGAAGCCAAAACGGAGTTTGTCGTTCGGAAATATAAAATGGGAGCTCGTAGAATTATGAAAAATCGCTGTAACAACTGAAGCCTTAAATGTTTGAGTAAAACGCAATCTAAATACAAAATATTAGTCATCACGAAAATCAGGCGCCTGCTGAAGTCTGATTAGTGGAGCAAAAATCTATTAAATATACTGACCAACCGATAATGGACAGATAAAAGTTGCAGCTTTACCACCTGAATAAGCCAAACAATCAAAACGAATTTTGTTGCACACCGCCAAGTTCCAAACAGGTTCTAAAAATATTGCAATTGAGCACAAAAACTTTTCCATCTCCTCAGAAAATCTTGCCTTATGTCAAATGTACACTGGGTTTGACTTGAATGATAATTAAATGATAAGTTATTTTATTTCGAAACCACGAAATCTCTTACTGCCGGACCTAGGAACGTTTCATTTTGGCAAACAAGTGAGATCAGCTTTATTGGTACAGTACTGCTGTCATTTGATTTGATATGGCATCATATGGTATTTTAATGTTGGTGACGGTAAGATAATTCAGTTTAGTAATATATCAAACACTAGAGAGCGTGTTCAACACTGAGAAGTGGGTTGAGAAAACGAGGCAAAGCCGCGTTTTTTTAATCAAGTTCAATTTCAATTTATTTGCCATTTCTTTATAAACAGGAACAATCGACTTCGTGGTGTTTGAAATCCTGATGAAAACTCTATCGAGTGTTTGATATAGCTTCTCAAACGAATGATTTAATGCCGAGAAAAAGAAGGAATAAAATCTCAAAATTATATGTAAATTAAGACTGCGTTTTCCGAGCTCCTCCATGGTTATGATTTTCTGTGTAAACTTCATGAATTATTAATGAGTTTGAGAAGGAGCCGATCAACAGCCTCCAACACAGGCTTATCTCCGGTGTAATAACCTGTGAGTGCGCACGAACTGCGTCACCAAGCTTCCTTTGTTTGGTGGAACGAATCAGGATGAAATAAGAACTGAACACAAAGGTGTCCTCTGGGAATGGTTATTACACCGGAGTTAACCCCCAACACATATTACATCCGAAACACTGGGGTAAATAAATATAATATTATTATAGTTATTCAAAGCGATTCTGCGGGCTGATCGGTCGAGACGTTCGTCATATTTTGCTATATCTACTATTCCAGGAACCATTAGAGCGCGCGAAACTGACTATTCACTGATTTGATATCTACTAAATTGATATATACTAAATATGATTAAATCATAGTATAATATTTCAAATACTGAATATTATTCATGAGCTAATCCGCCAACCAGAGCTCTCATTTTGTACCACGTGCAGTACCTTGAAACATAATAATAATAATAATAATAATAGATTTATATAGCGCCATATACATTAACTGCTCTATGGCGCTTTACAATGCTACAATTAAAAACAATTCTATAAATAATCAGTATAATAATCTATAATAATAATAATCTATAAAAATGCTTGTTTAAAAAGATGAGTTTTTAGGCGCGTTTTAAAAATTAAAAGGGAATTGCTTCTCCTTATGTCAATGGGCAGGGCATTCCATAGCTTAGGGCTATCACTGAGAATGCCCTGTCACCATAAGTCTTTTGATTAGACCCAGGGACGACAAGGAGACATTGATTTGCTGAGCGAAGACTACGACCTGGACTATAGTGATGTAATAAATTGCTAATATATAAAGGTGCTAAATTATTAAGAGATTTAAAAAGAGATTTAGAAACCCCAGGAAGATACTCGTAGTGGGACTTACAACGTTTTCGTGTATCCCTACATCACGTGTAATAAAAATAATAATAATAATACATTTCTATAGAGCAGATTTCGTATGTGAAAAGTACCGTGACAAAGTTGTTCCGCGCCGCGACCGTGACTGTACCGCGACTACGCGATTTCATTGGCGATTTCATTCCATCTACAGCAGGCCAGGTTCCGTACCGCCACCGCGACAGTACCGCGCCGTACCGCGACACTTTTCACAGTCATACGAAATCTGCTCTAGCGCTATTTCTACTGAAATCCAATAGCGCTTTACATGTGCTTTACGTGCGCTCTATTTCACCGATAAAATCATAGAAAGTTGTTCTCTAATGCTTAAGTAACATTTTGCAGTGTCCGACGTAGCAACAGTAACTAGGGAGGTAGAACAATGAATCGGTGAATTATTTGATGTATTACTTTCTGTGCACGTAACGAATAAGCTATTCCTCAAGAAAAAGTATTTTCGCAAAGAAACGGGAGAACGTACGTGTATGTAACGACACACAACGTGCGCAAGAATCTGAAAGACACAACGGATGGCGCGCGCACGAATTACAGAAGAGAATCAGGTGTTACTTTGCTCGGCAGTTTCCCTGAGAGACGAGTCATGCATAAGAGGCGCGCGTAGATCATCAGACTTTGCCAAAAAGTGCTAATACACGAAAAGGAGAAACTACAGCAACGGAACAGAGATCGACCTTGAAAGAAGATGAATCTGCATTAATTAGTGGCTAGTACATAAACGTGACAAATAGGCAGCGCCATCGCAATGGACGATTCTAGCTATAAGCGCGCGCGCTCTTATTTAGTCAGAAGTCCCACAACTACCAGAATGCAGCGCGCGCTTTTTTAGCAGTTTGTTCGAGCGTGCGTTATAGCTGGAATCGTCCATTCCGTCGCCGGATTCCATGTTTTCCCCAATGCGTGACACTCGCTGAAACCGCAAGCTAGCGTGACGGCTGCGCTTCATAGTTCATGGCCACGAAACCAGGGGGACTAATTTCCTCGTCAATTGATCAGCAAGAAGCCTTGCTGTTATATCTTGAAATTCGGGATTTATTTTTTAGTTTTCCCCGAACTGCCTGATTCCCTTTACATTTTTATAAGAAAGCAGAGTTTTGTTTTCTTGAGAAAGCTAAGTACATGCTAATAGCTTATATCAAGTGCTTATATTAGTTCCGAGTACAGTAATTGAAATCAATACAATCAATACTGTGAAGTAATACATTAAATAATTAGCGCATATGCGCGCGTAAACTGGTGAGATTTCATGATCATTTACAACAGCGTCTTGATGAAAGTCATAAAATTCTTCTATGTTGGTGCTAGGAACAAAAGCGGTAGAACGTTCTTTTGTTTTCGGCACCAACATGGTCTCATAGACTTTCACAAAGTCTTTCGTCGTTGCGCACAGAAGCTCGCTTTGCGACTCATCTCGGCGCTCGATTTTCATCGCTTTGCGACTCATTTCCTCCCTCTTTTTCCCCAGTATCCTATAGATCGTTTTCAGTGTAAATCAGCTCTTTGCTCGCTAGAATAAACAAATTTCATTAAATGAACCTGAAAGAGGACTAAAAACTATGTAATTCTGCCAAGTTTTATCCGCATAGAATATTTGGTGTCCGAGATATACGCATTTGAATACCAAATTTATTTACAGTGAAATGTATGGCGCCGCCATCTTGGTGCACCTAAATGGTGCACCAAGATGGCCACCAAATGATCGAATGTCGCAAAAGTGTACAAAAACGACAAATATCCACCCAAATCCAGCTTAATACATAGATATTCACTTATATAACAGTCAGGAATAGTTTAGATTGTCATACGATGAATTTGAAAACATTATGGCCTCCTAAAAATCGTGACTAGTATTGCGTGACAAAACTTGTTTTATTCGTATCTTCGAGGCAAAATAACAGATGTTCCTAAATCTGGCATGGAAACTCGCTAGAGGTAGCTAGAAATGACACAAAAAGCACAAAGTGGTAGCGATCGTAGTTTCAAAGTTAGAAACTGTATGACGTCACATGAAAACGATCTATTAGTATACTAGAGGTCGACTTGGACCAAGTCTGTTGGTTTCACTACAGTCATTTTGAAATCCGCTTTAAGAAAGTTGGCTCGATAATGGGTCTTTGAACCTAAAGTAAAGCAGTAAAGTGACTGATTCCCGAAATTTTGCTTCATAGAACAATTTCCACGGTTGTTATTCTCCTTCTTACACAATGAATGACCCCGGGAATGACCCCTAACCAGCTAACCAACCAGCTAACCAATGATAGTATAGTACAGTTGATACCCAACCAGCTCAACCAGAAAGCTCACAGCTATATTTGAATATAGGCCGTTCCTTACCGCCTCATACAAACAAAATGAAATACCTTCTTGGCCGTTTCCTGATGGTTGCGTTGCCCACTGCACTGCCCACGTCTCCTGTGAACAACCCATCATGCCTTGCGGTATGTTATGTCTGTAGTAGGGCTTTCAGTCGTCGGCCAAACAACTCCAACATTTGATTGAGCATCTTTGTTCGGCGGTTCTTCATGAACAAGTGGAACAATTGGTTAATTAATGTTACTTGATACATGCTCAGCGATTTGTTCAATGCATGTTAAACCTTGTCTTAAATCACAGAAAACTGAAGCACTGATCTGAATGATTTCAATGATGTTTCGATGTTGAACCGTTGTAAACATTTCTGAAATAGATCCGTTATCTACCACACCGTCCGTTCCCGCCATCCACACACGCGTGGTATAAAACATGTCCGTCCTGTCCGTCTTCATACGTGAAACGTTGTAGTTTTGACAGGGAAACTTGCAACTTTCTGCCACAACATCTTTAAATCCACAATTCCGTTTTCAGAAGAAACAATGAAAAAAACCCACTAATATTTCGATCATTTAATCGTTGTTTTTTTTCCCTCACCTAAATGCAAACCAGTGGCGGGGATAACGTTTTACTCTTTGAACCTTCTCCGGAGTTATTACAACGAGCCGTGGCTCGTATTCATTCTTCGCACATTGGCGGGTGAACATGAAGTTCATCACCCGTCAATCACTTCGAAGTAGGCGCGCGCCTGTTTCTCGCGTAATTCATACCCCCATACCGTAATCCATGCTCTTCACCTCGTATGGAAGGCATTCTCGCGCGCCAGCAGGCAGGGTTCTCCCTCAGCCCCGCGAGAGGTGACTAGGTGGGGAAGCTCTGGGTTCGAAAAGGGTCTCGCGTGATTTGAGTCGAGTATCTACTAAACATTGCTCTGAAAGTTTGCAACCTGCAAAATTTCACCCAGGAAATTCTGAAACCCCATAATCGTCTGTGAAAAAAACATGGTGCGGTGTTTCGCTTGGCTTGACTTGACACTAGCGATCAGTTTTTGCCTCACTACTCATTTTCCGCATGCTCATTTCAATTATTATCGGCGGATACAGAAAATTTTCAAAGGGGTGCACAATATAATAAAATATGTGGCTACACACACACACACATACCCCGAATCCTCCGCAGAGAGGGGATTTTATAACTTTCTGTCTAAACTTTTTCGACCAAAGGATAGCGTGACACTCTTTGGATTGACTGTTTAGACTGTATATTTTTTTTGCAGAAAACTCCAAAGCAGCTCGTTGGCAGTTATGCAATAGTAATAACAGTAAGTATGCTGTGTCTTGCTGTCACACAACGCTCCATGTAAAAATTAAAGCACAGCTACTCGCCAAGTCGAGGAAGTGTAAACATCGCTAGGAAAAATGTTGCTCTCTATTTGCATTGTGTTTTCTGCACGGGGTCTGAGGTCTTTGTTTAGTCAGCCAATCAGAATGCGAAGAAAAAACAAACACACTGTGTCTCTTGTTTTCTTACAGACACGTCTATATTTTCCTATTGGCTGAAGTCCTTAGTCTTTGTTTAGTCAGCCAATCAGAATGCGAAGAAAAAAAAAACACACAGTGTCTCTTGTTTCCTGATCAGTTTGTTGTTGAATGGCTTCCACTCATCTGAAATCTACGAAAGCCGAGAAGGGACATTGGATTTCGGTGTTCTTAAAATGAACTTCAGTGTTCCTAAATTGACTTCAGAGTTCTTAAATTTCGTTGTTCTTAAAATGAGGGGGGGGGGGGGGGGGGGTCCGTTTCTTCTTCACTCCTTCGAAGACTGATACGGCAATGAGTATTCTGGAGAATATTGTGGTCTGGGTATCACAATAAGATCCTTGTTCTAAAAAATTGTTCTGATGCTCAAGAAGGTTCCGTGGACCCCTCTCTGGATCCGCCACTGTAATATTCTTTGGTTGCAACCATTCCTTTGGGAATTAAACTACAAAAGCGCGGCGGCCATGCTGGTGCCCTGAACAATGGGAGCTAATGATCTTTCTTTTGTTGTATACCACCAGTTTGACCTCCAGTGACGTCACTTGCAACCCAAGAATATACCGATTTCGATAAATTGTTGATTTACATGTAGCACTTCTAATTTCGGATTTAGTAATGACACTTTGTTTACGTATCAAATGGCAATTGAATAGACTAGATAGAGAGGAAGAGCTACATGTAATTCAATGACAATTTATCCAATCGGTATATAGCCGCCCACCAGCTTCGGCTCGTTCGTTCGATTGTAACATGGCCGTCGTATGATTACAGTGATCATTGATATCGGAACATTACGAATTACAGTGGCGGATCCAGAGAGGGTTCCAAGGGTTGAGCATCAGAACAGTTTTTTTTTAGAACAAGGATCTTATTGTGATACCCAGACCACAATATTCTCCAGAATACTCATGGCCGTATCAGTCTTCGAAGGAGTGAAGAAGAAACGGACTCCCCCCCCCCCCATTTTAAGAACAACGAAATTTAAGAACTCTGAAGTCAATTTTAAGAACACCGAAATTTAAGAACACTGAAGTTCACTTTAATAACAACGAAATTTAAGAACTCTGAAGTCAATTTTAAGAACAACGAAATTTAAGAACTCTGAAGTCAATTTAAGAACACTGAAGTTAATTTTAAGAAATCCATCTCTATCAATGTGTAACGAACTAGTCCAAATGCTAGCTCCTTTGCCATATCAGATTATGGTCGAAGTGAGCTATCTCTGTCGATTTGATTTGAGATAGAGCTTTTTCAGTATGCGCACCTAAACTATGGAATGCTTTGCCTGAGGCCGTAAGGAATGCTTCTTCTATTGTACATTTTAAGTCACGTCTCAAGACCCATCTTTTTAAACAGTTCTCTTAGATTCTTAGTATTGTACTTGGGTTTTTATAGTTGCTAGTTTTTATTTTTATTCTTATATTCAATCATCTCTATAGCTACAATATTTTTCTTGTTTTTTAGAATTTGTAAATAGATAAATTCAAAATTGATTGTATATTATACTTTTTTATTGTAAGAGCATTAAGACTTTGTGAAATGCCCCTAAAACATCATCATTATTATTATCATTATTCGTAGTTATTTTTCTCGTGGATTAACAAACAGGTTAAAAGTGCTTTAAACTGTTCTTCATTATTAGTACTTTAGTGGAAGGTACATCCTGGAGGATGGCGTGTTTTTCTACGACAGGGACACACGGCGACAACGCGTAGACACTGTTGATGGAGTGGTACACTACACTATTGTACAGGAATACAACAAGGTCAGCTGACAATCCAGGGGCTTGCCTGGGCAGTTTGGCCCGCAGTCGCGAATTGTTGTTCTTGCGATAGTAGTCCCCTATTATTCTGAAGAACGGTGTTTTGCAGGCTAAAAGAACACATCACTACACTATTAACAACATCTTTTTGTTTTGTATAAATATTTTACAACACAGATTAATGTTCGTGCCGTGTACCTCTGTTAGCCGGTAAAACAACACCAAAAAATCTCACAATGAATCTTTTAAGCCCGTGCTTAACTGGTTTAGAGTGAGTTACGCCCCTGCAATCTTAAAAGTAGTGTAGTCAATTACTAAGATTGTTGACCAATTAAACCTTAGTTTAATTTCGTCCACGGTCATTGCACTTTATTTCAACCTCTGGAATACCGAGTGGGTGGAGCTAGAACAGCCTTCAATTCCGGGGGTTGAAAGAGTAAGCAATTGAAATGTTGAAATTTAAAGACAACAAATGGGCTACAATGAATGCGCGCGTTGCATTCTGTTAATTGTGGCACATCCCAAAGGCATTTCTAAGAATCTCGTACCCAGAGCCCGTCTTCTTTTGGCCAGCGGCAAGATTCAGGGCTCTGGGGGAATCAATGTTTTTTAAACCTAGATTCTGGCTTTCCGGTTTGAAGGTTGTATGAAGTTCGTTTTGTCCTTAGCCCACCACGCATGCTCACAAAACGGATTCCCCCTGAGCCCCGAATCTTGCCGCTGGCCAAAAGATGACGGGCTTTGGGTACGAGATTGTATTTCTAAACAAAAGAGAGTGCGCGCGCATATAGCTGGAATTGCCCATAGAATATAGACCAACATGCGAAGTCATTTGTTTGTATATCAAATTGCATAAATTGCTGATTTTTATATGTTGACAGGGAGTACAGTATAAGATGTTTAAAAAGGAGGCAAAAAAAACGTGTGTTCGAGAACGAATGTCATGGGAATTCTTGCCACTAGACATCCCTCCCGATGCAGTGGAAATCCAACATGGTCGAATCGGCACCGGACAAAATGGATTTGACATTAGACGCTTCTACGGAAGACAAGGAGAAAGTAAGATAAACCAGGGAGATTGTAGTGGGATGAGCAGAGGAGTGAGATGATCCAGAATATTTTACACACGCGTGCGATGTTTCCTAGTTTAGCCACTCAGGAAAACATGACGGACACAAATGTTGCGCGCTAGATGTGTCCTAGTTTAGCCGTAGCTTTAGTTTCGTGCGTGCGTTTATAATGTTTTCTGTGAATTTCTCTGACAGCAAAGGTCCTCGCTTCGGTAACGGCAGAGGATTGTATCTGGGTGAGCTCGCTCTCGAGTTTTGCCAACAGGGGACTCATCTCCTTCAGGTGAATATTATACATTTAATGATGATATTACATTGCAATTGTTAGTTGACATGTGCAAGTGTCCCACATGGATGTAGGTTGCAGTAGTACACAGTAGTTGCAGTAGAGCGATCTAAGGGTGCAGTGCAGGTGGTGGTCTGGGGCTGCTTTCTTTTGGTTCGTATTTATACTATTTTAGAGTGTTATTCATAATCTATGATGGATAATCCTTAAAACAAGCGCATTCATACCATCTAAGGATAATCCTTAATCTAATATTCAATATCGTTCTCTTGCCATTTTTTTTTTTTCTCGGCCAAAGGACCTGGCGAAGAGATTTGAAACACCACAGGCAACCCGCACGGATTAGTAAAAAGCGACAGTACTTTCTTGATATGTCTGTTTCTTGTCTTTCCAGCTTGGCCGACATTTCCCGACTGAACGTAACCGACGCCGATTTTGAGCACCCCCCGGATTCCGACTGCCCTTTAGACTGACAACCACGCGGTGGGCGGGAACTGCCATAGAATAAACGTGTTTATTATATAAACACCAATGAAATACCGGGTGATCTCCCGCGCGAAAACTTGATATCTTCACACGTGAAAATAACATGATATTTTCACATGTGAAGATATCACACTTGCCTTTACTCAATGCTCGATTTTTAAGCTTAACTCAAATAAAATTAGAATTTGGTATTTCATTGATGTTTATATAATAAACAGAACATTACATGACCGCTTGGCGATACGAATTTTATCTTCTCGTGTTAAAAATTTATCTCACTTGTTCGCTGCGCTCACTCCACTCAAGATAAATTTTCAACACTCGAAGATAAAATTCGTATCTCCGCGCGGCCATGTAATATCCTCTATTTATCAGATGGTTTTCATTTTATTAGATGCGGCACCTCCGTGCGCCGAGCCAGTGGCGGATCAAGGGGAGGTGCGTTTAGGTGCGGACCCATCCCTTCCCCCCCCCCCTTGGAATGCAAAAATGGTTTTAAACAGCAACCCGTAGTCCTTAAAAGGTCCAGCAGCCCTATTGACAAATCTAGCTATTGACAAATCGCACCCCCCCCCCCCCCCCCCCCCCCCCCCCCCCCCCCCCCCCCCCCCTCCAAAAACCTGGATCCGCCACAGATGGCTGCTCGTACGTTTTTAGGGCAGCCGTGATCCCCTGTGCTTTTGTGCTTTACGGTACAAGAACACCTTAGCCAACTGAATTTTATCATTTCGTCCTGAGTAGAGCTGCTAGGCACATGTACTTGGTCCTCAGAGTATGCAGAAAGGCCCACCTACCAACACAGAGGCCGGCCTCACCACATAAATGTATCTTACGAAAATCAGGCCGAGACTCTCAATATTTTAGACGGGGGTGCTCGTCGGGAAAATTGATTTTGACCCAAAGGGATAGCAAAATGGGTGTGGCAAACAGAAAATTTACCCCTAAAAGAGAGCAAATTTGGCGTGGCGACCGCCGAATTTACCCCTAAAAGATAGCAAATTTTAGGGTTTTCAACCAAGTTTCCGTTGTAAATATCGGTTCTGGTGTCAGTACCAATATATTTCTGGGCAAGGATTGGTCTGAGACTTCCCTAAGGGATAGGGCTGATTTTTAAACACCCCTAAGAGATAGCACATCTGGCAATTTTATACCCCAAGGATAGGACGAGCATTGAAATTCAACCTCAAAACTTCAACGTCTCGCGCGCGTGCTTTGGAAGTCTCGCGTGATTAGAAAATTGTCGAGTTATACTACTAAAAGCGAATGCTATTCCACTGCCCTTGTTATAAGAGTCATCGAAGAGTCTCCATGCAAGCCAGCCAGTTACGAGCTGCGACAAATTCCCGACAAATTGCCAAAAGAAACAAAATCATACGGCTGTCACGCCAGGCGAAATTCCACATATCACTTGTAAGTTTGATCGTTATCAGAACAAGGAATGGCTCTAGAATTGTACGTGTTTTAAGAAATGCACCGTTCTGGATGCGGATCTAGAAAGATGCACCTAGCGGAGGTTTTAAAGTAAATGTAAGTGTTTATATAGCGCTTATCCTCACAACTATAAGTGCTTTACATTCTTGGATAACTCATCCTACTAGAAGTTTCTGAAAGAAAGCGGAGTGCTGCGAGGATATTTATTTAACGCTTGCAACATGTCTGAAATCAAAACAATCAATCATCTGATTTGAAGTATTTGATATAGCGGGAAAATGTCATATGATGGAGAATTTAACAGGGGGGATCGCAAACGAGCCCTACCCGGCTCTTTGACCTCTTCGATTTCCGCGTTTCACGCGTCGCTTTTGGGGATCCTACGTTTTTTTGTGCTAACCTCAAAACCGTGACATTTTGTTTCCAATACAAAAATTGTACGAGCGAAGGAGAGATTCACCCTCGAGAGATCAGTGCGGCGCGGTGTGGGAGAAATCGAATAAACAAGTGACCACCCGCGATCTCCCCGCCGATAGATGAAAACAAGTGAACTCTAAACCTTATCTTAAGTAAACCGCTAACTGTTGAACCTATGTATATAAAGGCAACAAATTAACTCTGATATACGAAACTCAGCTCTTCAAACTGTCACTCAACCGTTCTATTTCAAAGACGAAAGGCGCCCGACGGCAATAAATATTTTGAGATCCCGCATAAAACATCAATCAATTAAGATACCGGATTGAAAACGAGGCTCAGGATTTGCCAGACAGACTCCAAGCTGAAACAGGAGGTCACGGATAGAAAAATCCCGCGCAGATCATAGAGGGAAAACGCGCATAGGGGGAAAAACGCGTATGGCAAAATGGGTAAAGAAAACGCGCATGGCAAAATGGGTAAAGATTAGTGTCGCTGCTCGGCCTGCGGCCTCGCAGCAATAAAAACCAGTTTTATAATAATGTGTGTGCATAGTTAATGGAGTGGTGTGTGTTAGTATGGCGAGTTCTGTGGCACAGAGGTTGGGCAACTTCCGACACGGTCCTCGTGGTTCTTTAACGTCCCTCTGGTTCCAGTGTAATGTATGTCAGTGTATGTGAGGGAATGGACGAAAAAAATATGATCGCGTCATATCTTGTAAGACCATGAAGTTTAAGTGGTATTCAAATGATGTTTTTTTCCCCAGAACCTCCAAAGCAGTTCGTTGGCAGATATGGAGTAGTAATAACAGTAAGTAACTGTATCCAGTGTCACGCAACGCTCCCTGCTAAAATCAAAGCAGTGCTACTCGCCAAGTCTAGGATATGTGCAAACATGATCGCTTGTTGATAATATTGAGTAAAGTTATGAGAAGCTTTAGAGTGCATGTACAAACCCGTGGAACGATATTTAAACTAATGTAAGAGGACATACCACGGAAGATCAGAGGACATTTGTTAAGTATACCAAATTTTGGCTGAAAAAGGTATCCCTTTTGCCGGCACGGGGACGTCATAAAACCAAGCTAGAATTTACCTGTGAATGACGGTTCTTATTGAGGTGGAACTTGCTTTGAACTCTGTTTTTTTTTTATCAGTACTTCAGTGGAAAGAAGAGCGTCCGGGGGGATGGTTTCTTTTACTACGACAGGGACACCGGCGACAACGTGTGGACCATGTTTCTAAAGGAATAAACTACACTATTGTACAGGAGTACAACAAGGTCAGCTGACAATCCCAAGAGTCCAGTTTTAAAGCCTGGTTTCCATGATAGTCGTATCAATCGTCCCAGTCGTATCAGTCGACCGTGGAAACATGGAACAATAGAAATTGGAATTATTCTATTGTTTCACGGTCGACTGATACGACTGGGACGAATGATACGACTATATGGAAACCAGGCTTAAGAGTGTTGATCTGATACTGAGTTTGCCATCATCACAAATCCTGCAAACCCTCAATCCAATCTCAGGTTAATCTCACATTATCCATGACCCCTGCAATTCTAGGGTGGGTGATGCTAGAGCAGTCTGAAATTCATAAAATATGGAATTCCATTCCAGGGCAGATACTTTTGAAGATGGTAATGAAGATTATTATTCAGCACATCGATGCACTGACCAAATATGGTCATTGGAACGCCAATAGCCGTCTTCTGTACTTGACAGATATCCTGCGATATCCGTCTCTGAGGGAAATATGATGTGTTGAGCTCGTACTTAACACGCAAAAGTAAATAATTTCTGGGATTTTTTGTGCTATCGATGTGCTGAATAATAAAACCATTATCCTGCTCGATTTTGCAGAATATCGTCTGATTTAGCCAACTCGGGACTGCGTCCCTCGTCAGCTAAGTATCAGACGATATTCTGCGCAATCGGATAATGGTTAAATATTCACTGGGTAGCTGAGAATTGGGTCTTCAACAGGGCGGTTCCCCGGGTAGTAAAGGAAAAGGAAAAGAAAGGAATTAAACGGATAGCTACTGGCTTCAGGACATTGTAATCAGAAGTCTGATTACGATTTTGTATAGCTTTATCTCGGTTTCTTTTGTTTCAGTGGAAACCTAATAATAGTCGAAGAAGTAAAGATATGGAATAATGGAGCCAGGGAATTTGAGGGCTGAATATATGTTTCTTTATTTTATATTTCTTTATGTTTGCAGGGTGTACAGTATAAGATGTATAAAAAGGGAGGCAATGAAACGTGTGTTCGAGAACCAGTGGAGCGAGTACCACTGCGTATTCCTCCCGGCTCAGTGGAAATCCAACGTGGTCGAATCGGCACCAAACAACATGGATTTGACATCAGACGCTTCTACGGAAGTCAAGGAGAAAGTAAGATAAAGAAGATTGTAATTAGATGAGCAGACGACGAGCGGGATGGGCTAGAATATTTTTGTCAATAACAATAGCAGTAATAATAACAATAGCCTGCGTAGCAAGCGTTTCGGTGGGGTTTCAGAGGACAGAGAAGCCTGAATTTCGGAATTTTCGATGATTGGCCGCGCGAAGTATGGGGCGAGCCAATTTTTTCTCTCCATTTTTTGCCTCGTCTTATTTCTCGCCCCATACTTCGCGCGGCTAAATCATCGAACTTCGGCTTCTCTGTCCCTGGAACCCCACGGAAACGCTTGCTATGCAGGCTACAATAACAATAACAAAAACAAACGGCGACGACAGTATAACGCCGAGAAAAATTATTATAAAATGATTGAGATAGTACGCGCGCTCTCATTGGTCGGTGCGTTATCGTCGGGATAAGTGACGCCATGGAAATTGCATCACATTTTCCCGTGTTTGTGAAAGGCTCGTAACGTGGTATATTTAGTATATTCAGTTTTAGTTTCGTGTATATACTAGTTATACAATTCTTTCGAGTTGCATACTGCAGAATATCCCACGCAAGACACTTGTATTTTCTGGTATACACAAGTGACAAGTGGGATATTCTGAAGTATGACACGAGAATTCATTGTATAACTATTTATACCACGCTATAGAAAACGCTTTACGTAAATGCAGTGCACGATGGGAAGGTTTAGTGGAATACCACCGAATATACAACGCCATTATTCCTGCATTCTGATTGGCTGTATTTTCGGTGGTGTGGTATAAAATGTTTTCTATGAATTTATCTGACAGCAAACGTCCTCGCGACGGTGACAGCAGACGGTTGTATCTGGGTCAGTTCGCTCACGGCGTTTCCCAAGGACGGACTGATAATCTCTTCAGGTAAAATAGTAAACACTTAAGGCTGGTTCTCACTGGTTCTCACAAGCGCAGGACGCAAGCACAGGACGCAAGCGCAGGACACAAGCGCAGGACGCAAGCGCAAGGCAAGTGTGACTCATAGTGACACAAGCGCAAGCCTAAAATCAACATTGATTATTTTGCTTGCGCTTACGTTCACTTGATTCACACTAGACACAGGCACAAGCGCCAGCGCAAGGGAACCCAATGTCTCGATTTACGTATTTATTCGTCTATGCTTGCGTTCTAGTGTGAACCACAAAAGAGAAATATATGAGTTAGATAACCTTGCGCTTGCGCTTTACGTTCCAGTGAGAACCGCTCCCGAGAGTAACAGTAACTTTTCTTTTCCCGAGATCTCGATATACGGAGTTTCTAGGGACAACAAGCCTAGGAATTGCGCTCCGACGGCGAAATATCACTTTAAACATTGAAGTTGGCAAAAAAAAGTTTGTGATTGTTTATTTTGGATGTTTTCTTGTCTTTCTAGCGTGGACAACATTTCCCGGCTGAATGTTACCGAAGCCGATTTTGCGCATCCTCCGATCCAGACTGCCCTTTTGAGGCGAGCCACGGTGGGCGGGAACTGCCATCGAATAAACACATGTTTTTTCAGATGGTTTTCATGTTCTTCTTCTTATTTTCTAAATGATTCGTCTATTTGTTTTTAGATAAATTATACAATCTATGAACGTTTAAAAAATTTAAATTCTATCTTATCCCCTTAAAATACAATTTTAATTTAACATTTAGTCTCCGAAGGCGACGCAATTGTCGAATTGTCACAGAAACGACGTCGAGGTGACTTTTCGCCGATAATCACGGAGTCTGGGGCGGCTACTTGTGCGTTTTAGTAGAATGGCCCAAGTGACTCAAAAGACTTTTTGTTGGATTTTTCCACGATTACAAAACACTCTCGCACGCCCCGGCAAACGCTTTCAATGTTTACCAATCCGCACGCAGAATTTCTTATAGCCACTTGCATGAGCGATACACTAAAGTTTTATAGTTTTGTGATTATACATTTATTAGTACATTGGTATGAGAGCGAAGTTTATTAGCCTTTAGCTATGAAGTGCCATCCCCTATAAATAAAGTAATTATTATGAGTAGTAGTAGTAGTAGTATATAACGATATATCTTCTTACTCGAGTGGCATCGTGCCCCAACAAAACATTAACTCGTTTGTATATGTTTTGCATATTCATGAGTTAAAGAATAGAGCTTGTTGTTCCCCATGAGGTGGGTTGATGCCTCAAGTTAAAAGAATTCCAGGTGTTAACTCGTTTATCAAATTCCTTGTTCTCTTGCTTTCTAGCTTGACCAACATTTTCCGAATGGTGATATAAGGAACCGGGCGACCATCCTCCGATCCGGTTTTCGAATGCCTTTCTTTGTAGGAGTGGGACAAATTCTTGTCTATGCGCATGCCCAATGAAAAATAGCTATAAAAATCATTCTCGTACCCAGAGCTCCCCGGCTCGTCACCTCGCGGGGGAGGCTCTGGTGACAGCCACCGATGCATGCTCAAAAGAAAATGGTGTTTTATACCTCACAATTACTTTTAGAGCGTTCAAGTCGAAGTCATAGGTTAAAAAAGACGATTTGGAAACGGATGCCAGTGTTATTTTGACAGATACGTTTTTATAAAGCGAGATTATGCTTCTTTTATGTACGCGTGCGCGCCATTTCAGCCAATCAGCTCCCCTGCGAGGCGGCGAGCCGGGGAGCTCTGGGTTCGAGAATGCTATAAAAATATGCATGCATATATGTATTAAGTACAAAGGTCAGTTAAAAGCAGGCTGAATCAATGAGTTTGCAGGTGGCCGCGGCCCCCCTTTCTCGGGAGATTTTCCCATACATTTACTGTATTTGCTGGAGGAAATTTGAATATTTTCGTTCCATGTTTTCACTATTGGGCCCCCCAACCAAAATTCCTGGCTACGCCCCTGCTGTTCTATTGTCAAACATGCAAACGACGTAGCTAAACTTGTTTTTGATTTCTTCAGCAAAAGATCCAATATATTACAATAATTAAGGTTAATTGCTTCTTAAAATAAATATGTAAATAGTGTGCGTTTTATCATTTTATTTGGACCAACACTTATGTACTGTTCTTGTATAAGGTGCCAGATAAATCTGTCTGTGTGTCTGTCTGTCTATTGTCTCCCCCAGTTTTTGTCATTTTTAACTCGCATCACTCTCCACTGATAGTGTTTTCTCCCAGAACACGCCACCCCGCGCCACCTTTCTTGAAATAGATGTATGACGTGATATACTCACACAAGACATGACCTCTATCATCCCGTGATAGTCATATAGTATTGGGTTACTTACATCATCTTAATAAACTCCCTAAGCAGAGTTTGCAGCTTTAATTTTAGTCTTCAGCAGTCATTCGACTCATTCGGTGGATTCTGTTGTGAGCAGCTTGACATACTACTAGAATGAAGTACTTCCTTGGTGTTTGCCTGATGGTTGCGTTGGTCAGTGCTCAGCCCGCGCCGCCTAAAAGGTCTAAAAGCGAGTCGCCATCAACTCCATGCGGTATGTTGTGTTGGTATTAATAGTCCTGCTCGATGTCTAAGAATACGCAAGTGAAAGTGAATGCTTCCTGTCCGGGCCCTGCCGGGGGTTTGATTCTAATATTTGTAGCCTCGATGAAGAAGTTTGCATTAAATCGGCGCTATTTTATTTTTTTGCAGAAACTCCGAAACAGTTCATTGCCAGTTATGGAACAGTAAGTATTTAATCCGGCACTGAGAAAAATTAGGTTCTAGAAAACAAGAGAAACTGAGTTAATTGTCAAATATTCAATAGACTCGAAACGGTTCAGACGTTTTAATATTATCTGTGTTTTAATGCTAGAGTCCAGAGATATGGCAAAATAGGTAGAAGGTCCCGCGCATCTCAATAATATGCAATAACAATAGAATCCAAGACGGCAGACCGGGGCTTTTATTCAACGTCGTATAGAGCGAAGTCTCTAAAACTGAGAGTCTCGGGGTTTGGGGGGAGGGGTTTGGGGGGAGGGAGTCTGGTGACGGCCAGTGACGCACGCATGCGCGAGATTTAATACAGAGCCGCTGAGGGAAAGACCTTTCAGCGCATGCTCCAACACTTAAAATCAGCCAACCAGCGACGGCCTTCAAATGGATGTCCACAGAGCCTCCCCTGCGAGCAGACGAGCCGGGGAGCTCTTGGTACGAGAATGTTCTCACTGTGTATTTATTCGCAGTACATGCGCAGCCGAAATGCCACCTTCCGGCAGAATGGAGCTTTTTACTACGACAGGGATAACGAGCGAAACCGCGTGGATACTGTGATTAAAGGGATGTCCTACAGGATTGTACAGGAGTATCAGAAGGTTAGCTGACTTATGTGTTTATGTTGAGCATTCGGAATTTGCGCCCTATATATTTAGTTATAATATAGATATGATATAACGCGCGCTCTGAGTGGTCCAAATCTATGCTCTATTTCACCGATGAAGTAATGTAAAAGCATTAGAGCACAACTTTCTATGACTTTATCGGCAAATAGAGCACGCGTGATGTTGGGAGAGACACTCAAAACGTTAAAAACAATATGAAGGAGTAACACAACGAATGCAACAACGAAGAGTGAATTCAGAGGAACAGGAGGAACGGGTGAAAATGATTCTGTGCCTGTGCGCGAGAAAATGTTCTGTTTGGCTGATTCCTTCCCGCCATTTTCGGCGCGCGTGCGTGGACACAGGAAGCCCGCAAATTTTTATTTTGCTCGGTAAGAATTTGAAAAATTACGAAGCTGCTTTCCATTTTATTTTCGATTAGAAATTTGAGGAATTGAAAAGGTAGTACTTGGGGGGGGGGGGGGGGGTACTTGGTTCTAAAACTGGAAGACAACTTTTTCGCCACAAGCTGATCTATCTACATAGGTTTCTGTTTTTTCTTTTGTTGGCAGGGAGAACAGTATGTGATGTTTACCATGGGAGGCAAAGCCATGTGTGTTCGACAGCATATGTCATGGCCCTACATGCCACTGGATATCCCTCCCGGTGCATTGGAACTCGAACATGGTAGAATCGGCACCAAAGAACATGGACTTGACATCAGACGTTTCTATGCAGGAAATGAAGACGGTAAGATAAACCAAGAAGGTTTGTAGTTGGATGAGTAAACAATAGACAATAACGGTAGTCTGAGCCATTCTTGCTGGACTCATTGTGATCTAATATTAAGGTATTAGGAGGAGAAAGCCTGGGAGGGGGAGGGTGGGAAGCAAAAACGGAGCGCGCCAGGCAGGTTGATCACAATAAGAAATGGAAGACTATGGACTTTATGACTTTCCCAATAGCAGCTCATGCAAAGATTCTGATTTTGCAGTATTCGCTTCCTCGTTGAGAAATATTGGGTGTTTTGTTGCTCGACAAAGTTTCTTGGTAACATCATAGCAATTGTGCTAGAAGCTCCTCGCCTTCCGCTCTTACACTGAAATGCACGGGGTACGAGAAAGGATCCTTGCAATCGAGTAGCGACCAACTATGATTTAGTTTATGAAGTTTATGACTTTCCCCGTGCAATTAATCTCTGACAGAAAGCGTCCTCTTGACGGTGACAGCAGACGATTGTTTGTGGACAAGCTCGATCTCGCGTTTTGCCAAGAGGGGACTGATTTACTTCAGGTAATTGGAACCGGTTTAATACAAGAAGTGGTGAGAATTGAAAGGACTCTCCATGCTCGCGGCCGAGAAAATAAATAGCGCTGGAACGCCGAGCATGAGACCTCAGCTCTGGGAAGCTGCTAAATAAAGGCTCGAATTCTACCACTTTGCAAATTGAGGTTCTAAAATTTGCTTTATTTACATTGGGTTGCTGCAAAAAGATGAAACCATTAGTAGAAACGTTAAAATATTCCACGTATGTCTTATTCATCAAATCGTTGTTCTCTTGCCTTTTCAGCTTGACCGACATTACCTCAATGGCGGTGAACGAAGCCGATTTTAAGCATCCTCCGGATGCCGAATGCCCATTGCAGGAGGAGATGCCTGACAATCCTTACGCTAATTTCTTTGCATGAAATATAACGCCTCAGTTGTATTACCTGATTGACACAATCAATTAACTGAGTGGGCCATTTCTATATGAAACTCAAATAAAAAAACCTGAAAGATGCAATGTGAGTTTGGGACGTTCTTTCTTGTCCGTGTTGTGCTGTGTTTCCATACCTTATTTACGATCCTAAAGGCGGTCTTCCTTTGGCGAGCACGCGCGCCCAAAAAAGGCGCGAAACCACAATTGAATGCGTCTTTTTCATGAAACCAGTTTAGATGTGTTTTCAGAGTGGGTAACGCTAAGGCGCGCAAGGCTGATATACATGTGCAAAGTTATGTGCTTTGCGTGCACAATAAAGGTTAAAAAGGTTTGTGGTTTCCGATCCGACCGTCCAGTCTTCTTAACAAAGAATGTCCTGCAAATACTGAAACGCCATATGACCGAGTCACAATAGAGGTTTGTAGTTCTTGTTACATTCGTGTTCAAGTCGATTCTTTGCTCACCACAGGAATCCCGGCAGTAGCAGACTAGGCTTGGTTGAGCCCCTGACCGCCATCGATTGAGTTCAGGATGAGGGGCATGAATTTCCCGAATCTACGGGAGAAAATGTTTCGAAAATTATGTTCTCATTTAAAACGCCGCTGGTTGAGATCGAAGGCTCACAGGAAAACTTTTTCTCCCATGGCTATTGGCTACAGCCAATTAAACAACATGGCGCCATCCCTTTCTTGAAATAGTGTATGATGTGATATACACCCACAAGACATGATCCCTATCCCGTGATAGTCATAATAGTAGTGGGTTAACTTACATCATAAACTTCACTTATACACAATCAGAGTTTGCAGCTTTTAGTCTTTGCAGTCATTTGGTGCATTCTGTTGTGAGCAGCTGGACACACTACTAAAATGAAGTACCTCCTTGGTGTTTTGCTCGGGGTTTCATTGGCCAGTGCTCTGCCCACGCCGCCTAAAAGCGAGTCGCCATCTCCTTGCGGTATGTTATGCCTGTAATATTTTCCTGTTCGATGCCTAAGAAGGAAGCAAACGGCATCTCCTTGATTTCTGAAACTTTTATTCCAAACTTGTGGAAATAAGGGTTTAATAAAAAATATTCTATTTTAATCTATTTTGCAGAAACTCCAAAGCAGTTTGTTGGCGATTATGGAACAGTAAGTAACTTTGCATCGAATTGAATCACTCAGCGGTCATTTGGGTGACTACCCACTAGCTAGCTACCCACTTCCGCTTTATATTATGAATTGAGCTTTCTTGCCCGTCCCCCGCTTGCCCCTTCGAAACGTAGCCTTCGAATCACAACTTTGCAGCACCCAAAACAACACCAAAAGTATGTTTGTGTCCATGTTTAAATGTAGCCTGCCTGCAGGCTCCTGTTTCTGGTGAAGAAGACGCCGGGATATTGACTTGTCTGTGGCTCGCGCGCGCACGTTTGTATGGGATTCCTGTGCGCTCTTGCTTGTATGGGGTTCCTGTAGTTTGTGTATGCAGAATCTCGTGTTCAGTTACGAAAGCTCTCAAAAGCGTTCAACCAAATAGAAAGAGCCTAAAAAAAACATGCGCGCATTTGCCACAGGAAGCCCGCCGCGTGTAGGGCGCTCGACGTCCCGCGCGCGCATATTTGGGAAAACAAACAACATAGATTATTAGAAGGCTAGTTTTAACGCAAATTGCTGTAAAAACGTTTCTTTTTCTTTGCTAGTACATGCGTAGTCCAAATGGCACCTTCAGACAGAATGGCGTCTTTTATTATGACAGGAACAACGAACGACAGCGCGTAGATCTTGCGATCAACGGGAAGAACTACAAGATTGTACAGGAATACAAGAAGGTGACGTAAATTACATAGAAAGTCCTTAAATAGAGAATAATCCATGGGCGCGCGGAGATATGGAATTCAGCCAATCAAGTCATGCGAAACAACTGATCAACCAATCAAAATGCTTAGAGTAGACGCAGCACGGCACAATACCGTTACGATGCAGACACTCCGCGGATCGTGCCGTAGAGTTTTCACAGTAATTCCAAATTAGCTCACGTTGCTTCTTATGTCGACAGAAAGTTCAGTATTTGATGTTTACTTTGGGAGGAAGAAACATGTGTGTTCGGCAGTTCATGAAATGGCCATACATGCCACTAGATATGCCTCCTAAGGCTGTGGAACTCGAGCATGGTAGAATCGGCACCAAAGAACATGGACTTGGCATAAGACGATTTTATGCAGACTACGGGACTGGTAAGATTAGAGGGCTTAACTTTACTTTTTATCGCATGATCACCGTGATTGCATGCTCCAGGATCCCGCGTCTCGAGGGCGCTCCCCGCGGCCGATAAAAAACACACCACAACCATCATAACAACATTCTCATCTTCAAGCACCGTCGACATTACCATCACCTGTACCGCGTCCCGCGTCATCACCTTCACCATCATACCCATTAGCCACTATCATTACCATCACTCCCCATCATCACCATTAGCCGCCATCATCACCATCATAACCATTGAGCCGCCACCATCGCATCACACCATCTCAACATTATTCGGATCACTCGGTGTTTCTTGTAAAGACGACACGATCAACGATTGAAAGATCGTATCGATCGAAGCGATCATCGTTGATAGTATAGTCTCGATCGTTCGATCGTCATTTGTCGACGATTGTCGATATTATTGATAAATATTATCTTTTTAACAAAATTCGAAACGGTCGCATGTATATGTAGCTGTTACCGGTACAAGTTCATGCCGGTCTGAGTTCGTACCGCTCTCATAACCGCCTATAGGTTTTATTCTGTCGTAACTCATTAGAACAATTCAGCAAACTAATGACAATATTTTGGCAAAATACTTGCGAAAAACCCATTCAACCTTTCGCCATACCAACCAACAGCTGTTATAGGCAAAGATATATGTGTATATGTTCGAGAGATTTAGTTTCATGACTGTTTATTTCTGTGCAATGTGTGTTTCCAGAAATTATCCATACCCCCCCTACGGAAGGGGCTGGAAATTCCGGAGGGGTGGGGGTGTCAATTTACCTGTCTTTTCCATACAAATACTGTATTTTTCTTCGGAAATTCCAGAGGGGTGGGGGGATATTTCGTCGGGGGGTTATGGATATTTTTTGGAACCACACAATTTCTCTTTACAGTAAGCATCCTGCTCACAGTAACTGCAGACGAATGTATCTGGACAAACTCGATCACGCGTTTTGCTGAGAAGGGACTGATTTACTACAGGTAAGCACATTACATAGAGGTGACCGGTTTTATGAGAGGGACACAGAGATGTTTCGTATGATCGTATGTGTGTATTTGGATAGCTTCACAAGCAATCAGGAGTTAATTAGTAGGAGTCTCCTCCCAAGGCATAAGGTGTATGTTAAGGCTTTTCCTTTTCCTACTATTTTTAGAACCAGATCAATATTTTCTGTTCGACTTGTATTGTGAATGACAATGAAGCGCCAATGAGTGGGCAACTTTGACCAAGTGCTTCTACAAAACGCAAACTTATTTGTGCAGTAAATTCTGGTTTTCCCGTTGAATGGTGTGGCAAATCTAAACAGACTTTTTTTTTATTAGCATATCATATTATTATTAGCATATCATATTTACATCAAACTAAACAATACGCAGTAGAGACAAGTATGACAGTGACACACGATTACAGTCACTTGTACAAAACATTATGTGATTGACATTTGCTTTACATCTGTTACCAGTACATGTCCATTTCAGTTTCCTTAGAGTGTTTTTTTTTACATTCACTTCGTTTTTTTATGCTCTTTTCTTCTTCTTATTTTATTTATTTTACATTCATTTCATTACAATTTCATTGTTTCATTGTTATTACATTTGTTTTGTTTTCCTTTGTTTTTCTTTTTTCTTTTGTTTTGTTTTTGATGTGACACACGCTCGTCCCACACCTCAAGTTCTAATATATTTTGCGGCTTTTGAAGTTTCGATGCTGAGCCAGTTGTTCAAAGACGTTATGTACGCCTTAAAAAATATATTTTGAATATCTCTATGTGCTCCGTAGATGTACGATTTAGCTGCCAGAAGGCACAGATTTAGGGGATGATATTTTTCTTGGTTTGGTCTGTAGCCATAGAGTATTTCATTCTTACTGAGTATTAGGTCATCTCCATTTTTTTAGTCCCACCACTTTTTAAAATCTTGCCAAAACGTTTGTGAAACCTGGCAGAGACTTGGTCTGTAAAGGGGATGTCGAAAATACGTTTGTTTTGTTCACTATTGGAGGGTTGTTGTAAAATCACCAAAGCCTCTGCCATAAAAGGTTGATAACATTCCACTTTACTGATCGAATCCTTGTTTTCTTTCCTTTCCAGCTTGACCAACATTTCACGACTGAGCGTGACGGAAGCCGATTTTGCGCATCCTCCGGATTCCGAATGCCCTTTCCTGAAGATTCCATATAATCCTTCCATGAAACCAACTCTTTATTATGCGATTAAAACATCATGTGATCTTTTCGATTGACCGAAATGTAAATGAGTTGAACTGAACGGGTAAAGACGATTGACGGCTTTCGGGCGTTTTAGTGATTTCGATCTTAAAAATGGTCCTCAAAACTGGGCGACATTCTAAACATACATATGTTTCATATCATTCATTTGATAATAATGACCTATTATTATTCACCAACAATACTGAATTTCACGACATGTCATAATAACCCTTGCAAGAAAGCCATTGGAGTTATTCCGCGTAAGAACGTTAGAGATGCAAATGAAGTGAGCCTTTTGTTTCCTGTGACCAGAATCAATTGGAAACAAAAGGCTTGCCTCATTTGCATCTCTAACGTTCTTACGCGGAACAACTCCATTAACTTACAATTACATCCTTACTTTTATGAAACATAATTGACTAAGACACAAGAAGGTGCCCAAAAAACGTATGATAAATATATGTTGTTCCATGATCAACTGGTGAAAAGGGGGGTTTCTTTCTGCGCTGTTCGCTTAGTAAAGCATGTTAGATATTCGATGAGAGGCGTCTACCGGCCCTGCGAGTCGCTGAACCTTAAGTGACGCTCAATTACTACAGGTGACTCAATGAATAAATAACATTTTTTCATGCATCCCTCTTTGTCGACTCTTTGGAAAATTAGGTGTCTAATTTAACACTTAATAATACCACATTAAAACATTGCTTATATTGTCCATGTTATAATTACTTCTTTTAAATGTATGTTTGAACTTTTCAATGGTACCCCGAGGGGAAAGGGGAAAGGATTTTACTGGTTAACAAAGGGATCTATTTGCTGTTTGCCAACGTTAATAATTAAGAATAAATATGCACTAATATGGAGCAACAACGACAATCGAGGCCAAGGTTTTGTGTATTAGAGATGTCATTCCATTCAACTACTTAAGCAAAGAAGTCATAACATTTTCACCAATATATTCAATTGAAATTATATAAAATAAAAAGGATGGTTAACTATGGGCTTATGTGCATTTCATGTTTTCATTAGAGAACAAATAAACAAAAAGTAGAAACATGAAAGGTATGACAAGTGTTTTTCGGAAATTTGTGCACCATGTTTTTGTGGTCTATTATAGCTAATGTTGGTTAATCCTTTAGTAAATTTGGCTTAGTTTTCCATTCCTTCGAAATTGCTAGAAGACATAGATACTTGCCTTTAAATGCATATTTAACCTTATCCAATTTTAGCTTACTCAGCGGCCCGTAAATAAATGTTATATCTCATTACCGCGGCGGGCTTTTCGGGTCCAAAAACTTGTGTTGATATGCCAATTGACATGCAAACTAGCCTAGACAATCAAGCTTGTGCCTCGGGCTAGATTGAAGGCCTGATGTTTTTAGTAAGTGCCGATTACATGTGGTTTGGGTGTTCTAAACCGGGACTCAACAATTATTTGCACTTAGAGGCCAAATGGTGTGGCGTGCATAAGCTTATTGAACTAAGGTTTATAGCATCACTTCACTTTGTGGAGAAAGAAACGCGTTTAGCTCTGGTGAAGGATTCCTGTTAAATTCCTGGAAGTTACGACTTGCAGCAACGCCGCAACAAAGGTAAAGAACTTCTTTGAATTGTTCCAAACTAAAGTAGACCAATAATTTACCCAGATGCTATAATTATAGACTAACGCCTCGATGCTATGTGAGTAATGCTTTATCTTCAAAGTTGTAGGAAAGGAAATAATGTCAGATTTTCTATTGTACGCGCCGTCAATATCTTCATGGCTTTTTGCTTTCCATCAGTTATATGTCAGATCATTTATAACTTGGTGTTAGGCTATAATATTTATTGACGAATGAAAATCGTAAATGAAACTGAACTGAACACATTGTGTAGTCAGTTCCCGTGAAATAATTCCCGGCGACCTTTATTGTCCAAGGAACCATGCAATGTGATGCACGGGCGCAAAGATCCATGTAAAATATTAAGAATGCATTTTTGAATGTATTTCAAGAAGCTTTTAGAAATATTTCCTTGAACAAAAAAGGAATTGATTGGTACTTTATATTTTACATAATCTTTTTTTAAGGAATGAAGAAAAAGAAATAAAACAAACACATATCTCCATTTTGGCAAGACTTTATGACGTTTTATTTAGACTTCAAAACATATTATAAAATGAAATTTGGCAAAGAAACAACATAGTTTATATGTACCTTCGTAGTTATTTTAGAGTATGATGTATGAAATAAAGCTTATTTGGAATAATACCACATAAAATAGGGACAGGATATATATTGATAAAGTATCATATGGATACATATTGATCTTGTATTCTCTCTTCCTGAAGATTAAAGTTTGAAAAACGTGAATATGGAAATTTCATAAGCGCTCATTTATTGGCCTTCTTTCAAAAAATTAGAAGGTTAATTTATGTAAAAGAAAGTATAAATGAAGACAGAATGATCACCAAGAAAGATCTGAAAGATGGAGCGACGTCTATGGGGAGCTATTGTCGCGTGAATTAGACACACGTCCACGCGTGTCAGTGGTTTCAAAGGAGCACGAAAAATAACGTTAAAGTTGACTGAAATTGTTCCGCATCAGTCCACAAATGCAGGGAAAATTTCATCCAAAAGCCAAGTGGTTTACTTAAAGTCATAGATAAAAAGAATAATATCTTGTTCAAGAAAGCACATATGCTAGTGAAAGTCGATTGAGTCACGGTCGTATGATTCATATAATGGACTTCCTAGAGTTAAGGGCTGGTCCCTCAACCTGTCAACAAAGTTAAGGACATAGTGACATGAGCTGTCCATTTCTAAGCACATAATGCTACCTTTGTCAGCCCAACTGTCACTCCCTGAGAGTTTAATAACAGATTATTGCGTGTTTGTCCACTTATCTGTAGATTATCCTTGGTTGTAATGGCATATATGTCAAATATCTGAGTGCACCTGTCATGCGGTCCAATGACTTCAACTGTGGACGAGGCACGTTTGAGTGGCTTTTGAGGACCTCTTCTGGGGGTCAACCATGATTAACATTTTCAATGCCTCTCTATTTAGCTGCAGCTGACGACATTTGCGGTTATTTTTGCCACATGTCAAATATGAGTCTGGCTAAAGCACGTTCAGAACTTCATTTACTAAAAATGAAAATACGGAACGAGGCATAAGCAATGGCAACCTGTAAGTTTGCTCTGATATATATGTAATATCTGAATATCAGTATTTAATACTACCAAACGCCTTAGTAAGACATTTCAAACCGATGACTAGTCCATGCAAAAGATAAAACGGACATTATAGATTATAATGATGATTTATCTGACATGTGATAATGTGAGTTGACAGAATGCGATAAGATACAAGTATAATTTACCTATCAAGCTGTTCAATCGGGTGTTAAACTTTCCTTTAAAATATTGAAATATAATTTGAGAGTAGATTGATTGATAGTCAAAGGATCCGAGGCTGTATAGTCAACATACAAAGAAGCCTGTAAAAAAAAAGCCTGTAGCCTGTAACAAAAAAAAAAACAAAAAAAAAAAGCCTGTAGTACCTAACGTCGGATTTTTAAACCTTATTTAAGATTATAATATAGCTACGATATAACGCGCGCTCTGATTGGTCCAAATCTATGCTCTATTACACCGATAAGTAATGGTTCTCCCCGCAATATTAGAAAAGCATTTCGAGGTTTGTACACGTAATTAGTCTTCTAATATCGAATTAAAACAATCACAAGGAGTGGCTGGCTTTAGGGTACTTTTTGCCCGTCATCGTATTGCGCCGCACAGTCCCGCTGTCTGTCACGTGACCATTCTCGTACCCAGAGCTCCCCGGCTCGTCACCTCGCAGGGCAGGCTGGTAACTTCAATTTGAGGACCTTTGCTGATTGGCTGATTTTAAACGTTCGACTATGCAGGAAGTTCTTTCTCACAACTGCTCTGTATCAAATCTTGCGCATGCGTCAGTGGCTGTCATCAGAGCCTCTCCGTCAATCTCGTAAAGATTCAGGGCTCTGGGGGAATCGATTTTTTTGAAACCCAGATTGTGGGTTTCCAGTTTGAAAGTTCGTTATGATTTCTACCACGCATGCTCACAAATCGAATTCCCCCAGAGCACCGAACCTTGTCGCTGGCCAAAAGATGACGGGCTCTGGGTACGAGATTGCCTCTCCGTGAGGTGACGAGCCCGGATCTGGGTACGAGAACATGACGGGGATCTGTCACGTGTCTAATCCATTATCGTGATGAGAGCCGAAGTGAAGCGGAACAGCCAGTGAGTCTGCATTTTAGATGAACATAAATACTCGAATTATTGCCCGCATTTCTTCAATTGGGACTAGTGGAGTATTTGTGATTGAGTTTTGTTACTTCTCTCTGCAATGAAGCAGCATACAATATATGCAAACTGCGACTAGGTGACTTTCGGTTGAAACGTCGATATCTTGTAAGCTTTATTTCCAGTGTTTGATTTTTTCTCAGATGTGACAAAGAAAGTCAACAATAATACAAAATTGGACATATTTCAATGTTACACCAATTTAAAGATATTTTTGTAATCACTGCACAGCTTTGACCGGAATCATATGACACACAAGCAGTTCGAGTTGCAAAAATAGCAAAGCGACCACCTTTTCGAAAACTCGTTTCCCGCCCTTTGGCGCGCGAGCATCCACCACAGGAAGCCCATCACCTAGCAACAGCGGCACGTAGCAACAACAAACGTCGGAACACCTTTTATTCGAACACGCCTGTGTGTGCGCTGTAAGGTTATTTTCTGGAGTACATGTTGAGAGCCATAATTTGACAGCTATTGTTAGATACGGTCGTCATCAACACAAGCGCACACAGCAATTTTCCCTGGGGCAATATAACGAAACAATTTATTTCAATAAGTGGTTAATATTTCCTTTTTCAGAATTTCTTGCATGCAATTAAAGGCGAGGGGCCCACGCTATGAACTGAGTACTTCCTGTATTGATGGGTTCTTTCGAGTGGATCGTTCAGGTTTTTGTTGAAAAGAAAGAATGCCTTTCATCTTGAAATACTGTCAGCAATTTATCACGCAAAAACTGCAGATTTTTATGTGAACCATGACGCATGAAACATGCTTTGAGAAGACCTTCTCTATTCTTGTTGCGACGTAGTATAGAAGTGTTCCATCTGTGTTTTGTTCCATGCCTTCAATCAGTCAACCACTGACCAAATGTGCAGTTGGCACCATCTGTGAAAAGCGTTTTTTTTCTGGGAGACGACTAGTCATGACGTTGATGTTGGAGTGCCTGAAAAAGGAGAACCACATGGAATTGTTTTTACTGTAAATACAGTACAAAATGTTAGTGTTAATCCCCAAAACCCACAAATCACTGTTTTATAAACACATCATGTTCCCCTCAAAAACAGTACGTATTCCGCTCACGTTTTCTGCTCACTTCAAAGTACATATTTCTTCTCAGTAAACCGCGTTGCCAGTCTCGAAGCCCCCCTCCCCTCCCCTCCTCCGATCCACCACTGTGATCACGATATGAACTAGGTGGTGCAAGGGTGCGACAAATGACGAACAAACTTTCCTTATCTGGTTGTCAACAGAATAAGCACCTGCGATGATGTTAGCTTGCTTTACTTTACACAGCCCTCTATGGCGAATACGACATTAGCACGATAGCACTCATTTGGCCACAACTACCAGAATCCTTTTCAGTTTTCTTTTCCTTTCTACACCGAATAAGCTGCGGCGTAAAGGGTTCTGGTAGCTGTAGTCAATCACGTTATCGACTGAAAATGTCCACTTGTTCCTTAGAAGAAATTTACTGGTATAATATCCTTTCTGCATTACCGGATTTGAAGATTGCCTCGATTTTAGATGAATGTAAGATGGGCCCCGATGGTGAGGCGACGAGTGAAAAGTCATATCGTTTCGTCTCCCATAATCCTCCTTGGCGCGTAATATCCGTCCTTCCCGTAATCCTTTACGCGCATGATCTCTAGTTTGAGCCAGGCAACGCAATCAAGGAGAGTGGCGCAGGGGCGTTCTTATCATAAGATTGTGAAGCCGAGTGAACCGTGCTAGTTTTTTCTCATTTCAAAGGAATCGAAGAATATCTACAAAGCAGACTCAGCACAAACGGGCCGACAGAGTTCAATCACAATCCCACAATCTTTATTTACATTTCACTTTGTTTAGTATTTTCTTTCCCTTTTTTCGTACCAAGAACATTTCGCCAGAAACAGTCGAATTTCCGACAGTGCAAAACTTGTAAGTATTTTTCCTCATATCTTAGGGAATGCAGCAAGAAAAATCACCAAAACATAGTTAACTTGCAGATGTTCGAACAACATCGTTCTCTTGGTCGCCATATTGTTTTTCCTTAGACCAAAGGGCCTGGATCGAGATTTCAAAAATACCACAGGCAGCCCGCGCAGATGCGTAAAATGTTTCTTGATATTCAAAAATACAGATAGGATACACCGACATGCCTAGTGCTGCCTTAGTGGACCAGACACTAGTCAAGTTATAAGGTGTCCACACATGACGACGGCGAAGAACAACACAAGGCAGAAAGCGATGAACTGCGGGAAGCAAAAAAAGGCAAATGTCATGTAAACGCAAAAAATGATAGGTAATAAAACAACTAATGTTAAACTGAGAGAGAGACCGATGGAAGTGATAAAAGGGGTAGATGTTAAAAAAGAATGGTTTTGTTGTAGTAAGTACTCTATTTGTAAAACTTGATATGCGTAAAAAGTAAAACTTGATATGCAGAAAAGCATGCTAAAATCAAGTGGCACAGACCCAGCTGTGTTCTAGTTAAACAAACACTACGTAATTCCCTGAAACCATTAGTTTAACTACGTCTTTCTCGGGAGCACAACTCTTTGAAGTTTGGGAGGAAACGAGGTGCTCGTTAATCACTTCAGATTCGGGAAGCGAAACGATCGTCACTTAACTCAAGGGTCCCCTCTTATCTTAACATCTGCAGGGCCGAGTTCGAGGAGAGGAAAAAAAAAAATTGAAGAAAGAGTTGCTTGTTATTGTCGCTTATTCAGCTGTTCAGGTCAATGTTATTCTTATTAGAAATGGTCTCTGTTTATGCTAGGCAAGGTCATATGGCCAGTATTGAGTATGTAATTTTCATGCAAGGTGATCACCTTATGGTTGTGTTTTATACCAAGAATCTCCAAGCTCGACTTTACTGCTGCGCTGGTCCAAGCCCCACTATCCCGCATGATTTTCTTAAAAAAGCTCCGAATGTTGATTATGGGGAGGCTCTGTTCCCAAACAGCCCGTGTACCCTCTCTTACTGACCTCAATTGATCAGTTTCCACAATAAACTTGAAGGACAGAATAATTTGTCCGAAACAACAGCTTTAATTCTGCCTCTATTTGGTCTTTTTCTTCTTATTTAAGCATAATAAACTCTGTAGTAATGGAATAAAGTGGGATTAGAAAAGACAAAATAGGACATTCGCAGTTGCAGACTATTAATCTCACAAAAGGGTAACAGAGATTTAGTTTAACAATGCTTAAGAGCTCAATAACCATAGTCAATGTCAGAGATGAAAGGAAGAAAAGATTTATGATGAACTTGACACAAAGATCTCCTTCAAGACTCGCTCACTTAATTGTTAAGTCGTATAACATCTTTAACAATGGCTTAGAGAGGCACAAATGATCACACTACCGTAACATCCAAATTCAAGTTTATACTGAAATATATATATATATATATATATATCTTATGCTTGATGAAAAATATATCACTATCTGAAAGCCGCATACGTCTTTTAAAACGCAATAATTTAGCCACTGCATGCAGGCACGCGCCAATGTATATTTTTAAGAATATCTAGTCGCTTATTCACGAGCCTGAGCCTCATAACAAGCTTGCAGTAAATACTAGCCTGTGTAGCAAGCGCTTCCGTCGATATGGGAGATTTAGTGTTTAACAATTATTCCTCGAGCCCGAATGGGCTATTGACTCAGAGGCCATGAGGGCGAGAGGAATAATTGTTTTAGTCAAATGACACTAATAGGTCAATTTGTATTGCCAAAAACGTTTTCTGGTGTGGTCATTTGCCATTTTTGGCTTTCAAATCCGTCACTTTTCGCTACTAGTAGGCTATAACTTATAGCCTACTAGTAGTAGGCTATAACTTATAGCCTACTAGTAGCTCAACCAATCAGAACGCAGCATTGATAATAGACCACTAGTGTGATTTGACTAAAAGAGAATAGCCTGCTAAATTACGAGAGATTTTCGATGACTTCTGCGCGCTAAATATTGGGCGAGGGCAAAAATGACCTCTCCATTGAATACCGGATAAGGCTAGTTTTTTTTTTTGTAAAGCATATAGAAGTTTGCCAATTTTACTTTAGCTATACTTGTAAAGCATAGAAACTTGCTATTATGCTAAATAAATTATTATCATCATTATTATATTACTGATAAACGTGTCCAAAATGAATAATACCAGAAGAAACTAATACTACATTTGCAAGCGAAAACTCGTTTTTATGTCTTGTCTGAGCGCGACAAGCCGGCGAAAGCACGTGCATTGCCATGGAAACTTTGACAAAAAAACGACTTTTTCGCTTGCAAGCTATTTTCCCGGCGACCGCGTGTAACTGAGAATGGCTGTAAAGTTGCATAAACAAGAATGGCATACAAATATGAAATGATAAGTTTAAATCTTAAATTATTTTTGATAAACAGGTATGACCAGAAATTTCCCCGAGGTCGTAGCTTAGCTAGCGCCGGGCCCTTAGCTACCTACTACACTGGCACGTTCGACAGTCGAACAAAATCGAACTCAAATGGCGTCGATTGAAGTCCAATTAGGCTCGGCCCAATGGAACACAATCGAGCGTTCGGCAAATCCAACTCTTAAGAAATCGAATTCTTCATCAATCGGAAAATCTGAACTCCCGGTCTGAACTAATCGATCTTCAGGGGTATCGAACCAAATCGAACTAATAGAAAGTTCCTGCTCGATTGTATTCGATGGGTGTTTCGTTCGGATTTGGTTAGATTGATTGACAACGCCGGGTTCACTGAGCTCGCAAACCACGATGTTTTTGGAATAATAAACATAACGAAAGCATTTAAGACAGATTTTTTTAACAACGTGTGGCCAAAACTCTGGTTGTTATAAAGTAGCATCTTTTGAAAGGTTTGCATGCAAGAGTGTAACTCGTGGCAGCCAAGGAAAGTAGGAAAATACAAACTAATACATCTTCAAATATATACAATATATAGACTTGTATAGAATTGCACGGTTGCAACTGCAACCAGTTGCACCTGGTAAAATCTCTTAAAGTCTTGGAAACAATGTTTTATACCCAAACAGCCATACTGTGTTACAATACTTTGCCTTTATTTCTTTCAAATTGGCTAAACTGCTTCCGTGTTACCGACCTGCTGTGCATAGTGTTTGTTAAACAATTCAACGCAGTTAACATCCCAGTGCCTATTAAATGTTCATTATCGTTTTGATCCAGATTTGTTGGATCTGTGAACAACAACAGCGGGATTTTAAACACGAGCGCCTCAGGGCAATATCTAACTAGTAATTGAGTTGAAAAGAGCAGCAACGATTTATGTGTAGAAAATATTAATAAACCAATATGATTGGGTATAAAACCCTCTAGGGTACGAAAAAATAGACCTATCATTCTTCATATTATTTGTTTAAAAGTGCAGCTAATTTAAACAGCATTCAATGTACAGATATCGGATCACGACGGTACACGGGCCTCATATCAAAACTGAAGCAAGCGACAATACGTGCTGTGAGTACAAAGGCATTCTTTGACGCTGTCTTACGCTTTAAGACATATTTAAGCCACAGATTACTTGTCATTGAACGTTCGTGTTAAATATACCGTGGGTACAAAGGCATTCGATTCTTTTAAGACATATACAAGTCAAAAAATGTCAAAAAATGTTTGACATTGTAACTCGTGTTAAACGTACTGTGAGCACAAAAGGTATTCTTTGACGCTGTCTTACGTTTAAGACATTTAAGTCAAAAAATGCCACAAAATGTCTGACATTGTAACTTCGTGTTAAATTACTGTGAGAACAGAGGTATTCTTTGACACTGTCTTACGTTTAAGACATATTTAAGTAAAAATGTCAAAAAAGTCTGACATTGTAACTTCGTGTTAAATGACTGTGAGTACAGAGGCATTCTTTGACACAGTCTTACGTGTCTTAAGATATTTAAGTAAAAAAAAATGTCACAAATTGTTTGACATTCTAACTTGTTTAAACGTAGTGTGAGCACAAAGGTATTCTTTGAGACTGTCTTACGTTTAGGACATCTTTAAGGTCCTTTAAGTAAAAAAATGTCTGAATTGTACTTCAACGTACTGTGTTGACTCGCTCGAAATAGTTTGTGCGCTCATCTGTCCTGAGCTGGACTACCAGGTTATAGTTATCGGGCTATAACTTTTGCGTTTTTTTTGCCGATTCCAGTCATTCTTTTTGTAAATCAAGCGCAAATGATCCTAGATTCCCTGCGAATTATCCGATCTTTGCAATCTATTTTATCTAAGTCATATAAAATCCGTGTGATTTTGAATCAAAAGTTACGCAATTCGTGAATTAAACTCTGCTTGCGACGTTTTATGATTAGGACAAAAACATGATCACACATTTAGGGGACGAAGGGTAAATTCGAATTTTCGGCGAGACAGCGATAGACACAATCACGATTGCTTCTCGTACATCTCTAAAAATTTGCGTTAATTTGCGAGAGACAGTTCTCTCGAGAGTTCGAGAATTTCGCGAGATTCTTCATTTGCCACCCTTATTTACTACTTCGCGTTTTCCAACAGAGGATTACTAAAGTAACCCATAAAAATCGTGACCTTCCCCTAATCACTTTAGCCTCAACTCCGGGTTCAGTTTACAGTTTTATTTGTAATTACACAATATGATCATAGATTTTTTGAACGTTTTTCAACATGTGTAGTTAATGGCATTTAAAAAAAAATTACATTTAAAAGGTCTTTCAACGAAATTAAATCAAGTTTCATCATTTAAAAAGTTGGCAATGTTTGATTGGACAACTTGGCCTCCATTGCATAAAACGACAAAAGGAAATGAAAGAAGGTGAACGGCGCCAGCGAATCTTCCTTTGGTGAATTAAAAACATTTAACGCGTAAGATTGTATTATTAACTCCAAGTTAAGGGTGTTCTTCGTCTGCGTCCTTGAAAAGGAATTCCTAGAAAACAAAAGGAGTAAAATGTTGCTCATCATTTCTCACACCTTTGTATCCAATGAGTTGCCTGTTGATATGATTTATAAAAGAGAATTGCCCGTTTAAATGTGTTATTTCAGCGCAACACGTGTCGTACGACTCCGTTTAGTGTCTTTACGGCGCCGTTCGCGGAATGGAGGGTGCAATGCACTTCCTGAATTCTCAGGATTGAAAAAAGTCCATTAGAATCTACTTTCTCGAGCAAATAATGTAGTTCACTTTAGGGTGGCAGTTGTCGAGTCTTTTAGGAGCCAGGGATTGTTCTTTTTCACTATAAATTACAACGGACATGTTTCGGTATGTGTGAAATACGAACATTTAAGTGCTAGAACTCAAGCAGCCACCTGAGCCTCTGAAACCACGAAACCTGACCCTGAAAGATAAGGTAGAAATAATTGTTCTTTTGTTGATTATCTATTTTACGTCGGGCATTCACTCACAAAACTTGACGTGTTCAAGTTGTCTAAAATGTCATCTGCGTTGCGTTTGAAAAACAGCAACAAATAAGACAAAACAAAATGCGTTTGATTGTACTTGGATCAAGCAAAAAAAGGAAGATCTTGGTGTTGCATTGTTTTTGTATTGAGCATGCTTCGACATGGGTTTTGAAGAAGGCAAATAAGGCAATTGTTTAGCTTTTTTGACAATTAGAACTTGGTTTTAGGTTGTTTAGGTTATTTTATTGGTCATTAAGGAAGTATTTCAGTATTCATATACTCGCCGATGGCACATGTTGAGAAACGGGACACTCGAATAATCAAATTATTCATACTCTCAAAAGTTACAGTGAAGTTATAACAATAAAAAAGCTATATTTTTTAAAACTCTAGCTCTATTTTAAGGCGCAAGAAGATAAAGGGCGCATTGGGACGTCTTTTTTCATATTATTTAGTGATAACTCACAATACGAAAAGCACTAAGCACATTAATCTACAGTATATATGTTTTCTTAATGAAAATAAACTGATATTGTGCTCTTCTTTCATTGCACCACTAGACAATTGTAAGCGATGATGCAGTGAGAGTCAAGGGCAATGGTAATTCATTTGCTAATATTAGCGACGTTTTTTAGCGACAGATTATTTTTTGTAGGACGTAGAAAGTGATTTATAGGATCATTGTAGTAAGTTTATGGACAAGTCGCGCGCAGCCCACGGCCAGAAATGCAAAACTCAATAACAAGGTTAGCGACAGTAAAATAGTTTCAACTCCAGTCCAAACGTCAATAGGTCTATGATTAACCTTTTTAGCTCGTTTGATCTAATAAGCGCGGAAACTGCTTCGACTTAGAGATTTTGAAACAATCCCAGTGCGTTGTGGTGAGTTCCGTGAACAACATAATCCTTTAAAAGTTTATTTCTCGCCTGTGGCTAAAATTATCGTTATGTTTACAAAAACATGACTTTAATTCTAGGTATTAAAAAATAAGAAAAGTTAAGCCTGTAAAAGTCTTCTGCGGGACCAAAAAAAAAGGAAATATATTTTGCCAATGGAATTATAACCGGAACTTATAACCGTTAGGACTTTATTTTAAAAAACCTCGTTAAAGTCTTTCTTAAATTTTTTCCGATCGTCTTTCGTTAGCGCATACCAGCCAGGTTTTTTTCGAGCCAGCACTGCCCCGATAATTACTTACAGAGACTTTAAGACTACTTTCTAGCACTACACATATCCTTTAATCAAGTTATTTTCACTCGATATCATTGCTTATTGTACGTGTTGGATCATTAAAAAAAATGCTTCTTATTTTGTTACATTGCTTATTTATATTACCTTTTACAACTCATGAAATGAAATAGAATAATACTATTTTTCGAGAGAATGATTATATAAAATCACATTTTGAGTGCCGAACGCCTTCAGAGATTTCGACACTTCTTGAAATATCTGTACTTGTTGCTTTTTGTATTTAGTTGTACGTTTTCAGGTTTCGATTAATCCTACCTACCAGCACCCTACCTCCCTGCCCTCCTACCTTACCCAGTAGCATATTTGATAAAAAAAATAAAAATAATCTTGTTCTGTTATACACGAACTTTGTAATTAAAAGAAAAACGCAACCCAGGACAATAAAACCAAAAAACAATGATTCTTTTAAATTAAAACGTATAACTGTTACCTTTATTTGCAATGTTACTCAAAGTCAAAATCTCACGAGCTTTACAAGATATATAACACGTCCTCGTAGCTCAAAATAATAATACATATAGCATTGCACAATACAATCTTATATCACTTAACTTATACTCAAAACCTAGAATACAATATAATATTCATATATAAAAACTAATTAAATAACTAAGAACTTAGAATGACTTCAATCAAAAGACCTGCAGACCTGAACTAAGACCTAACCTGTCTTAAGTTGTGATTTAAAAGTTGCAATTTCTGCTTTCTTGATGTGAGTGGGTATAGACAGGGGTATAGATAGTTCCACAACTTAGCTGAATATACGGAAAAAGACCTGTTCCCGTATGTTTTAGTGTTAGACTGCGGACTAGATACTTGCGCAGCCTGCCAATATTCCTTATGATATAAAAGCGTTCTTGCAAATGTTATTGACATAAATGTAACGAATAAAGAAGCTTGCGCCAAATAACCACCGACACCGTTAGAAGCCGTCCTCTAACCGGCACAGTGTTCAATTCGGGTTCGATATATTACGCCGGAACTCATGCAGGCAATCGTGACTTAGAGTAATTCCTTCTCTTGTTTCACGTCTTTCGGATAAAAAATACGAACTGCCTCTCATGCAGTTCACCTAACCTGAAGAAATGGGACTACGTTAAAGAACCTCTGGGGCCATTTGTAGTCCGTATCTTACAGATCAGGGGCCGGTTCCTTAAAGGTTGGATAAAGTTATCCACGGGTAAATGTTATCTGTTGTATAGGATTTGTTCTGGATTTATCCGTTGGATAAGAGTTTATCTGCTGATAACTCTCTGACGTTTAGGAACCGGCCCCAGCTATATATCTTACATCTATAAACCGCATTTTAACATATACATTATGAATAAAAATTAACCAAATCTTCGAGAATTATCTCTTGGTCGCCATTTTGTGTTTTCTTTTCTCGACCAAAGGGCCTGGTGACGATATTTGAAAACCACAGCCAGCCCACGCGGAATCATAAAAAAGAGAAGAGCACTTTCTTGATATATGCGGTATTACTTAATCATTGTCCTGCGAGATTGCGCAGAATATCGTCTGATACTTAGCCGACGAGAGACGCAGTCCCGAGTTGGCTAAACCAGACGACATTCTGCAAAATCGAGTAGGATAATGGTTTTATTATTCAGTATATCAATAGCACAAAAACATCCCAGAAAAGATGTACTTTTGCACGCGTTTTACGAGCTTAACACATCAAATGTCACTCATATGACGGATATCGCAGGATATGTCATGTGCAGAAGACAGATATTGAAGTTTCACATTCTCGAACCCAGAGCTCCCCGGCTCGTAACTCGAGGGGGGAGGCTCTGGCGACAGCCACTGACGCATGCGCGAGATTTAATACAGAGCCGTTGAGAGAAACAACTTTCTGCGCATGCTCCATGCTCAAAATCAGCCAATCAACGACGGCCCTCAAATGGGTGGATGTCCCCAGAGCCTCCCCTGCGAGTAGACGAGCCGGGGAGCTCTGGGTACGAGAATGGAAGTTTCCCAATGACCATATTTGGGAAATGCATCGATTTGCTGACTATAACATTGTATATACATTATAGACTATTGTTACAATAAAGCCACCAATGGTTCGAGTTGTCTTTGTTTCACGTGCGCAGCTTTCACTTGATATTCCCTCTCGAGTTTGGTTACGTATTTTTGTCATTTTTCCGTTTAGATCCATCATGACCAGCACTTGTACATATGGCCTTCCTCGAATACTGGAAGACTTATTCCTACGCCCAAACCAAGCAGCGTGGCCCTCCGAGGACGAATACTGCCTACTCGTCAAGAAACCGTACCCTAGAAAGGTACGAACAACAACAACAACAATCTTTATTTAACTCGAACAAAAATTATATAGAATTTACAATAATATTTTTGAAGTATCTAGGGTTAGTGTATAGAAGACAATTTTGAAAAAAATATACTAGAGGGAAGTTAATGAACCGGTTGGTTTTCTTGTTAACTTCCCCTATAATTATCTGGTTATCATATAGAAACAGTTAGATCTTGGGTCTGTTCATACAATGACGTCTATTCATACAATCCTTTTGCAGAAAGGGTGCAGGTACCACCCACCCTGAAATTCCAAAGGTCCTTAACAGGGGGATGCAGATTTTTATTGCAACTGCCTATTGGGTGACAAATCTTGAGTTTCTATTTTTCAACTTTCTTCCATCTCCCTGACTCCCCCTTCTGCCTGAACCGTGAGGACGACACTTTACTCTAACTGCAATAGTTGTCAGAAGTTGCTTTTTTGCTCTGTGGCGTTTTGGAGTTGCCCCTTTTCCGCGGGAAAACACCCAACTCAAAAACGCGACTCATATGCTCCAGTCGAGTTGCAGTCACCTCATGTTTCATCTTTGTTAAAGTGTGCTTGTGTATGCAGGCTTTCTAAGTGACTTCGAGAATCGGCCCTCTTCAATAAAAGTGCTATTCAAAAAGTGGCAAATTGCACAAGTTGTCAACAGCAAAGCACTCCAACAGAGATTTAGAGAATCGGTGATGGCTCACTCAAATAAATGTTCTAGACGAGCAAAATGATTTTCTTTCTTTGGATAGGAACTGAATAGTTGTTTCAGTACTTCAGTAGTTATTGTAGCTATCTTATTGTAGTTGCAAGACCTTTGCCTGAAGTCCCTAAGTGTTATTCATTTGCATGAATGGCAGACGATTTTAGAGTGTAACAAATGAGTGTGAGTCTTAACGAAGACAAACACTTGAGACAAGCTGAGGAGACTACCAGCGCCGCCATTACAAATGTTTTTGTGTTGTTCGGATGATGGATGTCCCTTCATTACCGTTCTTCCTGATAGAAGAGCTATTACTTCTGCAGTGGATCATTAGTTGGACAGATAGAACACGATGCAGTGTCTGGCCAGCAATATTATATTATCCTGCAGTTACAGCGGCATGTTCCTGTTCTCTCCGACGAAAATATATCTCGTGGATGCTCGAATGCTTCGAGAAGGTGTGATGCTAAAATGCTGGCTGACTCAGGAGACTCTGCAGAATTTACCATGTTTGAAGGTCCTCGTGAACGTCATCGCTTGGCAATCAAATTTGGAGATAATTGATAAGGAGGAGGTCCTAGAGTAGCAATGGTGGATATCCCAAAATATGACATTGCAGGGTGTGTAAATAAAACTTCCAGGGTGGTCATGAAGAAATCCACTGGAATTCCAGGGTATAGGGGCAACCTTACATTTCCAGGGTGGTAGCTGTAATTGGGGTCCTCAACACATGAGGATGCGGGATTTTTTGGCGACTGGCCAATGGAAATGTGTAGCTGTATTCTGGAGACAAAGCACGGCAACATTTTTGACATGTAAGACGGGTAGGCTTCTCCAGTGTTTTAGAAACGCTGTTTGGCACTTGACACCCTGATCAGGCATAGCGGACGGCATGTTTAAAAACAATTCAAGGCAAGATTTTTGTTTACTTGTTTGTTTGTTTCTTTCTTCACGAAAGAAAAGTAGGATGGCATTCAGATTCCGTTGAATGTTTTCCAGAATATCTGAAAATGAATGTCTCTCCTTCAGAAGCAAGAGCACTTATTATGCAACAAAGTTTGCTGTCTAGACAGGCAGTTCTGAAGACTGCTTTGTACTTGAAAAAGGAGATCACCACACGCGTTTTCATAATTTCTGATAAAGACATTTAATTGGAGCTAATTGGCAACACTTCACTTACAATACAATACAATACAATACAATATTTTTATTATTTCCAATATAAAACATAGAATACAGTCATCAGTCAACCCGCAAATAGCATAAAGCTAATCGGGGCGGGAAGCTGGGAAAAAAAGTTTACAGATAATGTTATTACAGTATTACTCTTGTATTTTGTCTCTTTCAACTGGTCTACCTAAATTTAACAATTCTTTCCTTTTTCTTTTGCTTTGTTTTTTTTTTCATTTTTTTTATCAATAATTGTATTTTGTTAATATTATTTAAAGTATCGCCAGACTGTAGAAATCTTACTACTACTACTCAAGTATGAGAAGTAAATGCATTAATTATTTTGAGGAACATCCCATCACCATGATTAACCATAACATTGCTTTGCCTTGTCGACCTGTTGTGTTTATAAGAAAATTTGACAACAGAATTGACGCTTTAGGAGCGATTGCAGGAGGGCGACGTAAAGTTTGATGAGTTGGAACCTTTTGGCAATTGCTTTTCTTTTGCCCCACGATCCTTTGAACCTCAGTGGAAATGCAAATGAGTTTTTTTAACCTATACCGCGGCTTGTACTATAACGTTTAAAGAAATAGGAGAGATTTCATTGGCCAGATCTTCTGACATGCTGCCTTTATTGTTTGGAAGTTCTTAAAGAGCCTGTGTAAGCCGCCATTTTGACAACATAGCAACATACCAAGTCGGAGAAAGCATCCATTATACCATCGGCTGATTTAGAGAATATAGAGCAATGTTCTCGATTGAATTTGGTAAATCAAATCTGAAACTTTGTTTTTAGATGTTCATTTAGAGATGTCTACCCGTAATTCGTCTTTTGATATCGAACCAAAACAAACAAGGGAGTGCCTGACACGGGCTCTTTAAATAAAGTCATACCCTTATCTCTGAGCTTTCACCATGTTAGATATCAGAAGTCAGTAGAGTGGTTCCATAAATCCTTTGCGGATTTACGAAAACCCACAATCCTTTGCTTCAGGCTTCATGAATCTACAGTGCGAGTTTAATAAAGTGCACAGTGGTAGTGGGTGATGATATTTTGGGTGTCCCGTCGGGGAGGGGGTTCGGGGTGGCCGCGCCATTTTGTGTTGAGCTGTGTGATAAGCAATCATGGTGCGGGCCCGATAGTAGCGCTTTGTGCGCGGTAAAACTCTGTGCGTTTTCTGAAACTATTAACAGGACCCAGCAGCACTGATAAGGCATAATGTGCTTTTGACAATCTTGTTAGCCGTCATTCATTAAATCCTTCCAGACAAAACTTTCACTTGTACTCCTAATTAGAACCTCAATGATGTCATTGATTGCATGACAGCCATGACACTGTTTTTTCTAGAACACAAAAGAAAGATTATAAGAAACCCATCCGACTTTTACGCACGGAAGGCCTTTTATTAAGTTCAATTTGAAAGTACAAGAAATACCAAACCCCCATCATATAGTTCTTTGAGTTAATTCCAGGGACTTATCAGATGAAAGCAGGAGTTTAAATGGAGGGCATGTCTATGAAGTGAAAAGAATTAAACTAGTGTAATGTCCTTGAAACAATTTAAATTACTCGGTGAAGCAGAGCGCAACTCGCACGATAAATGTGATGTACATGTTAAGGGTCAGTTTGAACAGTTGATTTACGAGTTTACAGTTTATTGGCTGAATGAAACAGCATTTCTTTGATTGCGATGAAAATGACTGCCAGGGTCAAAACCAAGATAAAAGCAAAAGTAGGTCTTGAGATCTCTAGGTTAAAGCAGTGTGAATTTTGAATCAAGTAAAAGTGAAGTTCTACTAGATCTAGAAGCGGAAGAACTGCAAAGTTCTCGAGTAAAGCTGTTTGCTCTGTTTTGGTCTTTGTTTGCCTCGCTTGACAGAGCCGGACAGAAGAAATCGTGATGTCTATAAAAGCGGTCTCCCCAGAGCGTTCGCCACAGGTTACGGTAAGTCCATTTCCCACCAACTGTCAGAAGTTTGAGTTTTGCGTGTAATTAGTACAGGAATGATTAACCCGAGTGAATGTCGAAAAGGAAAGGTATTTGTCAGTAAAAATGATCGACAGTCATTGTTAGCGCGCTCCGACGACTTCTTTCATTTTTCATTGAATGGATATGAGACTGCACACCTTTAACTGTATTTTCAACACAACTAAGAAAAACAAACATCACTACTTTTCTAAGCTTTGATTTTCCTTCACAAAGAAAAAAAGGTTTTCTGTTGATTTTTGTTAGAAGACTAGATCACGTGACGTAGACGCTCATTAGAGCATAGGAAAAGAAAGGTCTTTGTGGGCGTGGCCAGCTAAAAGTTGGAAGAATAAAAGATGCCTTAAAATAACCGGTGTCAGTTATTTGATTGATCAGGAAACCACTGGTGCTTAGATGTCAATGAAAACCTGACAGCGTTTGACGTTCGTTTACTCTCCTGTGTTGTTCGAGGGACGCGAGATTAGCATTTCTCTGCGAGACGGCTTTATTTTCTCCCATAACAAAAACTTGCAAAACCCTACATTCCATGATACCTTAATCCCACCTTTCTTAAAAACGTCAATATTTACCAAACTAGCCGAGATATTTTTTGCCCCTTCGGGTCAAATTTTTTTTATGATAATACCTCGAGTAAAATAGCGTGAAATTTAGAATCTAATAACGTGTAATTTTCTAAGGCTCTCGCAGTGCTAATGAACAAACAGTTAGTAAAAACGTGTTTCGTCCTTTAGGGCCCTCACGCGAAAACAATTACTGATTCTCTTAAGTTATTAAACGCTGTGACAAAATGATAATCAAAATGCTTTTCGTGTTTTTTCAAGCAATAAGAACAATGCATATACGCGAGTTGTTCTTACTAAAAGGTGGCAAAAACATCATTAGTTGGCGAGAAAGAACAAACAAATGCTGGCTTTGTTTGTTTTAAATGACAGTCGTTACGTGCGTAGGAAAAAGTGCAAAAAGGTATCAATACCTTGCTCATATTATATATATATATATAATCCTTTTGATGGCATCTTTCCATTGAAGAAAGCAAAATTATTAGCTCGAAAATATTATTCCATCAATATTTAATTACGACAGTTTTATTAAAGTCTTGTCAAATAAACTTATGGTGGCTGGTTTTCATGTAGCTTGCGTGCAAAACTATTTTAGTCTATTTTTGGACTCAAACATCTTGAGCAGCTAATGGCAGCTACCTAAAGTTTGTATAAGGTGTAAACAGTCTTAAAAAAGCATTATCCATTTGATTCATGAGTTTGTTCTTCGTCTCAGACACTGTGAGAAAAAAAGTGTAAAAATTTAAAACTAAGTGGAATATAATTCTCGCATATCAAGAGCGCTAAAAGAATTTTGTCAGGGGAATTTGAGAACAATCGGGCATTCATTTCGTTGGTGAAGAGACTTGTAATCAGAATTTCGATCTAAAACTGTTCCTCAATGCCTCATAATGCCTTATAATCTCCTCAAACAGCAAGAGGAGGTGTAAAGTCCAACTTGAGTGTGCTTCAAACATAAATGGTTTTTGCAATAAAGACACACGAAATGTTGAAGTAAAATAAAGTCGAATGTCGAGGACAAGATTGATGATATATTGTAGTTACTTTGACATTTCCATGAAGCACTCTTTCACCTGGAATACGCCTAGAAATGGCTACAGCTTCGAGGCAACGGTTACACACTTATCACTTATACTGAGATGGGTTTTACTTATATTCTGAGGAGAAATACTAAGTAAAAGAATCAAAATTAAGCACGCCTGTTCACCAGTAAAATGTCTTAGAAAGTCTTGTTGTGTTTCTGTCGTATGTATAATTGTATTTGACATGTTCTCTTCGCTGTTGTCTGTCGTTTGATTTGAAAAGAAAAGCCATGGGAAGCTAACAAAGTACAAAACAATACGACGGCTATAATCCCATTTACTCGCTTAAACGGCTATCAAAACGACGTCTACCAACAAGTCATCCACTTCGTTGAGGAATGAAACCGTAAAAAATAAAGTGTATTTCTTTCTGATATTAAAACTCGAGTAATTCGTTTACAAAGACCTAACACTGTTCAATAAAGAAAACACAGGTTGTTTTAACAGGTTGTTTTAATTCTTTTTCTCTAAACTCATCATATCTTCTGTTATAAAGGGCTGACTAAGTGCATGTCAAAAAAAGATGGGGCAGTTGTTTTCATTTGTAGGGAATTTGGTCGCCGAATTGACAGCCTCTCTTTATTGGTAACCCAGCGGTCGCAATCTTTTAGCGATTTGAACCACCAAGAATTCATGATAACTCAGCGAAATTAAACCATGTCCAGATGTTTAGCTATTTGTGGGTGAAATTAAGTACTTTTAAAACCGTCATTTAATGGCGTTATCCAACTGGTAGTAACGATGCTGCAATAATAGCACCGCGCCAGCTGGATGCATTTGGCCGTATGTTGTTCGACCCTCGGTAAACCTTCAGCTCCGTTGATTCTCATCAATTACATCAGGTATTCTTATATTTTTTCCCTACAAAACAAAAAAAAAGTGTAATGTTACAAAGAACTCGATTACAATTAAGACTTGATAATTTTGAGTGCTGGCGTTAAGAATGAGTTCAAAACAAATACTTGTACATGAAGATGATATGTCTTTCAAGAGGAGATAATAGACGCCATTTCTTAGTTCTCAGTTTAACGGGGTACCGTCTTATGCTAAAAACATCATGATGGGTTTAATAAAAAGAATGATTGGAAAAGGAAGAATGGAGAAAAAAGAATACTTCAGCTTCTAATGAGCTCGTTTACTTGATCTGCCAAATAGAAATGCATGGATCAAACGATGTAGATTTTTGCTCCATCCAGATTCACCTGATTAAATAGGAGTTTTGAATTCAATTTTTGAAAGCGTTAAACCTTAACGCATTTTGCTCTATCTTTTTTTTGGTAAAAAGGGACACAAATTGATTGTTTTAATATTCTTTATCCAGTTCTTTACCTACAAACGTAAGGCACAAGAAGGAAAACAGATCAGCTCTCGTCATCGACAAGGGTGTATGAACAGAATATTTCATAACTTTTCATCATTTGAGTTAGAATGTCACTTGAACTGCAACCTATCTTTAGCTTTTCGCCATTAAAGATAACATACACTTTGCAAAGGCTTCTTTAGTTTCAAGGGTATAATGGTTCAATGACCGAAACTTCGACCTTAATTGTATGGGACTGTAAAAGACGCAACAAACCCTGCGTTCTTCGTCCATCTAAAAAGCACAAGACTTGTAAATCAGGCCATATGAGCTTTTTGTGTTGAAAACTACATTTCCAAGATCAATCATAAAATGTTTCCACACATAATCTTTCCGATGCAGAATTGTTACTTTAAAGCCGTGAAAGCATTAATGGTCCACACACCTAGATGAATTGGTTTTTGCATAATTTTGATTAACCACTTTCTCTAATCTAAAAACTAAACCTATTTTCATCCCATTGATGGATCTTGGTTTCATAAAAACTTAAAAGTAACCTTAAACTGCTTTCCTTCTAATTCAATTCTTTGGCGCCAGTTTGTTATGAGCCTGCCAAGGCTGACGTGGTGTTCTGACAGCCGCAAAAAAGGGCGTAGCTGGATCAGCTCATGCTTCTGTTCTTCGTCGACATCTATCACAACCTTCTCTTCCTATTCCTAATTTCCTAATTTTTCTGTTTGTGCTTCCACAAAAGGGTGCCAGCTACAAACCGTCTTCTCAATTTACTTTTTACTCAGAAGTAGAATTAGCCCCAAAAGCAAGAGAAAGCTGTGAGGCGGAGTATTCTTGGACCTTTTAAGACAGAATAAAAGTTAAAGTGGTTCTATGTTTCTTAGACGCAAGTGGAATGATCTTCACACTTTTTCAGCATTAAAGAAAACGAGAAATAATACAGCAAATGTTGTAGGCATGGCATATGCTTCGGTTCCAAACCAAAAGTACCAATAGACGGCAGTTACTAAGTATATTGCATGTTTACACCAAACACGATTTGTGTAAGTCCTTTTGCTGAAAATGGCGCGCAATATCTGGCCATTTCAGCGTGTTGCTGTATATCGGCGACCACTAAGATATATACGGGTACTCAGTAATTAGCGATACGAGAACTTCACCTATATTTTACTGATCATGAGCACCGTATTCGTTACAGCATCTGTAGCAAAGACAAAGGACGAGAGCGCTTTTGGACAAAATCAAGGAAGTGAAAATAAAGTTACCCTCCGGGCGTTCGCGAACTCCTTTTACTCGAAATAATATCGATAAGCTAATCCGTAATAGAACCTTCTTAATATCATGAGGAATAGCTAGAGATATATTGGAAGTTTCTCGAAATAATGCACTGCATATATAGCTTCTTTGAGTCTTTTTATCTATGTTCGATAAAGGGTAACATAACTCTTTCACACAGCAGTGTTGTTGGTGCTATTCTGTTTCATGCGCGTATGCCTTCACCTCGCGCAAATTCGATTTCAAAACCAGGAGAAAGGAATCCGTTAAAAATCACTTGAAGGTTCTCCTTGCAATATAAAAATGCCTACTTAGATGGAGTGTGCTTTAAACAAGAGAATGGGAAATCTTTATATGATCATTTATCATGGTTAACTAGGAAACGCCCTGCTGGGATACAGTTTTTCAGGAGGGGAATAGGAAGACTGGAATTTAGACCGTAAAATCGACGAGCTTTTACCTAGTAAAGTCGTCCATGTTTGTTTGCCACACTTTAATGGTCATTACATGGCTTGGTCTACCGAAGCAAGCTTCAAAATCAAAAGCGAAATACATCCAGACAACATAACAAAACATTTCCCAGATCGTTTGTCAAAACTGAAAATATATCATGTACATTTTGTGTCAAGGAAAAGCGAAAGTCTGTTTTCAAATTGATCTTGGGTAAGCTCTTACGTTATTGACTTTAGGAAAATCTGACAGTAATCCTTTGGTACCTTGTCCTGCAAAACAACTGAATGTCTTTTGCGTTCTCAGATATAAGACTGTCCCTATGGCTAATTTAACGAAGAAATATTTTATAACTTTTCAAAGATAAATGTCCGATCAGGGCCCTGTTGAAAGGTCTGGTGAAAAATGGTTCGAATTATTAAATGACATCCGATTTTACAGCTCGTGCAAACTGTTCTTACGTAGAAATAGATTAGCAAGCTAGCGAGGGGTGCAACGAAAAATATAACGAGCCCTACAAATAAACCTATCCAACCACTGCTTTGGGCCTAGGACTCGGCTAGTACATGCAATTTTTGATGATTATACTTTATGTTTTTCAGAATAGATGTAAAGCTGGATTGCGATTGTTTATAATAGTTTCTTGAACTGCCATGAGATCTTTATATCAAAAGTATGCTCTACACAAACTCGGATGAATTGTCTGTATAGTCTGGGTCACTGTGTTTTAATTAGTACAAGGTCGGGAATAAAAAGTAGAACTCTGCAGATAAATAGCTTTTCTAATGGCACGGCTATGCCCTTGAAGATATGACTGTGGCCCACACGAGTAGATTAAACATACTCTAGACTTTAGAAGATAAGAGAAATGAATTGTGCTTCGGATCCTCATCTGATAAAATTTCTTATCATTTTTGCTGGAGAAAAAATATTACGTTCAACCGCTAGTCAGATATCGGACCGGTAAAAGGATAAACTCACACTTCTAAGCCTTTAAAACGAACACAGTTAGCCACGACAAAGGGTAAAACAAATTTGTTATCTCTTTCAAGACGGGTTTTCATATAGGAAGAATCACTTCGCTAGTTCTCTGAGGGTACATTGGAAAACTTATCAGCATTCACTAAGATGATGGGCGTTTCTTTTCAGTATGCCTGCATTTAAATAATAAAATACTGGTAAATAAAGGTTATCTTACGATGCTATCGATGTACACTGGAATAATTGCTTCTGTTTTGAAAGGCCAGAACAAGAATTTCATACCAAAACCAAAACCCACAAAATCATTTGTGGAGAAAGAGAACGCGCGAGTTTCAGCTTTTCCGGCCGAAGCACATCAACATCAACGAATTTTCATGTTTTTTTACCTTTTAAACGGAAGTAAAGGAATATTATGCCTCCTTGTCAAAATACAGTCGAGAGAAAATAGGCTTTAGAAAAGGCTATATCAGACTTTGTTTTTGTCCTGACATTTCTTAGACATCTCAAAGAGGCAGCGAGTGTGTTTTTATTTTGCTGAAGAAACAACGCTTGAAATGTTGGTTGAGAAAATAGTGTTTGAATCGACCGAAGGTTTAAAAAGATGCACTCGAGATAAAGAAATAAAATGATAGGATCAGAGAAAGTCGTTAGAGACTCCTCACTAAAAACCTTATCCAGAACAAGAAGAGAGATTCGGAAAGTTTAACAATGCATTGTGCTTTACTCTTCTTGGCACGCGAGAAGAAGGGTCACACTCTTGGCCAAAACAGGGGCATTATGGCGTTCAATATTTATCAAAACAACTCAAAAAGACAAGGGCTTCATGGCTACACAGTTCAACCTTCCCCCTAGTTTCTGGCAAAGGTACACAGCGTTTAATATTACATGTCTAGAGTAAATAGCATGACAAAATATGGCTTACTGTCTTCTAAGCTACATGCGACTTTTATTGCAAAGATGACTTTCAATTTCCTCATTCAATTTGTTTGGCGTCCAAGCTGAAGATGTCTCAAAGGACACTGTCTAAACGTTGCCTTGATTATTTACGACATAATCAAACAGACTGTCAGGTTTTCCCTGGCAAAATGCGGAACTTTTTCTACTTTCAGCACTGGTGTCCTCTCACGTTGGACACATGTAATCGAGATTTCAATGTATGTGGTGCAACACCATTTTGATTACACTTCAGTCTCTTGAATTTACATTTGAAATTAGTTAACTATACTTAGAAGTACATCTGAGAAGGAATCTGTTTGATTACTAGTCATTTTCAAGGATTTAAAGCTTTTTCATGTCCCGAGACATCTTAACCCTACGAAAAAAGACAATAAACCTAGCGTGCTAGGCCGCACCATTTCCAGCGGCAACCCGATCCAATTAAATCCTCGACGAGTTTTTCCTAAGACGTAAGAAAACATTTTGAAAAAACTGTTTGTTTAGAGTGTGCTTTTACAACCCGAGGGAAAACAATTTGTATTCTATCCTAAAAATTAAAGTTTTCGCATGAGGCCCTCTTGGGAGTGGGCCAATCGCTGCTGGATATACCGCGAGCTAGATGCAGTTAATTTAGACGTAGTTCTAGACCGTGTAGCGTCTGCCACAGCTACCAACGCGCATGACACCTCTCGTACGCTACTACACACCCTCAGTGACTCCGTGCAGCAAGCAACGTCCAAATGTCCCTTTTCCCAGAGATCCAAGAATTGCAATACCACACTATATGTTCTCTACAGCAAGAGGAACGCATGGTGAGTATTTCCCGTGACAGTGGATTTTGGACATCAACTGTAATCTCTTCAAGGCGGAGAAGCAAATACTTTGACGACATATAAAACACTCAGGCCAAGCCAAATTCGACAACCCTCTCAACGTTTACTATTAATAACGTTGTATTACCAGAGATTATCCCGTCTTTTACCGAAAGTTTTTCCTCCGAAACAACGGTCTTCCTTGCAAAGCTAACATAAACTAATAGATTTACAGCCAGTGACAGAATATTGTGAGGTTTTTCTACCGAACATCGGTGACCTGGGATCACTGATTACAAATTACAGTCGAAAATCTAGATGGGAAGACAAAGGAAAACGAGTGACAGGCCATTTCTCCTTGCGAAGACATCTTGCAAAAACCGATATTGCAGCGGAAAAAATATATCACACTTTGGTGAAGCCTTAGAATGATTTACAACTTTTGTATAATGTTTTTTCTAGGTAGATATCTTGTGCAGGAATGTTTTGAAAATTGAGAGCTGAGCTGTTATCGTTTTGTTTTCCGAACGATAAGAAGGCATCTAGTTTCGAAAATATTATTTTGAAATAACAGATCTTCTGTGGTAGAAAACAAGCTGCTGCTTGTTCCTTGGGCATTTTTATTACTCTCAAGAGTAGCAAATCTCTGCAGTGTAGCTACCCTTAAGGAGAGAATGAAGAATTAGTTTTTTCTTTTATGCCAGTTCGGATGTGAATGCTAGACGGTCGTACGGTGGAAGCAATTGTAAAGTCATTATCCTTCGGAGATAGAACTTCGGATTATTGTTTCGACGGAAAATGGTAGCTCCCTAAATTTTGGTCTTCTCCCATTCGCAGACATTGTGTCCTCGAATTCGAGATCCAATTTCCTCAGCTCTGGATAAAACCTTTCTTCCAGCTGTAACAATTCACTCGAGGAGCTGAGCACACTAGGAAAAGGGCCCTACATCTTTCAAGAACCAAAACTGAACCCAAGATTCTTTTACCCTACTTGCTCCATGTATAAGTAAAAATTATCCTGGGCTAAAACCCCGTCTGCGACAAAAGACTACATATTTCAGGTAATCAATAGATAGAACTGTGAATATGTTTACCAAACAAGGGAGCCCACACCATAGGATTAACAGACATAGCAAAATTCAAATTTACCTTGCGTTTGATTTTCGGTTCGTTCAGCGGTGGTACTGGCCCGTCGCGTCTGTCCTTCGTAGCTGCAATAAGCACCGGTGCACCCGACTTTGCCCTTATTCTTAGACCGAAATTATTGCATATCACTTCAAGTTAAATACCGAACAAGAGCTCAAAGAAACAAAGCAAGACAACGCGGTGTTTTAGGTATGTTAAATTTGTTTTTTCTTCAGCCATTCCGTCTCGGGTGAATTGAATTTCTGACAGACATATACCGACATTTTGGACAGCTTCGTTTTGAGACGATGATCCGCGCCCTATCGAGTAACCAGTTGATTACGATTGCTAAAGATAGATACGCTCTGTTTCATATGGGATAAGCAACTGAGAAATACCGACCAAATGTGTGAAAATGTAAAGAAACAAAAGTGCCCACAACATTGCTGTCCCTGAATTATTTGCTTTGACTCTGATAAGTACATGTCTTGCTCCGCGGCAAAACGTGTTACGCCCCCTTTAAAACACCTCACCGCGACGTTGGTAGTTGGGCTAGGTCCAGAAAGCGAGAAACTCTTATTTCTATGTTTCTTTTGCTGTGAAACTTTCCCGAAATGCAGAATCCAACTCCAAGTTCGATCGCCTGACCACATGTTTGTTTTCAGCCTTAGGTAAATACTGCGAACTCTCGCTTGACGTTCGTTTTTCATTTCCTTGGTGTTTCAACGGCCTTTTTTGAACTCGCAGCTCGCTATTTATTTTCCCCGTGTTTAGCCGGTTTATGTTCGCGTTAGGTAGTCTTTATGTTAGTTTAATCCATCTAAAATTCAAATGTCATAATATATCACTCTGATCCGTTTCGGCACGAAGCTACTCGTGTACACAACGCGGTTCGTCTGACTTGTCTGAAGAGTGTCGAGTTGTGTCTCGTGAGAATCATTTCTAATTACTTCTCTCTTCTTTTTATCAAAACTTCGGGCCTTTAGACGACAATTGATTACTGGTTTACAATAAACAGAAATCAGACGGGCTGAATTTGTTGCTATCAAAACACCTATCATACTATTTTGCTGGTGTTTTTATAAAGGAGTCCAAGCAAACAAGGCTTGTGAGTGAAGGCTTTGCGTTTACTCTTGAAATGTGCAAAGAACAGGTCTAAGACTTTGAAGTTGTACATCAAAATTGACATAAAACTTCCCTTTTTGTTTTTCTTTTTGAAGAAGCATATACATTTTCAATCCCGAAGACAGAAGTCTAGAAAACGCGGACATTTCTATGGAAAGCTGCTATTCAGGCAACCACTCTTTGGTGAAAAGTGACGGCTTTCTTTCTTTATCATGGAATTTTATGAAGACGTTTGGGTTTTTTAGTCCAAAATCTACCTTTCTTGGATGATAAACTTTTTCATTGACAGATAACTGTTTTTTTTGGTATCAACAAACAAGTTTGATGAGCGTGTGGCGAAGTGTTATTAGAGCTGGAGTGGCGTTGGAATACCTGTAAATAGTTTCCAAATTGAACATTTTTAAAAGAGCTCTGAACTTGGACATTTTCAGTGATGGAAGTTTCTTCATTCAGTTTTATTGAAACGATAAATCTATATGAACAGCTTTGTGAGAATGTCTGGTAAGATTGTGTCAGTATTCATCCTCCTGGCTAAGTATTTGCTGGTGAAATAAATGAAATTTGTTTATGAATGCAAAGTTTGGTAAGCTGAAACATCATAGTTAATTAGTAAGTGAAGTTAAAAAAGTGAGAACCTTGTCGAGAAATTTATAACGGTCTATCAAATTTTATCTGTTCTTCATAATGAAAGATCGAGGAGTGATGGAGACATTTTTATTTTGTGATACTTCCGATTCCACAAGCACCTTGTGATTGTTGCAAGTCATGATTTAGAAATGCTCTTTAGGAGGAAATTTGATGCTAGCTGCACATGAAAAGAAGCCACCAAGTCCGTGGTGTTTTGTTCCATCCCAAACCACAAACTCTACACTTTGTAGTGGCCACAACTTTGTTATCAGTTTAGGATCGTGCTCATAATAGAGGTGATCCTCCCTAGAGCACGCCACTTCAGCACTGTGGAATTAAATTAACCAAATTTGACCTGCACAATTTAAACGATCATTACTTTGGAAGGCCGCTTATAGTAAAGAAATCACAAAAACCACCGAAAAAGGGATTCTAGTTTTGATCTCGTAAAAGACACAAGAGATTTGTTGACTGAAACGTTAACCCTGCAGACAGCCCGGCACTAGGTGTCTTCAACAATAGTCCCGAAAGCGTAAAGAGTTAGTGCCTTCCTTTGTGCCCTAGAGATTGATGTATAGGTGTAAAGGCATTAGCGGGGGAAAGAAGAACATTATCATTTCAGCTCTAAAAACAGAGAACACATACTTAAACATTCCGACGGATTTAAAAATTAATAAATAAACAAAGGAACTCTACGCCTGAGGTGTTTTTGCATGCAATAGCAAGAATGTAAACTGAGACGGAAAGCTTGCACAACGTGGATTCAAAGGGCAGAATTTGTGTCTCCAAAATGTCTGACTCAAATCCTATTTCAAGTGCTTCTACTGCTTCTGTATATTATTTTCCAAAAAACAGGAGGAGTAAAGAAAAGCCTCTTCCAGATCATTGAGAAAAGGTGGAGATTTTAAGTACTTTTATAAGATATTAGGTATACCACATGAATTTGAACCCTCTGAGAAATTGCTAAACCGTTGATTGAGATAAGCCGTGGCTAGAGCTCATGTAGAAATCCGCGGTTTTGAGCTGTAGTCTTTAGTATTTTAAAAACTGTACACTTAGTTCGATGTAATCTATGAATTACAGAGGACACTAAAGGGGAATTTCCTACTTCTCTCAAGACATCTCGAGGACCATTATTTTTAGCAACACAAAAATGTAAAGATCATGTAAAGAAAAGTTAGCGGAGAACTGAACACCCATGTTTGTAATTTGAAACCAGCGAGACTTGCGAAGTGGAGCGTCTGTGAGTCTCGGTCAAGAACTCATGTGCTGAGGTCTGCGATATCATCTTACTGAAAAGACCGCGTCAAAACCTTCATCAGGCCTTGAAAATAACGACAGTTCAGAAGAAAGGAAGTGGGCCGTGTAATTTTGTCGAAATCACACACTCACAACCGGTGTTCAAGATTTCCATGTGCCCAGATACCAGCTTTCCTATCAGAGGTTTGGGTAAGTTTGTCACTCGGGTTCTGAGATTTATTCCCGCTTTTTAAACTTGTAACGTACTGTATGTTATTCTGGCGGGCTGTTTATTGCTACTAACTGTACGATAACATATTACAGCAGTCTATAAATCGACGGTTCGTAGAATAAAGGGGAAAGATAAAACTGCTTATGTGTTAGCTTTGAGAACAAGGGTTAGCAAACAAAGTGAGAACATTCATAATTTTCAAACTTGCACTTCTACTAACCTTTTATCGAGATTTTACGTATGATTTAGCAATTTTACGTGCATATTTACGACATTCAGTTATTTGGTTATACAGACTGAGCATGTATCAAAATTATATGGACAAAACTGTGGAAAATATAGATATGTATATACTGAATCTTCAGTTATGTTCTAAGCTTGCACGAGGTTGTTGTTTGGTAGCGGCTTGATATTTTGTTGTTCACTCTTTATCAAGCATTAAACCATATAAACGTGATTGCTAAGATTTCACATTTAGCAGAGTAACTCTAAGCAGAAGCGTACTTGTAATTTTGTAAACTTCTACATTGAAACACTTTTCCTGTGAGCATTTGCCAACCTCCGGAGCGACAAAAAGTCAACGGTTGATTGTGTGAGCTCGAAGACGGTGACACTTCCTCTGCAAATCTTACACCAATGCTCGGGCACTGAAGAGCTAAATGAAGTATTTACTAAGTATAGTATCTGACAAATCTGTGTTGAAAGTTTAAAGGAACTAAGGACCCCTTACTACAGCTACGATTTAACTCGAAAGTGTGCTGAACCTCTCTGACCCCCAAATGATAACCATTAGAAACTAATATCGTTGACCCGTGTCGTTTGGCTACCGCCAAGTTTATGCGATCCAGAACCTATTCAGCTCCATAAAAAATTAGGAACTCTGTTATTACGACTATTAAATCTCCGCGTGGTCTTTAAGTCAGAGCCAGAAACTCACCTCCAGGGCGAATTTACCGAACCCTGGGACTAAATAGGACAGACTCACCAGAGGAGGGTAACAAGTTTAGGGTATGAAGTTTCCCTTGGTCTTGCTGAAAAATCCTCCTTCCATTCAGCTTTCCCTTTCCTTTCCTCGACTAGCTTCCCATATGGGAAGCTTTCTATGGTCTTTCATCGCGAGCTTGTCCTTCATGGCGGCCGTTAGGTTCGAGAGTAAGCGAGCATTATCTGCTCGTTGCCGTTATAATACGATACGTGAACAGGACGACAGTTCAGTTTGTGGACATGAGTCGGCTTACACACAAAAGCCCCGAAATGACTGGCGGCTTTGACACTCTCTCGTGTCTGTAGTGACAGATTTTTATTGTGAGATCTCGGGAGTGACTTTTCTTTATTATTACATACAAACGTTTGAAAGCTCTCAAGTACTCGGCCGATACTAGTGAACGTTTAGAAATATTACTACTTCTAATGCGTGACAGCCATTTGATTTCTTGCCCGTCCCGTCAAGCGCCGAAGCGCGGGTGAACTGACAAAACCTCGGGCCTGTATCATTTATTTTTATTGTGGTTTAACGTAAGCTCTTTCTTTACCTGGTGTTAACAGCTAATGCTATTTCAAGATTTTAACTTCATCAAATAATCTTCTCGCTCGCGTCAATGTAAAGCATAGCAAATTTCAAGATGGTCGTGCTAAGGCGATTCGTCGCGCGGCTTTGAATTCTGTCAATGTACTTTACTATCAAGAGCCGCCTATGCCATTCTCTTGAAAAACTGACTTTTATTAAGACAACACTTGCCGCATTTAAAAGAAACTTGTGACACATTGTTTGTAATTAGATATAAAACGAAAAGAGAAAAGCCCTCCCACTAATTTGTTGTGCGATTTCATTATATTTATCAATAGCTTTGCGTCGTTTAACTTCACAAACACAAAAGCCATGTTCCGAAAGGCAAACTAGTGCAATGGCGATTTTGGATTCTTCTCTTTCAATGCTCCTTTTAAAACTATCGCCTCTAGCTTCGAGCGATAAGTACTTGACCCCCAACAACAAGACACAAAGAAGAAGGCAAAAACAAATTAGTGTGGATTTTAGTTTGGCATTTTTGTGGCTGAAGTTTGTTTCTTGGTTTATGAACACGGTGCGACCCGCAGTGATAGCGAATGTTACCGCCGAATCCCTGGTGCGTAATACCAAAACCTGCTCCGAATCCGGCGCTTTTGATATTTTCACTGCCGGTTCTTCAAAGCACTAGTTTCCACGAGAATATAGCGAAATAAATGAGTAATATTTGCACCAGAAGCAGTTCTGTTTTGAGCAAGATATCCGAGTGGACAGGCACTATATATTTGCTAGGATTACATCGAAGAACATAGCGCGCCATCGAAATTATTTGGGGTTTAATGGTTTTTAAATTACTTTCATGTGGTTAATGAGAACGTTGCACAACTGTGATAGCCATAAAGACCTCATTAGGGTTGGCAGCTTCGCTGAAAGTTCCCTCAAAAACAGACAGCTTTTGACTGAATGCTGAAATGTTTCGCTTGTATCTGACAATCTTCGTAGGGCTCGCGCTCGACACCTCTCAGGGATGTAGCACGATGCTGATAGATAGCAGGAACTAATCGAGTTTCATATCTATTTATTCTGAAACATGAAGAGAACCAGGGATAAATAATCCATTGGGGAATAAGCTGCTCAAAAAGCAACCGTGTGTCAGATATTAAGCCATCGATCGCTAGCTTCAAGGGCGCGCGCGCGAAAGACTTTGGCTCACATAGCATCTTTCATCTTGCAGTGCGATACATTTTTTAGCTCAAAACGCTTCGGGGTTTCTGCCACCTGGTGAAAAGTTTTGATAACGAGTTTATTGAATTTACGCAGTTATTTTCACTGCGCGGTTGAGATATACAGCGAAAATCCGGTCGATAGCTGCGCGCGAGAGGGCAGTCTTCTTGTCCGCCATCGTTCCATCAATTGACTTGGCTTCAAGCGTTTGCCGCATCGTTAAACAAAGTGTCCGGTTTCAACGGGTTGCGTTTCTAGCGCGCGTGGCCCTGTAGTGCAGAGCGGCAAACGAATCTGCCACCTTACATGTAGATCTCTTCAACGCTGTCGACTCTTTGTGTTAATTTCTACTAATGCTGTGTTCTTTTGTGACTTTGTGTCAGCCAATTCGGCCAACACTGATAATAGTTTTCGAAAACAGACAAGGACAAAAGGAGACAGAAACGTAAACATCGATCGGCATTCTGTTATTTTTTTGTCTGAGCACGAACATGTAATCGAGCCTGGGTTGTTTTGATTTGCTATTCTTCGCGAGCGACTTTTGTTCTGTTTAGCGTCGCAGTCTACCGCGGCCGAGTGAGTTTTACCGCGCGCCGCCGTGGCAAGAAGTAATTTCGCAAGTTCTGACAAGTGTAGCGTTTAGCAAGATTTCAAACATGTTGTGAGTTGGACGTGTTGTTTTTAGCTGAGTGTCGATCGTCTCCGCCCCGTTGTCAGCTTGTGACAAAGAACGTCTATCGAACAGACAGGAAAATTGATAACGAAATACAATCCATCTGAACTAAGTTCATGCTACGGCAAAATCAATAACTTCTTTGCGCGAATTCAAAAGCAGATTCAAGAGTTTATTTCGCACAATCGACAGGAATTGAAAAGCATTATTATGCTCTCCAGTCAGCTGTGTTTGCCCTTTTAACATGCTTACTAGAGGCAGTTCTCGTTGTTTTGGGAAGCTTCTCCGAAGTGGAAACATTACAAAGCCAATTACAGGCAGGTGCTAGAGGACTGTCAATCAAACCCTTCAAAGACTGTTCTACATGCCATCTAAGCGCACGACAGTTTTAGAAATGATTTGGTTTCTCAATTAAAAGGGGGTGTGAAGAATAATTACTATTGTGCGTTATAAAAATGGAGCTTGCTTCTGCGGAGTTCTGCTATCGCTGCGGCCTTCCTAGTGTAGTTTCCATTAATAATTTCAAAATTGATCAAGATTACTTCGTTGTCAGTTTTCAAAAGATTGACACGCCCCGAGGGCTGTGTAAAGAACCGTGATGGCTTAGACAAAAGGGATTGAAATGTTTAGACACATTATTTAGGTTGGCTCGATCCTCGCCTTCTGATTGGTTGCCCTTTGTAATCGGTCCCACAACGTATTATTGAAAAGTGGCTGGGGTTTATAGAGTGCCGAGGGAGAGTTCGGTTGTAAATTCGCTAACTTACGTAGACTATTTCCTATGCTTTCATTACTCGCAGCGCTAGACTACAGCTTAAAAGTGCGCAATTTCCCAGTAATTACGCACTCACAGCTAAATATCAGCTCGAAACATTGCGGAAATCTATTTCGGTAGCGGCATTAGGCTTTAATGGTAGTGATCAAACACGAGACTCTCCCAGAGGCCAGATGACAAGGGCCTATGGAAATTCTGAATGATGATTGACAAAAGCTGTGGGCTAAAGCCACGAGACAAGACTGACAATTCGTTACGGGCTGTGTTGACGGGGCTCACATCTTTCCAACAATTTGACGTGTTGTAAGTTTAGAAAGCTATCCAACTGTGTTAGTCTTAAACTGCCTGTCAAAAGTTCGGATTAGTAATTTTTCGATAACAGCCCTTGCCACTGGTGCCTTAGTGAATGAAACCGAGTGTGAGCTGACTGAGCTGAGTTATGGGAAGTGAGCGGTTGGAGCTAGCACTCAACTGGCTTCCCCGCATCTCGGCGGCTACCGGTGTGTAGAGCTGCCTTGCACGGGTAGCATGAGGTTCCGTAGTTGGAAACATTGTGTCAATGTGTTATTATACTGCTGATGAGGTCCCTTTAATATCTTTCCAGCCGCCGTATGATGAGTCCGGGGCTTATGCAATGGATGCTCAGTCCGCAGCTATGTACGACAGCAGGGGTGCTCCTCTGCCGCAGCATATGAACCACAGCAGTGTTAACTCGCCGTACCATCATCCCCCCAGCTCGGCGTCCCTCAGCTCTCCAACTATGAGCAACGCAGGACCAGATATTCATAAGCGTGATAAGGAAGTGTTATATGGGTATGTGACTGGGTTATAATTTGCTTGTTATGCTTACAAATCACTCTCCCGTCGACTTTCAACTTCCTTCGAAAATTGGCCTTTGATAAACATCAACTGTTCAGTTGGATTCTAGTTCTAACATGTCGCAGCGATCACAGAGTCACTGGGAACCTCTGTGCAACATAATTACCGTTTGTGTTTGTGTTCCCGTTGGACGCTGGTTGCCGGGATCTGCTAATTTGTAAGCCAACCGAGGTGCAAATAGAAGTTGTTAACGTAACAGATATGTGCTTTGAATCTATTCATACAAAATGATAGTAAATTAGAGTCCTATTTCGAAGGTGATTATTACGGTATTACATCCACAGGCACCCGTTATTTCCTCTCCTCGCTTTGATCTTTGAGAAATGCGAGCTAGCGACTTGTACGCCAAGAGAACCTGGAGCCATAGGAGGCGATGTGTGTTCCTCAGCTTCGTTTAATGAGGATATTCAAGCTTTTGCGAAACAGGTAAAAGCACAATACACTGATTATGTTAGTTTGTTATAGCTATTCTCTCGCGCGTCGCTCCAAACTAGTGCATATATTCAAGTCTGACATAATCTGCTAAGCCGTTGAATAGCCTGAAACAAGTTGTTGTCAAAATACTATAGACCAGTACAAACCCCTTGTTGTTATTCTCTTGTTTGGTTTCAGTTTAAAAGTGATAAAGCGATCTTTTCTTCAAACCACGAAGTTGATAGTTTGGTAGGTATTGTTTTACTTTGAAACCATAAGCTATCATTGTATATGTGAATGTGTTAAAATATTAATACAAACCCGGTTGATTGAATTTATAAATAACACCAAAATATTGCCACATGCTTTGCGCCTTTTGTACCATGATTTAGACATGCTGTGAATTAAGTTGTTTTTACACAGCGTTCGCTTATTATGGGTCTCAGTCCTATAATCGCTGCCATTTTTCATCTTTCTTCCTGGACTTTTCCTTCTAGATGATTCAAGCAATCCAAGTCCTGAGATTTCACTTACTGGAACTCGAGAAGGTCTGGATACCATGACAAAATCTGTGTTGCTTGTTTAGGGTCACTTGATGTGTTAGCTGGGCAGGCTGGTCTGCCCTCACCGCATGGACGACTGACTGACTGCTTTCTCGTGTGACTATCGCTTTGCTGTAAAATCCTCCGAGCCGTACTCTGAAACGATGTCATGGCACCTTACGATGTATATCTACACTAAAACCTCCAGACGTTTTCAGACGTGAATTTGCATAATGCATACATTACGCTTATCTTTAGATAGAAATTTAATCTCTTGCTGTCACTTGGCTTTATTCGATGGATTTCTGAGGTATTTCCTTGTGCTAATACAACAGTTAAGTTAAAACCAAGGGGCTGGCTCACACGAAATTATGGCTTAATTCAAGTGCGCTGCCTTTTCTTCCTAGGTGCATGAACTCTGCGATAACTTCTGTAAGCGGTACATTACTTGCTTGAAGGGGAAAATGCCCATAGACTTAGTCATGGACGAGAAAGAAAATGGAAGCAAAAAAGGAGACATGGATCTTCCTGAATCCCCTTCAGAGGACCTCCAGGTACGCCTCATACTACCAGTTGTTATTTCAACTTCACAATCTTACACCAGCGGGTTTTGTATTAGTAATCCTAGCTAAAAAGACGCACTTACAGAGGTGTAAATGTCTTTTCATAACATTAAATTAAGGTTTAAGTGGTTGAAAGGCTATTAGGTAGTTGATACTATACCCTTCATCCGTTTCACAAGCTATCTCCACTGCGCGTATTATAGGGTAGATTGTGTTTGCGAACAATGTTTCTAAACCCCCGGGGCGATGTTTTGGAAACCACCATTGTTTAAAGTACCCTTGCTTTCACAGGGGTTATGAAGGTTCTTGCTTGGATCGATGTTACTCTATTTGATTGTATTAAAACCGACACAAAGTCACGCCAGTCCCCGTCAACTGGCCACTTTATAAGGCGCTCAATTTTGTCAAGTTTTATTGCAGTTTGGACAGATCTATCTTCGAGGTGACGTGTTGAGAAAAACTGCTTTCGCTCACTCGTGCGTCGAGAGTGTATGCATTTATCTAAGATCATATTCACTTCTACCAGTCTTGAATCTGACAAGGCTCTCTATAATCTATTGAATTGCCTGTCCTCGCTGTGGTCAAATGAAAGAAACCTGTCTTGTGCGCGCGAAAAGTCCCAGACCGCATCTACGAAGAATTTGCTCTGTCAACGGTCCTTCTCCTCGCTGTTCCTCCGACTTCAAATACGATTGCAACCTGGGATTTAAGCTAATTAACGATTGGTGTACGTTCTGGGGCCTAGAACAATCAGCGCTGACAAAATATGAGGTTATACGTCGCGCTCTACACCTTAGCTTTGCTTTTTCTATTCAGACCCTGTCAGCATTGTGAAAGGATTGTATTGTCGGCGGTGTGATAACGCTTAATTCACGCGATCATGTATTTATAGTGGCCAATGTATTGTTTAATTATAGCAAGCCGGTCCTCCGTCCTCATGGCAACCCAGTCTCGCCGCGCTCGAGTCGCAAAACTCTGCGCAAAATTCGCAACCACCGCAAACACCGTCCGACCCCGGAGCAGAATGCCCGGTTACGCCAGAAGGTAAGGAAAACCAAGTTGACCCGAGATTCTTATTAGAAGCGACAAGGCGATCACTTCTTTATTAAATTGTTTCCGTGTTCAATGTCTTTTTAATAATGTCTTCAATAATACATCAGTAGACATAAATTCATCGGGCGTACAATTTTTATCAAATTTTATTATGCTAAAGCGTTAGACCTTCCTTTGTGCAAAAATATTATTATGAAAGAGTTTGCCTTGAAATGCGAAATTATTGGACCAAAGATGGATTTATTCTGTGAGGCTTTTATTGAGTTGAAAGCTCAACGTCTGTGTTGACACAGCTGCATAAAAGCCTCTTTGCTGTCCGTAATTAAAAAGAATATCATTTTACCTGACCCAAAGACACGTTGGAATAGCCGTATGCAAATTGAGACTTGTGTAGGTTGATCTGAGCCGTTCTGCTTCTTATTTGCCAGATATATACTGCAGTAAAGTATTCCGTGTCATTTTGTTTCCTATTTGCGCGCTGTCGTGCTTAGGTGGGTGGTACATGGGTTTGCTTGCACGGTGGCGCTGGTTTGGCGCGCAAACCTCTTGATTGTTGGTTCTGTTAGCTCATCGCGTGTTATTTCGTTAGTGCTTGCTCGAGAATGAACCTGTCCATCCCTTGAAATGACAAGAGGTAATTTAGACAAACAGAGTTAACTGTCCGCGAAAAGTTACAATTAGAGCGCAAAGAAATGGCGCTGAATGCCAGAAGCCTTGATCGCGAGACAAAACAATAGGAAATTGCATTTACTGAGCTTGTTTTGACAGGAGGAGGTCGAGAAAAATTAACAGAAACCAACACATGTGCCATTTCTCGTTTACGGATTTGTCAATGTAATGAGTTGCGGACAAATCCCAAGAATCGCATGTTGTTATGTTTGCCCAAGGAGGATTTCCTTGCACTTAGAAAAAACTCTCCACTCTCCACATCTTTAGAAGATCCTTCCTTCATCTTAAAGGATCTATGAAACATATGGCTCTTTTATCCCTTGCTTGAGATGCGCTGTCTTCCAACGCATCTCGATAATTAACCAAGGGGAGGATCGATAGCATAAACGATTCTGATAGCAAGTGTGCCTTGATTAAGCTTCTTCCAACCCTAATGCAGAGAGATTTCATAGATCCCATTTAAGTCAGTGAATGTGTGTATTTTGCAATATTGGGGCTGATAATAGGCAGCCTAGAGCTAAGTGCGTGTGTACTGTTCCTTTCTTTCTTTGCTTTTCCATTTGACAGTTATCCGTGATCTTTGATATATCTGACAAGATAGCCTCTTGCAATTTCCTCTCGTAATTTCCTGAAGTACTGTCAACGAATAATTCATTATGCGTTCATTGTCACTTATAACTCAAATCACCAAGGAAGTGGTACAATTCCTCCAATGGCCCACATGAGTGTTCCATCACTCCAGAAAAAAGCCTCGAGAATTCATTATAGCCATATCCCTCTAAAGTGGTGGCCTCTTGCGTGCTTCACCTCAACACCACCATCTCCTCAGTACTTCTGAGCCTCATTTCCACGTCTCGCGGCCTAATACCGAGCCACTTGAGCAGCCCCGCCAATACTTTTGTCACTTTGAAGATATCAAGCAGCAATGCCTTTGGGAGAGGAACTCAGCAGACGAGGGTATCACAGCTTCTCGTGTCAAGAACGAGACCGTGTAACAGGTGATGCGCGCAATGATGAGAAGTAATCTGACTTAGTGTTGCTCGAACCTTTTGTGAGGATCTTAAGTGATCCTGAAAAGCTTTGTCAAAATTCCAAGTGCGAGGTGTGACAAGTCTCAAGGACCATCTTAGCAGAGAGGCATTTCTGAGTTCTTGAATGTAGCTCGTGCTTGAAGTACAAGGGGCAGCCTTTTTCTCTTATCACTTATCTCCCGAGCTTATTGTTTTGGCTCGATTTGACGATGCGCGCGCTCGCGGGACGCTTATCGCGACATCTGAGCTTATGCAAATGGTTTTTTCGCGTTTCTGGTTTCACTCGGCGCGCACTGATCTCCACTCAAAGTAGAGGCCATTTTGTCCAAGCCCTGATAACCGCTGAGGTACTTTGCAAACTTTATCAACGGTCAGGAAGTGGCAAAAAGCAGCTCGATCGTATCAAGCGGCGAGGAAATAACTGTGGTCTACGAAATAAAAGTTTATCTTCTAATGTCAGTTCCATCAAAGTCATGGCCACGGTTCGTGTAGATTAAGATGTATAACTATATTTCTTAAGTCTTTTCCGACTGATGTACAACGTCCGAAGACATCTACTCGCTTTGATAATAACAGCGCGCCGGTTGGGTCCGTGTTCAGGGTCTTAGCAGCTATTATAACAGTTATGAAGTGCTAAACACTGGGCGAATTGAGTGTTAAGTCCTTCAGGTTTTTGTTTCAAGATCATAACAAATCTCCACTGAAAATTATCCTCCGGGGCTGTCAAAGATTTACTCACAGGCGCGCGTTTGTTTCTTTACAACTTTGCTTTTATAAAACTGCTATCCATTTGTTTTTCAAAAGGATGCTAGCATTTGTGTATTTTGCATTTTTTAGAAGAAATATTGTTTGCGTTCGCCGGGGCAGCGCTGTCACCGTCGTGTTTGTTTTCCTCCTCTTACGAAAATTAATATAAAAGCTCGAAAAAAGCTTAGATATTGGATCAGCCATCATTTACACTTGATACTGACAGGCATCTAGGCAATGCTTTTAACTCATCTGCATCGTAAAGAAGAACTATACATTTAAAGTGGGATTTAAGCTTGACTTTTATCTTTCCAGTTTAATTATGGAACGTGTCAATTTTACCGAGTTTATTTAAGAGCTGTCAATCAGGGGCCAGGCTTGCCCACCGTGAATCACGCAGCCCCAGTCTAGATGGCTAAGGTGGACGGCCCCACTCGCGTCTCAGTTGATAGTCTAATCACCGCAGCTATCGCGCAAGGCCACCAACTCCCCTGATACCTCGAAATGATCCCAGGTGCGCGGACATTTTCTGGTTGTCTCGTTAAAGGAAGAGCCATTTAAACCTTGCTAAGCTAATTAAGTTACTGACAGCCCGACCACTACGAGCTCTTCAGGTTCACTGACACACGGAGAAAACGAGAAGCAATCGTAAAACGTCTTAGAAGTTCTCGACACTGCTATGATACGGATCAATACCTGTCTCGGCCAGTGCAATATCCTTGAACAGCTTAGCGCGGAAAACATGTTCCAATTTCACGGTTACGGTACTAGAACATTGTAACTTTTATCCTGTTTTATGGGTCTAACTTTAGGCTCTCAACAATGTGAACCCCTTTAGAGTTTTTGAGTGTTTGAGAGCACATTTAACATTCAAGTACTGACATGTTGGCTTTCCCTAACGGCTTCAGTTAGTCAAATCTTGAGCCTTTTTCGTGTTTTCCAAGATAGCTGTTAAATTACAGACAGACTGACAAGTGCTTGGTTTTCTCTACTTCTCTACAAGTGCTTTTAAGTTTGATTCCCACTCATACTAAGTCTGACAATTTTAATTGTAATCCCTTGACTGGATATTGTTCTTTGGGATTTCAATTCCAATCTTTTATGTGTCGATATCCAGGAAAGATCATGAGTGGTTGTAGATTTTATTATATATGACTACTTCAAACGACTCTTGAATTTGCTTGTTCTCTTGCAGGACAATCCCTCAATGCTTCAATCGGCTCAGATGATGGTGGAAGTGAGACAGCAGATGACGAACAAGGCGGGAAGAAAAGCCAGAAAAAGAGGGGCATCTTTCCGAAGGCGGCGACAAATATCATGAAGGCATGGCTTTTCCAACATTTAACGGTAAATTTTAACATCTAAGATAGTGAAACCCCAAAAACTTCCGTCTGAAAACAAACATTTGGAAAGATGGGTGTTCTGCGTTCAAGGCTCAATTCATGCTCGAGGTTCCAGCGTTGCTTTGTGTTAACTTCTCAGTCATTTCTGCCTGCAAGGTATACGCCTTAATTGAAGACAAACCAAATACTGAACAAACCTTGCTTCCGAAAATGGTAGGCGCACGGATTCAGGCTAGCAAACAACTAACACCTATTCGACCTGCCTTTATTAGCTCATTTTTGGATTAAGAAATAACATATGCAAAGAAAAAGTAATTTTTACTGAGTTCTAGTGAGGTTTTTGATGAACAAGAATGAGAAATATTAGAATTCCCTCTTTTGGTGTTAGTGCAATTGCTTATTTGCGTCCGTAATGATATATCTACGTGGCACGGCTTTATGGATGTATTTTGTTTTCCCTTCAATACCATGCCGTAAGGTTGTCAGCTCATCTTTCAAACAGCGTTCAAGTTTCTACCCTATTCAACTGGCACTTCAATTTACCTACATTTTTCTCACAATATTTTCTCCCAAAATCACAATTTAGATGCGAAGTTGTCAAGAAATCGGACATGCTATCGTGTTTTGGATATTTCAATAGCCACAACTTTTTCGCAAAATCAACGAAGAAAGCCGGGACAACCTGCCGGGACGTTGTAATTTCGTTTCTAGGAGTTTTGCAATCCAGAAAAAGACCTGCTCTTTCGAGATGGGTAACTGCATGTCTGGTTTCATCTAAGTGAAAAAGCACATGGCAGTTGGGAGTTTTATATTAGGGTGAAAGTTAGGATACCTCATTAATGTTTGTGTTACAAGACATGGCGGCTATGCTGCTACATGGCGGCTATGCTGCTACATGGCGGCTGTCTGCCAACTCAAATGTCCTGTAAGCAAATGAGGGATAAGACGATGTTTAAAAAGGGCTTATAGCTCTGACGCAATCCCCCCTTTACTTATCCTTTAATAGCAGAAGAAGTACAGAAACGAAACAAAAAATGCTTTACTTTCTTTTGTTCGTTTGAGAACAGAAATTCTTTAGCCAGCTACTAAAAAATTCAACAATGCAAAACAAACGAATTAAGGGATCTGCAACAGTCACTGCAAAATACTAAATTATTCAGACAGTACTGAAACATCTTGCTTTGCCAACATCAAAATCAGGATTTTCAATGTTTGGCAATGTTTAGCCGGAGACCTACAAACTCTTGCTTGCTAATGGACCTGCTCCAGCCATGTCATTGCTAACGACACTTCTACAACTATTTTCACAAACACTGTTTTCAATGGCAATCAAGTCCAATTGTTAATGTCACTTCTCTTACAAATCCCTTTGACATTTTTCGCTTTAAAAAAGTTTTCATTGCAATCGTTGCCACCCGTGCTGTCATTTTTAGGGTCGTCCAACATTATAACTTGTGGCATCTCTTTTGTTTGATGAATCCAAGCCTTTTCTTTAGCTTCATCAAAGGGCGTGTTCCCCGTTGGAATCTAAATTACTTTTTCTTTTATTCTCAGACGGGGTTTGGTCCATGAGCTATATTTCCCTTGATAACCTTAATAATTGTAAATGTCTGATAAGGTTACATAATTGCTCTGAGATATGACATTTTATCGTAGACAGTTTTTTTTTCTTCGAAAACTTTATGATATTGCTTCTAATGACCAGTCTTGGGGAGAATTAAAGTTAAACTTGACAATATGAAATACGAACACGATTTTTTTCTAACACGGAAAAGAGTATTTTATGATAACTCCTAATTATTTTGAAAATGTCATCATGTTCAAAAATTATTTAACGACATAGTGCATTACGTTTTCTAACACTTTTGTAAGAATGAAAAGAATTTTATTCTACGCACGTTTTCTGTCACAAAAACGTTCAGCACGCGTTGATATTTAGCAGTTTAAGAATATTTTAAGAAATAAAATTGTCTCTTACTTTTAAATGGATAAAAATAGAATACTGACCCTTAAAGATTATTTTTCTTTAACGATAAGAAGTAGGTTGTGTTTTTGAGAAACATGGAAACATATATATTAACTCTCTCCGAGCCCAACATTTTATGCCGAGGATCCCTGCAGAAGCATTTTCAGTTCAGTTCCGAAAAAAAAACTGTGCTCTTAGAAATGTCGTTTTAGAACCTCTTGAAAATAACACTTGTTCAAAAAGGTTTTTGTCTAGGGTAAACGAAGTTGAGGGCCTCTTGGCAACGCCATTACGGGCGTTTGTATTTCTCACCTTAAAACGTCATTTTCAAGATTCTCTCAATTACAAGAACAGCAATATAATATACGTCTTTTAGAAGAAAAAAAAACACTGTTTCATTAACAGGCTTATGTTGAAAATATCCTAAGAAATTTCATCAAGATATACGATGTCTTGATAGTCCTAAATTTATCAGAATGATGATAAAGTTTCATATCATAATTTCTGCAAAAATCTTTTTATAGTAAACATGACTGCTAATACAAAGAGAAATTTATCTTCAGATTTTCTTTTCAAATGTCATATCTCTGTGCTTATCTTTTGTGTTCTATTTTTGTTTTCCTTTTTAGCATCCTTATCCATCAGAGGAGCAAAAGAGATCGCTAGCCCAAGAAACTGGTTTGACTATACTTCAAGTCAACAACTGGTGAGTTTTCGTTGGCGTTTGAGCTCCAAAAGGTGGTCCTCAATTTTTTTTCGTGATCGCTATATTAGTCGGTGTCACGCGTGAATAATGGTCGTGGTTTCACTGGCTAATTCCACACAACAGTGTGAGGCTGATAAATTGGGTGGGCAACCATTTAGCGAGCCACTAATATTGAATTAAGAAATAAAGAAACGAGGAATATTATTAAAGTGTGTTTGTTGAGGGTAGGAAATGGTCATTAGTTTTCGGGCCAGCCTTTCGCTAATTTTCAAAAGTGTCTATCTTGTGAATAACGCATTGTAGAATTATGAGAGGCAGCTTTTAATTGTGTAGGAGATCGTCAATTTATTTAATAAGGGTAAGGAAATACTTTCCCAAACCGGAATTGCTAGATTTTATGTTCTCAGTAATTCATTTAGATTTTGTACTCTTTCTTTCGGCAAAATATAACGGATTCACCAGGTAGACAAGCTGCGAAATGGTTTCTGCATGTTATAGGAAAAGATGAGTTTGAAATTGAAAGTATTGAAGGCAAGGTTTCGCCGGAGACATTATAGTCTTGCTTCAAAGTGTTTTCTTAAAAGGCTTTTGCATTGACAAAGCCCCACTGACTTTATTGGTTTAATCCAAATTAAGAACTGAGATCCAATCAAGGGCTTGACAACACGTCTTTCAAATATAATATTAGCAAAGAAGTTAAGGCATAGCCTGCATTCCGCGCCCTTTGTAAAGCTGTCTCATTTGACTGAAAGAAATTAGAGCGATCCCTTGACAACACACGTTTCTTTGGGATTATGCTTGTCAAAGACTTGAAAGATTGGGACTTTCTTTTACTCCGTCGGAAAGGAAATGAAAATGAAACTAACCGATACTGACGTCTGGAGCAATCTAATGAGGATGGTGTGCATTCGGTTTTGTAGCGGCGCTGAAACCGCGTAGACTACCGCGCGTATATGCATTTTCAAAAAGCTTTTGACAATGTAAAAAGCGAATAAAGTGAAAAACTTGGCAGGTGTGTCGAGTCTTAGCTGTTCCTTCGCGGGCTTTCTGGTTTGCGCTCAAGGATAAGATAATTCGGTTATCTAGAAAAGGCCTTGTTGGAAATGATATCAAAGAAAGCGATAATTAATCGCACAGTTTTTGTGAAAACTGTTACCGTACCGAATAGGTTATCTAAAAGCAGAAGCCGTGTGATTATTGCCTGTTTTGTGGTATTTAAAATAATTTTTCTTCCAAAAACGATAAAAACTTGATAACCTGAAAGTCCACTCTTTCTGGCTAAGTATGAGTTTCGTCAATTTCTGTTTTTTCTTACTTTTGGTGTGAAATATCATTCAGTCCTCATAAAACGTTTACACTTTTAGCCTATATTTTTTACCTAAGGTGGGTCTAATACAACAAACCAAGATGAGAAAATATTTTTTTTCGATGCAAATTCACAGGCCAAAAGACGTATAAGGTTCTCTAAAATCCAGGGCAAAAACATTTAACTACAGGTTGCAATATTATTATATTAATATTTTAGGATTGCAGATAGGTTATAGGGATAGTTGCCTCTTCCGAAATTCTTTACAGGCACAGTCAACAGTAACACACAATGAACAAGACTTACTATGGGGCGGTTTGTACTTAAGGTGCTAACACGAAGTACTATACTAAGTGTTCTCAATTATTATTATATTACTACACATGCTTTGTTCAATTGAAAATAGACGCAGCCCTAACAAAGCTCTACACGTATTCATTTAGAGCTAGACAATCAAGACGAGGAAAGTATTAGCTAAACATTACAAGCTTAAAAACCAGCTTATTTTAAGATTTATAATAGAGAATGGGTACTCCTTTGACTAAAATAATCCACAATGCTTTTCAATGAAGTAAAGTTTTTAGTGTTTGTGCAGTTTATCGTTCCCATTCATGACTATGGCGAAAGAAAATGCAATGCCTATGAAAGGGAATTTCTGCAGAAACCCATTCATGGGAAAAGCTGAATTTCCCACGACACAAGAATGGGAAGTGTTCGGCTTTCAAATGGATAAACACATGGATGCCGAACGCTCCACAATTTTGTGCCATGAGAAATTCCATGAATGGGTTTCTGCAGAAATGCCCTGCCTATTTGATAAACCTGTTTTCAAATGATCCCTCCTTAGCACTCTCCTTACCTAATTGTGTTTCTCTTTTTGGACTATATGAATAACACAGATACAGAACCAGGAAGGCATCTCACATTAGTGAGAAATCTTACAACGTTTTGTGCTATGGGATGGACTTCAAAGAATTCGCCACACAATCTTTTTATTTCCATTCTCGCTCGTTAAACCTCAAAAACTAATAAGCCTTTATCCTCTCTTCGTCCCCCGTATTACTTAATTAAGTTCACTACACAATTTTCAATTCATTCCTTTTTGAAGTGCCACAATGAGAATTAGAAATGTCAAATATCTCAGCCTTCGACAACTCAATATGCCATTGAAGCGAATTGGATGTCAGTTGTGAAAGGTAATTCTAAAATAATTGTTAACACGTCAAATGATATTATAGAGCACTATACTTAAATACGAGAGGATGCATGTTTAGGGCAGTTGCCTTGAAGAACTTGTCTTACTTTTTACGCTCCCCAGTTAAAACTTGATCAAATTTCTAGAACCACACCTTACATACATATAACATGAAGTTATTCAGTAGATAGCCAACTGTGTCCGTTCAAGGCGCAAGTTCTGATTGTTCCTGGCAAAATTTGAAAGTCCCTAGTTTTCTTTGAAAACGTTTCACAAGCTATCTTTACAGTGGAATCTGCGTTTGATTTGAAAAAGAAAGAAAAGAAATCGTGAAGCAATGCCATATGTCTGGTAGAATAAATCCATAAAGCCAGAAAAGCTTTTGTTGTAATTTGTTTAAACAAACCAGGTAGTTGTCGAAAGTGTCCAAAAACGTGGTTTTTACTTGTGAAAACCTGTGACAACTCAGCAAAGCGTACAGCGCCCTTGAAAGAACTGTCAAATATCGAGCACTAGTGGCTTAGCTGACAAAACGCGCCAAAACCACACAATGACACTAAACCACCCCTAAGCCTGCTCTAAATCGCTACCTGCCAAATTCACTATAAATCGCTACAACACGTCTTTAGCTGTTCTCAAGGAGTACGAGTAACACATAGGTTAGGAAGTTTGATTTTTTCCTCGCTTCGTTTATTATTCATCTTGTTTCAGGTTTTTGTAAAGTGTTGTTTATTATGAGACCTGCAGACTGGTGGATAAATTCATGAAGGGATTGATTTCATATCTTGTTTTGATAACAACGCAGTAGTCTTTTGAGTAGTTTCTCTGTACGATCAAATAAGTCCTCTCTTGCACGTATATTTTATACAGCTGTATAATTATTTCAAATGCTTGTTATGATATTTTTATTTACAAAAATAAAGTACAAGGCAATACATACAGTTTATCTTGAAACTCTTGGGCTGTCTGATGAAGTTCGAAAAACGCCTCTCGCAGGTTGCATAAATCTTTGGTCATTGAAAAGTGAAGGAATTTCATTTACCTAAAATAGACATTGAGTTTCAACTTTAGAGTAATTCATTTTAGGTAAAATTAGGTCTTGTATTGAAACGTTTTCAATACAAGACGGACGAATTAAAGTTGGCAGTATATTTTGATAGTATAAACTGTACAAGCAATCATAGCTACTTGCAATGATAGTGATATATTTTTTCATCCCTTAGAGAGATCTAATTTTCTTTCCGAATTCTAATTTTCAAAGAAGGATAAGAGCAAGGAAGTCGTTCCTGCTTATAATATACAGCGGATTTCATATGAGTTTCTAAAGTAAATCACACTTGCATCTACTCTTTTACACATTCATATTGGTTGAGGTATTAGTCAGAGCTTTGTTTAGTCAGTCAATGAGAATGCCAAGAAAAAACAATCAGTGTCTTATTTTCTGTGGCACGACTAAACACAAGTGATACTAACTTTGTCCCCTGAATGGTCAGTTGTTGAATTTGTTTCATTTATGATTACTTTGCTTTTAGTTTTCGACACTCATCAGAAATACGCTCTGTCATGGCCTTTTGCGATTTCATTTTTCATTGATTCTATCCTCAAAGGGAAAAAGAACCCAAACACCTTTGAGGCAGCGGAAAAGGAAGTTAAATAATTGAAAATTACTCATGTCTTAACAGGTTTATCAACGCCAGAAGACGGATTGTTCAGCCAATGATTGATGCGTCCAACCGAGCAGGAAAATCTCCGGTAGTAACAGTCTTCAAGTCTAGACGGCGGAAAAATTCCCTAGGGCAGGGTATTCCCTCCCCAGGCCCAAGATACCCACCTGGACCCGGGCATCCGCCCCCGGGGTATTACCCCGAACAGCATCACCCACAGGGGCATCCGAATTATCATCTAGACGGAGGTGTACAGCCAACGCATTTTTCTCCCAGGGCTTACATGCCCGATCCGGCTTCTACAGGGGTCGGAACAATGCAGATGCCGACAACTGTATCTCACACAATGCACGGTCAGCTCCCGTCCCACGCTTATAGATCTCCCATGCCAACAGTGCAACCACAACCCATGTACATTCCAGGGCACCCCCACGCAATGATGATGCCTCCCCCTGGACACCCTCATGCGCATGCGCATCATCCGGGACATCCTGGGTCCCAGCTCATCTCGTCGAGTCAGAGTTCCCCTTCTATCATCGTTACAGAAGGAGGAATGACTCAATCCGTAATGGACATGCACTCTAGTTAAAGATCTATAGAGACTATTTTAGTACACACAAGCCAATATTTCTTGGCATTTCATCCACACTCGGAAATCCCCATCCGAAACACAAGCCAAACTGGTGAAAAAAAGCTATAGTCCTTAGAAAAAAGTTGTTCTACTATAATATTCACAAACGACTTGCAGCTCTAGTTGCAAAGTTCTTGCTGAGGCACATTTTTTTTAATCACGAAAATCATTTGGTAATTTCTTCATCTATGATGTACTATTTAAAGGCAATGCATTGATATGTTGAAGTCAAATAATGTGCCGCAAGAACCTCACGCAAAAAATTTGTCATATCTGGTTTTGAATCAAGATGAAGCGTCCTTAATTTCAGATACCCTGGAAAGTGGAACTTCAACGGCGGAGAAGAATGCATGCAGCCTTCCACAGGGAATTTCTGGAGAAATCCATCCATGGGAAAAGCTGAATTTCCAAAGGCACATGCATGGGAAGTGTTCGGAATTCACATGGATAGCCATGGGAAATCCGAACACTTCCCATTCTTCTACCATGGGAAATTCAGTTTTCCCCATGGATAGGTTTCTGCAGAAATTCAAATAATTTCGTTTGCCCTCATGTTAGCACATACAGTGCATTGCTTTGGCAAATCTTAGGAATGGTATAGTTCATTCCTGCAAGCACGAATTTTACTCTACAAATCAGAACATAGAATCATATAAACAGCACACGTAGAAAAATCAACGCCATTTTAGTATTTAGAATAACATATATAGACAAATTTTTATAGAAATATAATTTTATTCTCCTAAGTTTGTGTTCCATACGCTGAAATATCCTGAACGTTTGCTTGAGAAACGTTTGTGTAAAGGTATCTATTGATCGTAAATAAGGAACAAATGGAATCGAAAGCTGTTCCAGCGCAAATATAATGGGAAATCACTCCCAAGCACTGCTTTGCGATGCTTGTATTTTACGGCATGTCTACTGCGCCAAAGCTGCCTGTATATTTTTAATACTTTTTCATCAGAAAATCAAAAAGCTCTGCCACGATTTTGCTCTATGAAATACCTGTCAAATCAAATCAGTGAATCACAAGCTTTGACGACACGAAACACTCAGCAATAGGTTAGTAACGATGGTTGCTAAGGGCGTCGACTGGCACTCTGAGCTAAAAGATTTAACCAAACATACAGTAATAACTGAGGGCCTCGTGCACACCATTGCGTCTTCAACTTTTTCCTTGCGTTTAAAAAAATCGTGTCCACATGTAGCGCTTCAACTCGTTTCTGCCCGTCCACACGAATAAGTACGCTGTATCGTTTTGAAAACACTAATAAGCCGTATTGCGCATGTGCAACGCTCGTCAATCGTTTTCGGAAAAATCCACTCTGGATAGCGCTTTCAAAAAGTTGCGTTTTCGGTCATCGTTTTCATCGTATGTGTGGACGATAGCGATATCCGTAACAAAAAAGTTGCGTTTTGAAACGAAAACGCAATCGTGTGGTCGGGGTCTGAGAGAACGTCTTTTGGTGTGCTACTAGACTGCATATTTAATGAACGTTGGTAAATACAAGTGAAAAGTCGACTTGTTACATGCGCTTTTATCACCTACATGCTTTGTTTAGGTCTCCAGTTTTCAGACACGCACCATTTAAGCCCGGTGCACACTTGTGTCATAACGGCATAAGAAAAATATCACGCGAACAAAATTTAGTGTATTCAAAACGTTGAAGCCCACACAAAATAACAGAAGTTTGCTTTGGTGAAGTAATCTAATGTGATCCATGGAAAATATTGATTATTTGAATTATTTTCCCATGTTTTTGTCGTTGCAACATAACGTCCTTATGTCGCTAGTGTGCACCGGGCTTCACACCGAAACAAGGCGCATATGTGAATAAAAGCGCGTAGCAGAGACGACTATCTCTTGTATTGATTGATAGGCGACCACCAAATAAGGGAGTCTAGTGTTAAGAGTAAGACGTTCTAACAACCGTCGTTAATTAAATCGGCGCAATCTTGCTATTATTTCTGAAGAATTTCAAATGCATCAGCTCTGGAAGTTGGTCACTTTCTTTGAAAGAATGGTTAAAAGTATGCATTTGACGACATTCTATTGACATGAATTTTCAAATACAGTGTAGCAGTGTAGTGTTCAGTTATGCGTCTTCTCGTTTTAAAGAACCCTCGTCAGCCTTTGCTTGTTTTTCATTTGATATTAGAACACGAATTACGAGTAGAAATCTCAAAATAACCGTCTAGAAACAGAAGTTTTCATACTTGATTTACCGAATTCAGTCGAAAATATCGCACCACTTTCCAAATCAGCTGATGGAAAAGGATGCTTTATATTATTAGTGTTGCACTAGGCTGACAATGGTGGCTGGTCGAGGTTCTTTAAATACATGCAAAGTTTGAGAGACGCTCCACAAGGATTTCCACAAGGGGGTTCATAAAATGTTGGTGCCCTGATAGCTACATTCCTTGATGTTTACTTTATTTTTATACTAAAAAGGACCCCCTTGTTGCTACGCAGCCTGAATTTGAATTTCATGTGAATGGTGGCAGATAGATACTTACACCATCAAAAATGTTGCCTTCAGCCGCTGATAGAAATAGACTCCTCTTTGGCTACTAGCAAATGGTGGGCCACTTTGATGTTCTTCAAGCTAATTCAGGGCACTTTTATAGGATGCACAAGAAATAAACAGTCTACTTAATAGAGCCAGGAGATATAAAACGTGTGATTCAGAGTTCTTAAGATTCCTTTCAAAAAGGAATTCAAAATGGGGTGACGTTTTTGTATGATCAATCTAGCTTTCAAAGAAAAAGCAATCAATAATTCCTGTAGACCATGATGTATTATACTTGTATAAGACAGTTTCTAGCATTATGTTTATATGTGGCTCTATTTTGTAAATGCAGATAGATAGATAGTCTTTTAAATTGAAAGCGGAAGATATATATATGATTGAATGATTAAGATTATGTATTTGTTATTGAGAAAAACGAAAAGAAATGTAGAACTATTGGCTTATATTGTTGTGTGACTTTTTATGATTTGTATGTAAAACTAAATGCTGTGATACGAGAGAAACTCACTCTGGCATGGGCACACAGGCATACATGTTCCTAGAGCTATCAGAATGTTTGAAGTAGGAAGCGGCTCAAGAAAAGTAGCTAACTGCAAAAGAAAAACTGACGGCCGCAAAGCAAAAAGTTAGTTTCCTCTCCAAGCCAATAGTATTTATTTATTTTCACAAACAATGAGGTGAACTTCAGGTGTCTCACATTTGGCAAAAAGTAGCTGCAAGGAGCACTGGTGGTCGCTGGCTTGTTCTGATAGCTCTGGTTCCTCAGGAAATCTGTTATTCGACCTCTTGCTGTTTATAGCTGGCAAAAAAGCAAGAAATCCTCCCTTGGTGGGAACTTTTTTGGGGGATTTTGTTTGTGCCTGTTTCTGGCATTTTGACGTTGTTGGCAAACTTTCTGATCTACTTCTTCCTGCCAAAAAGAACCTTGGTAATTTTTGTCAGCAGTTCAGAGAAGACTGTAGTTTTGCTATACAAGCTTAGAAATAACTGATGCTTCATTTCTGCGATGCAGTTGTTAGAAAATTTTGGTTGCGTCGCTTTAAAACAATAGGGGTGTATATGGCCTCGCGCTAGACATCTGTAGCATGAATAATTGTCCCTGTTGCATCAATTGGTGAGTTGATTATTGTACACAAAATGGTCTCAAGTCCTGCCCCTTCACAAATCCCATTGTGTTGTGGGTTGACAAATTTGAATAGAAATAATTGTCATTTGGATTAAGTTTTTATTCATAAATAATAGAAGCATGATTACTTATGCAAAGGTCATAAGTCGACGATGTGTAAGTGGTGGTATTTGAGGAGGAGCTGATTTTCTCATTCTGGCAACATGCCCAAAGAGACGTAGATGAGAAGAGAGTAATCTAGTGTGGAGTTCTGGACAGCCTGTTTTTGATCTTGTCTCCCTGTTGGGGACGTGATCGCGCCAGTTGATCTTGAGAATCCTCTGTAGACAGGAGCATTGGAAACTCTCTAAGCACCTCATGTGCTCTTCCTTCAGGGTCCAAGTAGAGGAGCCATACAGGAGGATCGTGAGGACTCGGCTTTGGAATATCCGCATCTTTGTGTCCAGGGTTATTCCTCTGCTCTTCCATATATTATTCAGGGTGTTGAATGCACTTGAGGCCTGACTTATCCTCATGTTGATATCTTTGCTAAGAGAGCCATCTTGGAGATGTAGGATACTAGATTATCCCATTAAATATTTTTCTAATGTTGAAGAAACCAGCACTGACGGACATTTTATTGTAGTTACTGGCATAAGAAGTTTCCACATTGACATGCTTTGACTTTGACTACTGCAAAAAGAACATTACTGAGAAGTGAACCCTCCTTCAACAGAGAAATGTTCTGTTTTTTATTGTGGTTCGGTGAATGAGCTGAAATAATGTTCGATATTGAGTTGTGCCAAGGAAACAGTTGCTGGAGACACTATCAGGAGCAAAACACTAAGATGTTTCCACTAGATTTACTCTCTATATTATAAATTTTATAGTTTTTAGGCCACTATCAGATGATATGATAGAGGATATTACAGGTGGCACAAAGATGTGAGTTTTATTTTTGAGTGGCAAGAACAATATTTTACGAACGAGTGCAACTAGGGATATTGATCTCCAAGTACCTTTGAATATTATCACTAGTGGAGATATGGAAAAGATGCCACTCGAGCCCCCGGTGTAGTTTTATATGAGATTTCCCAGTAAAATGTCTATATAATAATAATAATAAAAATATGAAATGGTGAAAAATGTACCTACCATGCACAGCAGTGGGGAGAAGAGAGGCACACCGGGTCAGCTGTCGATCTCATCGGACACTTAGCGCCCGCGATAAGCCAGCGGGATCTCAAATAATACTAAAACAAATGGTTAGAAATTTACTGGAGCAAGTTGTGAAATCCTGTCGCAGGAGGATATTTCTATGGGAAGGTGATGCTATAAAACAGCGTTTCGGAGGTTCGTGTTGGGGTTTCGTAGCGAAGCAAAACACATCGAGCAAACACATGCTGAAGAACTATACAGAAGAGTTTGCTCATATTCTCCGCTATCTTTCTCAGAAAATTTACCTTGAAAAAAATATAAACAAAGGATTGAGGACTTAAGGTTGAATTAAGTTCTTAATTTAAATGACGCTGATCAACCAGATTCCTACTACATGCGAACAATAATATGGGTTAGTTTTGATAAGAATTTAATATTTCATCCAAAGACTAAAATTGTCTAAAAAAAACCGATGCGTTGGGAAAATGACTCCTTAACACAAAACATGCAACAATAATATCTAGCATTGCTGTTACAAAGTGAACCAATAAAGACCATATTATAGTTTTTATACATGTTTATTTACGAGTGAGATAGTCTTGCATAATCACGCGACTTGAGTTTAGTCTAATCCGCTATAAACCTACCTTTTCAGTCAGCCGGCGAACTCTTGCTGTTTATCTTGACTTCAGAAGAGCCTTAATTTTTTCCTCGATAACTGACCACAATTTACCTTCTTCTTCTGTGCGTATCTGCCGACAGAAATTATTATTTCGCTTCGTCCGAGCCATTGCAGCCGGATCACTGAACACACCTGAAATGCAATCGATAAGAACCAGATTACGTTCAAGTCATTCAGATTTTTCGAAAATTTCTCAATAAAGAATGTACTTCTTAAAATATAAAAAGATACGATTCTTACCTGATAAATCCACAATCTAGAATTCCTCCTCTCGATCGTCGATTGTGCCAAAAGAAAAATTATATAAGCCCAAAATGGGAATTTACAATAAAATCTGCGAGTTCTATCGTATGCCGAATGCATGTTCGATCTGAAAGTCTAATCACGCGTATATAAGTATGTTTGGTATCAATGCAAAGCTTATCTTCCTGTATTCAGGCTGTTTGTTCTTTTGGCTTGCACGCGTAAACCCAGAAGCCACAGCGAGCCATTTATATACCACAAGAAAGTAGTTCCCAGTACTCGCGGAAATCACCGGCCCGGAAGACATTTTTCTTCAAGCGGATGTCCGATACAGCGTGACAGCTGACCCGGTGTGAGGCTGGTCCAAGTCTTTATCAAGGGTTGAGCTAGTGAAACATCAAGTTAGCTGTTAGCTGAGAAGATGTAGATGTTTGCACTCATATTTTCTAGCATCATACTTGAGAGCATTTAAATGCAGAGTGTCCAACCTACAGTAGAGACTTGAGAAATTGGGATTTTTGAGTCCCCCTCCCCCAGAAAATGAGGGGGGGGGGAGTAATTTGCTGTCTGCGACTGGTCGGACCTACTTGTGAAAAAGCCTAGAATGAATAATATTTTATTTAAATGATTTTATCATGTTCTGTTCGTAAGAATCATCAGAACTTGAGGGGGAAATATTTATGGGATTGGTATTCTGGTGGATAGAGCCATCAAAATCTCAAAAATCGGGATTAAGCCATTGAAATCTCAATAATCGGGATTTAAAGCCATCAAATCTCAAAATTGGGATTTCGTATCCCGATCGTGGTTATCGGGATAATCCCGACGAAATGGGGATGGTTGGGCACTCTGTGAAATGAAATTGTCTGTTTCTCAAGGTCCAGAGAAACAGAAATCCATTCACTCTCTCCGCTCAGTTTTTCCTTGGTTCTCTTCGTACCCATGCCAGTGATGCTTGGAACAGCATACTTCACAATACAATTCAAAGTGACTATAAGCTTACCTTATCTAGCAAAGGTGAGTTGAAATTTACACCAAATCTGTTGAACCTTGCTGTTTTTTCCCGCCAGTCAAAGCAGAATTCTATTCTTTCTTACACGCATTTTGATTGGACGACGCCACAAGCTGGTACAATACACCATTTCTGATTGGCTGCGTGTTCTTACGGCGGCCATTACCGTGTTGCTGTGGTAATCGGAGTCATGTCTTCATCGGGGTCTTTTTATTAGAAATTGATGCAAAACAAAGTGGAAAGTAACTTTTAGACCCGCAGAGATGGCCAATGAAGAGATCATTTGGCAGGAGCTCATTCTACGTTCAAAATATAAGGGATAGTAATGATTTTCTAGGAATGTTGTCACGGCAAACTAGTTCGCGGCCCTACACAAGTGGAAGCTTTAGGCTGAAACTTGAACTCTTCGATAAATTTATCAAAGAGTTCACGTATGTGGACGAGGAACTAACCCTGAAGAAAGAAGACAAATTCTTCAAGATCGTCTGACAAACGGTGAGCAAACGTGTAGATAGAATTCCGATCAAAAACTCGTTCCTGGCGGGATGGGACTGGACTTCTTCTACAATGGTTTCCAAACATTCGAACATTTCTTTCAATTGCAAACATTGGATCGACTGTAAGCTTAGTTCTTTTTATTCTCTTGTCTAGGTTATGAACCATTTGTGAAGCAATTCGTAATTTGTTTGGGAATGATGTTAGTACTCAAGATTTGAAGGCACTTTTTAGGAAATAGCTCTGAATCCCGATGCCAAAGTTGACTGGAGCGAGGTGAGTGTGTGTTTACATATCTATGTTTAATTCCTGGATATGAATTCGACTTGATATTGGTTCTAAAATCTCTTAATAGAGCACCCTTATCCCCCCCCCACTATAGGCTTTCCTTATGTTGAAGGGATTACAGTCTCGAATTCTCCCAACCTCCCCTCTTGTTTGCATCAGAATCAGATTCTCAGATCATAAGACTCATACCCCCATCACAGAGTTTAGTCCTTGAGTCCCATCCCCCAGGAATTTCCAGTGAAAAGTGCAGTGATTGCATGCATGGGAAAAGAAGTGCATCAGGAACAGTTCCTCATTATTTCTTTAGTGGGCCTGTGGAATTCCACAAGTGCAAATGAATACCCTGTGGAAGTTCTGGGGTCAAAGCGCGGCCGGAGGAATTCTCGTCGGTGAAGCCCTGGCAGAACTGTACGTCGTACTCCTAGACTGCAGCCCAGCGGAACTTGCGGTTCGCTTTCTGAATTACCGTTCTGTACTTAGCGAACTCGTTGTAGCGGGCGGGGGATTCCTTCATGAGTTTTGCCTCGTACAGGGTCCACGCCTCCAACCATTGGTTGAAGGATTCGATGGTTTCCCCCTTCTTCAACTCCACGGAGGTCGCATCGCCCTTCAAAGACTTGCTCTTTGAGGATTGCTGGCACGGCAGCAATGTGATAAGGTCTACGTATGGGAACAACGTTATATTACCTTGTGTGGCACTGGTGGCTGCTGTGGATGTGTCTGAGGCTGGGGATCCGCCCCCCGATTGAGCGCCCTTGCTAAGCTCTGTACGAAGGCACTCTTGGTCAATTTTAAGAGCCCCTACTTGCTCGGATAGCGCCCGACTTGCAAGTAAGAACTCGTTGGATGTCGGGGACGCCGCAGATGTTGGAGGAGGCGCTGAAGTCGCGTAGAGAGGAGCAGCTGGAGTCGTCAACACGGGAGGAAATGAAGACGCTATCCTGGCCTGCGGGGTCACGGGATGACACACTGAAGACCGGTGGATAGCTCCACTGAAGTGTATGTGTTTGGCCTCCAGCTGACGCCGCATAGTTGACGACAGGAACTGTGCGTTGAGGGCGATCGAGAACCATGATGATTTTAGGATTAAATTGAAAAACCTTACAAGAGTAATAGCGCAACGAACAACGAGTGTAAAGCGAGACAGCACGATAGCTGAGAGTGAAACGGGATCCTCTTGTAACTTACCATTCCACATTAAACTACATTAATAATTAATATCACTAAAATTAATGACCCTGTGGAAATCGATAAACCCTGTGGAAATTCCAGGGTCAAACACAAGGACCCCTGTGGAAATTCCAGGTTCTTCGATAGGGAAATAACGGATATGATATGGAACAGCCCATTAGAATAATAATAATGTTTCAAGTTTTTTTTGTTTTTGTTTTTGTTTCTCTTGTGGCATGCATTATCCAGATTCTTATGATCAAGGATCAAACTGTTGCTATGAAGCCATGTGACCAACACATCCCTCTTAGACAACTTTGTCCAAGTTTTGTTTTCTAACATTTCAGTCCACACTTTAGACAGTGCTTATTTTTCTACTAATTTAAAAACAGTAGTTGAAGTCTGCGACTATCATCTTCTTTTGGTAGCTGTTTGGAATTGGTGGGCCAACAGACGAAGTACCAGATTTATTACTCAATGAAGATACATCCTCCGTCCTTACGACAAGCAAGCGTAGGACTGTCGGTGAAGCAGGAGGTACAACTACAGTCACATTTTGACTATAATTTGTCATTGACTATACCCAACTGAAAACATGTCTTCCTATCCAAGTCAGCAGATTCCTGGCATATCATCTTTTTCAGCTGTTTGATCCTCACAATATCTGAACCTGGTACATAATTTGCCCAATATGCAGATGGTTGAATCTTCAGTTAACTATTCTATTAAGCCCCCACTTGAAAATCTGTTCTGCCATATTTTATTGTAAAATGTTTTGTATTAGGTGACAAGAAAAGAAGAGATGTGGTCCAATCCATTATCCATGTTCCTAAATATGACTTCTACATTACTGCATCCCAGAAAGGCATTGTATGTCAGTGGAGCAACAAAGTAAGAGAATTGATAGATGTGATGGTTGTCAACATTATGGACCTATAATAATGAACTTGATACCTCTCAATCTTCTAACCATGCACTACTAATTGGAGAGACATGAGTGTGTGCATTAGTATTGTGAGGTTTGGCAACTTCTGATGGTCCTTGTGGTTCTTTAACGTCCCTCTGGTTCCGGTAGTGTAGTGTATGTGAAAGACGGGACCTACAGTTTAATGTCCTTATCCAAGAAGATGGTCTAACCATTTGCAGAAGGTCTAACCATTTGCAGATGTTAGAACAAGGTAGCACCTTCTCCTCAATTATTTAAAAAGACCCTGAGTGTTGGTCTGCCTGGGGTTTGAATTCCCAACCTCCCCCACAGCAGCCCAGTGCCCTACCACTGCGCTAACGGGTCGGTGGTCAAAAGCTATTCCCACATGTAAGGGTGGCAAATGGCTGTTCAGAAAGTGCAGAATCTCATGAAAGTCTAAGGGATTCTCTAACATAAGGACATAAATGTAAAATGAAATCATTGTTATCGGTTTACATATAGTCATTCTTGTTGAAATAATTTGAACAAGCTTATGAGAGCTAAATCTGTTATAATCAGAAAAAAGAACACCATTGTTGTTATTTTTCTTTCAGTTTCGCTTGCAAGCTTGCACAGACATTTATGTAAGTTATGTCAGACTCCCAGTGCACTTGACCACACAATTATAGTGCTATTTCACAAGTTTTGTTCAGATTACAATGAAAGCTCTGGTAGGTGACCACCTCGTTGAACCTCATGAATAGAAAATTGTGATCATTATCGGAGCTGGTCCCTTACAAGAATGTGATGCTCGATCTTGTAAGTGACCATGACTCACATAAAAATAGTGGAAAATCTCTGTTTGTGATCTCCAAACATGACATGGTTGCTTAATGGAGCTGGTCGCATCAATAAGGTGGTTGCTTATGAGAGCTTAGAATAACAGAGTTTATGTGACAGCTAAAACAGGAATTTAGAATTGTGATCTTTATTGGAGCTGGTCAGTTATCAGAGTGGTCTCATAGAGCTCTGACTTTAATGTTAAATGACAGTTGTTATCTTTGGGTTATTCTGTGTTACTTTTGTTTTATCAATAGATTTACAGTATAATATAGGTCTTTCTTCTCTAGGAATCATCATGGATTACTGGCTGTGGATTTTTACCATGTCTTCGTAGAATTGCAGTAAGTATGTTAGAGGGTTAAATGCAATTACCGTAGTGTATATTTAGTAAAAGGGTTATTCCATTATATTATGCCAGGCTACATCAGAGAGAGCAGTTATCCTGTGGGACTACAGAGCAAAGCGAAAACAAGCAGTAAGAGTTTTCTTTTGTGTTTTCATATTACTGTAATGATTCTGCTTTTACTGTGCAACTACGTCAACCAGGCCATTTTGTAAGACGTTAGCCAATCAGTAGTGAGTACAGAACAAAAGATCTTGACATTCTTAAGATCTCAGACATCGAAATATTCTTTTTTCTCTAAACAATTGTGAAGATTATGAGTAGATTACTTAAAACACTTAATTAATTACTCATCGTCAGACATATTGCAGGTATTAAATTTCCTTAAATGGTTT